>JAAGEH010000037.1:1794793-1973546 GCA_011751065.1 Lasiurus cinereus
AAAATCAATTGAGGAGGAAAGAAAAAAAATAGTTTTTTAATTTAAATTTGCAAAAATGAAAAAAAAAACATTTTAAAAATAGAAAAAAAATAGAATGGTCATTCACTTCTGCTATTGTTCTGGTTGGTACTTCTTTTTCCCAATCAGGAGGGTATTGCATTCCCTGTGTTCCACTGCAGAGTTGTGTTTTAATCTCTTTATTCTTTTGTGGTTATGCGAGAGTCAATTTTTGCGTCATCCACTGGGTGGCAGTGTTTTGGAATTGACCTCTGAGACTAAGCTCAGGGCCTATCTAGGCTGTGCTCAGATCCTGCTACTCTGTTGTTCTCAAATCCGGTTTGTGGGGATTTTGCAAGTGGGACACTGTAATAACTCCCAGGATGTCCCTCTGCCTCAGATCAAAACGAGTCTTTTTCCAGAGCTCCCCTCTTTCAACAGCTCCGAGAGTTTGTCTCCTTCCTCCACACTTAGTGATCACGCCCTGCCCCATATCCTCGACCTCTCCAGAAGAAGCTTTGCCGCTGCCCGGTTCCCACAGTGTGCGAGTCTCTGTTCTTTGGGACAGGAGACCTCACCTTATCTCAGGCGAAATCTGACCTTTCCATGTGCCTTATGGATCTTCTCTGAGTCTGCGTGTCTGCACTGATTGGAGAGCAGTGTTCTGGTTCCCCGTGTGCTCGGTGAGTGTTTCAGCCGCAGCTTTCAGACCGCCGCAGACATCCACCTCCCTCTGCAAGATTGCGCGGGCTCTGCATTCGCGCTGGTGGCTCCGGCAGACAAAAACTTGGTGGCAGTGGGGCTGCCTGGTCAGGAGAGGCCCATCCAGCAGTCCCCTACCTTCTCCTGGAGGATAACTGACTCTTAAGTTGCCAACAAACACTCCCAGTGTGACTCTCAGATGTTCTCATTCCCTCTGCCCATTGACAAAGCTCCAGACGCTTCTGTCTACTCTGCCACCATTTTTCCTCCTCCCCTTTTTATTTTGATATAGTCCCATTTGTTTATTTTTTCTTTAGCTTCCATTGCCCTTGGAGAAGTATCAGTGAATAAATTCCTTTGGCATATTTGTGAGATTGTGCTACCTGTGGATTCCTCTATTATTTTATGGTTTTCTGTCTAATGTTTACGTCCTGTATCCATTTTGTGTTTATTTTAGTATTTAGTGTAAGTTGGTGCTCCAGTTTCTTTTTTTTTTTTTTTTGCATGTATCAGTCCAAATTTCCCAACACCATTTATTGAAGATGCTGTCTTGGCTCCATTGTCAAATATTAGTTGACCAGAGTGTTTTGGGTGGATATCTGAATTATCTATTCTATTCCATGATCTATGTATCTGTTCCTGTGCCAGGACCAGGCTGTTTTGGGAACAGATGTTTTGTAATATAGCTTGAAATCTTTATAAAGTAGATTCCACCTACTTTATTCTCCTTTCTCAGGATTGCTGTGGCTATTCGTGGTCTTTTTTTGTTCCAGATGAATTTTTGAAGAGTTCTTTCTAGATATGTGAAATACATTGTTAGTGTTTTAATGGGTAGTGCATTGAATCTATAGATTGCTTTGGGTAGTATGGACATTTTAATGATTTGATTCTCCCAATCGATGAGCATGTTATGCTCTTCCATCTGTTTATGTCTTCCTCTATCTCTTTTTTCAGTGTCCTGTAGTTTTCTGCATATAGGTCTTTTACCTTAGTTAGGTTTATTCCTATGTATCTTAATTTATTTTGGTGTGATGGTGAATGGGATTGCTTTTTTAGTCTCTATTTCTGTAATTTCAGTATTAGTCGAACAGGAGAGGTGAGAGTGGGCATCCCTGTCTTGTTCTTGTTCTTAGGGGAAATGGATCCGATTTGCTAGAATTTTGTTGATTTTGGCTTGTGTGTTCATGACAGATATTGGCCTATAGTTCTCTTTCCTTGTGTTGTCTTTATCTGGTTTTGGTATTGAGGTGATGCTGTCTGAATAGAAGGTGTTTAGAAGTGTTCCTCCTTCTTGAATATTTTGGAATAGTCTGAGGAGGATAGGTTTTAATTCTTTCCTTAATGTTTGGTAAAACTCTCCTGTGTTGCCATCTGATCCCGGGCTTTTGTTTGCTGGAAGCTTTTTGATGACTGCCTCAATTTCTTCCATATTTATTTGACTATTGAACTGTTTAGATTCTTCCTGATTGTGTTTTGGAAGGTTATATTTTTCTAAAAATATGTCCATTTCTCGCACGTTGTCCAATTTGTTGGAATAGAGTTGTTCATAGTATTTTTTAACAATCCTTTTTATTTCGGTGGGGTCTGTTGTTATTTCTCCTCTTTCATTTCTGATTTTGTTTATTTGGGTCTTCTCTCTTTGCTTCTTGGTGAGCCTTGATAGAGTTCCATCATTCTTGTTTTTCCTTTCAAAGGACCAGCTCTTGGTTTTGTTGATCTTTTGGATTGTTTCTTTGGTCTCCATGTTGTTTATTTCCACTCTAATCTCTATTATTTCCTTCTTTCTGCATTCATTGGGCTCTTTTTGTTGCTCTCTTTGTAGCTCTTAGAGTTGTAGGGTTAGTAAAATTTATTACCATTGTTTACTGTTTATTGCAGTAGGCTTGTAGAGCTATGAACTTCCCTCTCAAGACTGCTTTTGCTGTGTCCCATAAATTTTGGATTGTTGTGTTGTCATTGTCATTTGTTGCCATGATGTTTTTTATTTCTTCCTTCATCTCTCTGGTTACCCAGTCATTGGTTAATAGCATGCTGTTTAGTCTCCATGTGTTTGATTTCTTTGTATTGTTTTTATCGTAGTTGATTTCCAGTTTTATGCCACTGTGGTCTGAGAAAATGCTTGATATGATTTCTATCTTCTTGATTTTGAAGAGACTTTTCCTATGACCCAACATATGTTCTAACTTTGAAAATGAGCTATGTGCAATAGAGAAGAATGTATATTGTGTGGCTTTGTGGTGAAATGTTCTGAAGATGTCATTTAATTCCATCTGGTCTAGGGAGTCATTTAGGATTGATGTGTCTTTGCTGATTTTTTGTTTAGAGTATTTGTCCAGTGGTAACAGTGGGGTAATAAAGTCTCCTACTATGATTGTATTACTGTCAATCTCTCTCCCTTAATATCCTCCAGGAGTTTTTTCCTTTGAAATACGAGGAACATTTGAGATAGGAGTAATCTCGCGGATTGGCCGGCTGCACACGACCCGCCAGTTTACCGTGACTCGAGCATCTCATAGTTTCCTATGCCTCAAAGTTAAGGAACAAATTAAACTCATATCTCGTGGTACCACTGTATTTAGGTACTTCTATATCTTGTGTGTATATGTTTACCAGAGTTATTTCTTCTTGTTGGATTGTTCCCTTTGGTATTATGAAGTTGCCTTATTCATCTCTTGCTATGTCCTTCACTTTGAGATCTAATTTGTCAGATATATGTATTGCAACCCCAGCTTTTTTTTTTTCATTTCCATTTGCCTGAAATACCATCTTCCATCCCTTCACTCTCAGTCTGTGTGCATCTCTTTTTCTGAGGTGGGTTTCTTGTAGACTGTAGATATATGGATCATGTTTTCTTATCCAATTGGTTGCGCTATGTCTTTTGATTGGAACATTTAATCCGTTTACATTTAAAGTTATTGTTGATAGGTACTTATCTGTTGCCATTTTTAGTTTTTATCCCTGAGTTCCTTCTTGGCTTCCTATTTCTTTTTTTTACAGCAGACCCTTTAACATTTCTTGCATTGCTGGTTTGGTGGTCATATATCCCCTTAGTCCTTTTTTGTCTGTGAAGCTCCTGATTTCGCCTTCAATTTTGATTGAAAGCCTTGTTAGGTATAGTATTCTTGGATTCAGACCTTTCTTTTGCATGACTTTGTATATTTCATTCCATTTCCTTCTGACATGATGATTTTCTGTTGAGAAATAAGTAGCTAGTCTTATGGAGGTTCCTTTGTAGGTAACTTTCTGTCTCTCTCTGGCTGCTTTTAAGATTCTTACTTACTTGTTGGTGTTTGCCAATTTAATCATAATGTGTCTTGATGTCGGTTTTTTGGGGTTCATTTTGCGTGAGACTCTGTGAGCTTCTTGGGTTTGTGTGGGTTTTTTCTTTCCTATATTGGGGAAATTTGCTGTCATTATTTCTTCATACAGTTTTTCAAATCCTTGCTCAGTTTCCACTCTTTCTGGAACCTCAGTTATACGGATGTTGTTTTGTTTTGTGCTATCCCAAATTTTCCTTACGCTCTCCTCTTGCTTTTTAATTTTTTTTAGAAGCTGCTCTAGTTGTGTATTTTTTCCTATTTTGTGTTCTAGCTCACTGATGCAGTCCTCTGCTTCCTCTAGTCTACTTTTGATGCTTTCTCTTGATTTCTTCATAACAGTGATGTCATTAGTCATTTCTTCTTGCTTCTTCTTCATTCCCTCTTGGCTCTTCTTCATTTCCTCTTGGCTGTTACTCACATTGTCGATTTTGTATTCCATTATTTTCAGCCACCTTATGACCATTTTTCTAAACTCTTTCTCTGGCCAGCCTATTTCTGTTTCTATTTCATTTACTTCCTCTTCTGGCGATACCTGCTTTTCTGTCATATTCGGGCTGTTTCTTCGTCTGTCCATATTCTCCCATCTCTGGGTTTCTGGTTATGTAGTTCCCTCTCCTGCGTTTATTTAAAGGCACAACATGACCAGGTACAACAGAGAAGGGTTTGAACAGAAATGTATTCACGATGTTAATAATCACAAATAAGGTGACCAACAATAAAGACCAATTAGGGGTAAGTAGAGAAAGAAGAAGAGAAAAATGAGGAAGAAAGAAGTTCCAAAATTAAATTGGGAGAAGGGAGAAAAAATAATAAAAAATATAAAATAAAAGAAGAAGAAGAAAGGAGAAAGAGAAAAAAAGTCAGAGAGAAAAGAAAGAGAACAAGAGAGAAAAAGGGAACAAGTTATACATGTGAGGAGGAAACTCCAGTAGAACAGCCACTAATCCCAAGAAATGGAGATTAATAGAAACTACAAATATCAACCAATATCAAGGGAGGTGAGGAAAAAGAGAGGTAAAAAACAAACCAAATCAGAGCAAACAAAAAGAAAAATAAAACAAGTAGAATAAGCAAACACAATCTCACAAAAAATATACAAATTGATATAATCAATGTTCATGCAAACAACAACAAAAGGACATAGAGAAAAACAATTTTTTGGATAGTGAAGACAAGAAGAGAGAGGTTTGTATGGACTTGGAGTAGGGGATTTGAAATTAGATATATAAGTGGGGTGAAATTTTAACCAGGTAAAGAGAAATAATAGGGAGAATCTAAAGTTGGAAAAGGAAAAGAGAAACAAGACAACAAAATGGAGAAAGTTAGGAAGAGAGTGTTGACATAAAGGTAGAGTTGGGATAGAGTCAAATGATGCTAGAGGAAAGATGAAAATAGAATGTAGAACTCTAATCCCAAAGTAAAATTAAGAGCAAATAAAATGACTCTTGTTTTTTTATTTTCCAAAAAGGTAAAATAGTAGTAGTAATAATACTAGTTGAAAATAAAAATGTAATATTTAAAAAGGTAAAATCAATTGACGAGAAAAGAAAAAAAATAGTTTTTAATTAAATATGAAAAAAAATTAAAAAAATAGAATGTGCAATAGTGGAGGTCATTCACTTCTACTATTGTTCTGTTTGTCACTCCTGTTTCCCAGTTGCGTGGGTATTGCAGTGTCCTGTGTTCCACTGCTGAGGTATGTCTTAGTCTCTTTATTCTTTTGTGATTATGTGAGAGTCAATTTGTGAGTCATCCATTGGGTGGCTGTCTTTTGATATTGACCTCTGAGACTAAGCACAGGACTTCTCTAGGCTGTGCTTAGATCTTGCTACTCTGTGGTTCCCAATACCAGTTTGTGGGGATGGGTTGCCCCAGAGCTGATTCTCTAATGGTTACTGTGCGCTCCAGTCCCCGGGATCCAGAAAAACACCCTTCCCCTGCATTCTCTCAGGATGTCTCCAATTGTGTGATCCTATGTTTTGGGCTTAGCAATCAGAAGCCATGGTCTGAAGAGGAGAGTGCTGTCTGTGCTCTCTCCCTTCCCTGCTCCTCTTCGAGCAGCCGGGACACTGTAATAACGCCCAGGTTGTCCTTCTCCCTCAGATCAAAATAGGTTGCTTTCTAAAGCTCCCCTATGTTAATAATTCTGAGGGTCTCCTTGCACATTTAGGGATTATACCCTGCCCCACGTCAGAGGATTACTCTTTAGAGCAGCTTTCCCCCAGTCCACTTCCAACAGTGTGCGTGTCTGTTCTGTGGGACAGGAGACCTCACTTTATCCCAGGCGAAATCTGACCTTTCCATGTGGCATGTGGAGCTCCTCTGAGTCCCAGTGTCTGCACCGATTGGAAAGCAGTGTTCTGGGTTCCCCAGCTCTTCGTTGGGTGCGGCAGCTGTAGCTTTTCAGACCGCCGTAGACATCCACTTCCCACTGCAAGATGGCGGGGTCTGTGTGTTCGTGCTGGTGGCTCCGGCATACAAAAACCCTGTGTCAGTGTGGCTGCTTGGTCAGGGGAGCCCCATCCAGCAATCCCCCACCGTCTCCTGGAGGATAACTGACTCTTAACTTGCCAACAAACACTCCCAGTGCAACTTTCACCTGCTCTCTCCATCTGCCCAGCAATAAGGCTCCAGACACGTCCCGTCTATTCCACCGCCATTTTTTTTCACCTTCCATTAAATTTAAAGTTATTATTTATAGGTACTTATTTGTCACCATTTTTATTCTTTACCTTTTTGTTCCTTCTTCATTTCCTATTTCTTTCTTTTTCTTTTTCTTTTTTTTTTTTACACCAGACCCTTCAACATTTCTTGCATTGGTAGTTTGGTGGTAATAAATTCCCTTAGTCCTTTTTTTTGTCTGTGAAGCTTTTGATTTCACCTTCAATTTTGATTGAAAGCCTTACTGGGTATAGTATTCTTGGATTCACACCCTTTGTTTGCATGACTTTGTATATTTCATTCCATTCCCTTCTGGCCTGATGAGTTTCTGTTGAGAAATCAGTTGCTAGTCTGATGGGGGTTCCTCTATAGTTAACTTTCTGTCTCTCTCTGGCTGCTTTTAAGATTCTTACTTTGTTATTGGTGTTTGCCAATTTAATTATAATGTCTCTTGGTGTAGGTCTTTTGGGGTTCATTTTGCTTGAAAGTCTGTAAGCTTCTTGGATTTGTGTGGGTTTTTTCTTCCCTATATCAGGGAAGTTTTCTGTCATTATTTCTTCAAACAGGTTTTCTATTCCTTGCTCTCTTTCCACTCTTTCTTGTATTCCAATTATGCGGATGTTGTTTTGTTTTGTGTTATCCTTTAGGCACTCCCCTTGCTTTTTATTTTTTTTTCTAGAAGCTTCTGTACTTGGGTATTTTTTCCTACCTTGTCTTCTAGTTCACTGATGTTGTCCTCTGCTTCTTCTCGTCTACTTTTGTTGCTTTCTATTGAGTTATTTATAGCAGCGATGTGCTTTTTTCATTTTTTCTTGATTCTTTATAATTTCCTCTTGGTTCTTATTCATATTGTCGAATTTGTCTTCCATTCTTTTCAGCCACCTTATGACGATTTCTCTGAACTCTTTCTCTGGCAAGTTGTTTGCTTCTATTTCCATTTACTTCCTTTTCTGGTGATGCCTGCTTTTATTTCATATGCAGGCTGTTTCTTCATCTGCCCATGGTCTTTCTTCTCCGGGTGTCTTGTTATATAGTTCTCTCTCATGCCCTGATTTAAAGGCACAAAATATAACTCAACCAGGTACAACACACAAGGCTCTGAACAGAAATGCATTCACAATGTTAATACCCAAAAATAAGGTGATCACCAGTGAGAGAAAAATTAGGGGAAAATAGAGAACTAAGAGAGAAAAGAGGAAAAAAGAAAAGAAAGGAGTATGAAAATAAAATTGGGAGAAGGGAGAAAAAAGAGGAAAAAAAGAACAAGAAGGAAAAAAAGTAAGAGAGAAAAGAAAGAGAATAAGAAAGAAAAGGGGAACAAAGTATTTATATGAGGAGAAAACTCTAATAGAACAACCACTAATCCCAACAAATTCTGGCAACAAGTACCCAGAGATTAATACAAAGTACAAATAACAATTTATATCAAGGGTGGCGATGGAAAGCAGAGATAAAAACAAAGTAAACAAAAACCAAAATAAAATTAGTAGAATAAGCAAAAACAACCTCACAGAAACGTGTAAAATCATTATAATCAACGTTCAAGCAAACAACAACAAAAGGACATAGAAAAAAATAGTTTTTTGGATGGTGACGACAGAGAAGAGAGAGGTGTAGGGGATTGGAAATTAGATATATAAGTGGGGTGAAATTTTAACCAGGTAAAAAGAAAGACTAGGGAAAATCTAAAGTACAAAAAGTAAGAGAAACAAGAGAACAAAATGGGGAAAGTTAGGAAGAGAGTGTTGGCATAAAGGTAGAGTTGAGATAGGGTAAAATTATGCTAAAAGAGATATGAAAATAGAATGTAGAACTCTAATCCCAAAATAAAATAAAGAGAAAATAAAATGACACTTCTTTTTTTAAAAAATGTAAAATAATAGTAGTAATAATACTGGTTGAAAATAAAAATGTAATAATTAAAAAGGTAAAATCAATTTAAGAAAAAAGAGAGAAATAGTTTTTTAATTAAAAGATGAAAAAATTAAAAATTAAAAAAATTAAAAATAATAGAATGTGCAGTAGTGAAGGTCATTCACTTCCTCTATTTTTCTGTTTGGCATGCCTGTTTCCCAGTTGGGACTGTATTGCAGTTCCCTGCATTCCACTGCTGCTCAGTGTTGTAAACCAGTCCTGGTTTTTAAGCAGGTGGTGTGTCTTAATCTCTTTATTCTTTTGTGATTACGCAAGAGTCAATTTGTGAGTCATTTCCTGGGTGGCAGTGTTTGGGAAATGACCCCCGAGTCTATAGGTCCTCTCTAGCCTGTGCTTAGATCCTGCTTTTCCTGTGACACCCAATACCGGTTTGTAGGAGTTGGGTTGCCCCAGAGCTGGTTCTCTGATGGTTATTCCATGTTCTGATACTCAGGTTCCAGAAAAACAGCTCCCCCCTGCAGTCTCTTAGGATGTCCCCAATTGGATGATCCTATGTATTGGGCTTAGCAATCAGAAACAAGGATTTGAAGAGGAAAGAGTGCAAATCTGTGCAGTCCCACTTCCCCGCTCCTGTTCAATCAGCCGGCACACTTTAGTAACTCCCAGGCTGTCCTCCCTCAGATCAAAATGGGTTGCTTTCTAGGGCTCCCTTCTTTTAATAGCTATGAGGACCCCCTTACACATTCAGGGATTACACCCTGCCCAACATCCATGGATTTCTCTAGGTACAGCTTTTCCCAGATCCAGTACACTGTTATAATCAACGTGTGCGCTGTGCGTCTCTCTGTTCTGTGCGACCAGAGACCTCACCTTATCCCAGGCAAAATGTGACCTCTTTGTATGTAGAGCTCCTCTGAATCCAAGTGTGCCAATTGGGGAGCGGTGTTCTGGGTGCCACAGCTGTAGCTTTTCAGGCTTTTTAGTGGATGATGCAGCTTTAGCTTTTCAGGTTGCCGTAAATATCCACTTTCCCCTGAAAGATGGGGTGGTCTCTGCGTTCGTGCTGGTGGCTCTGGAAGAAAAAAACCCATGGCGGTGGGGCTGCCTGGTCAAGGATGATAACTGTCTCTTAACTCTAGAACAAACACTCCCAGTGTGACCCTCAGCTGTTCTCTCTGACTGCTCAGCGACAAGGCTCCAGACACGTCTGACTATTCCGCTGCCATTTTTTCCTCTGAATTTTAAAATTCTTAATTTTAAGAGTATTTGAGATTTGTATAATCTCACCCTGACTTAACTCCCCTACTATTGTCCTCTACCAGCAAACATATACTCTGTTGTATAAGACAAAATTCACTTCTTCTGTAAAGCCTTCCATGTATGCAGTGCTCTCTTTTCCCTCTCTATGCAAGTTAGAATTAGTTACTTCCTTCTCTAAGTTTCATACCATTTAATTTATGATTCCTCTAATAGAACTTAGTATATTGTACTGTATTTTTGTGTATCTGTTTGCCCTACTACTCTGTGAACCTAAGGCAGGGACTGTTTTACAGATCTCTCTATTTCCCACACTTTGCACAATGGATGTCAGAGTGGATGCTCAACAAATGTGCATGAAGTGGGTGAAGATATCCTTGAGGTAGTGTTAGCGATAAGAGATCAACTGAAGGACTTGTATGGATGCAAGACTCTGGGGGGTGGGAAGGAATCCCGCCCCGTCCCGGGGGGGGCAGAGGGGAGGTCAATGGGGAAAAAAGGAGAAATATGTACTACTATTTATAATACTTTAAACAAAATAAAATTCAAAAAAATAACTTTAGGAGCTAGAGTAGGTGATAGAAGTTTTGAAATATAGCAGAAAGCTGACTAAATCCTGGGAACATGGAAGTTGGTCAGGAAAGGAAAAATGGGCTTCAACTGGCAGGAGTCCTCATGTGGTTTTCTCTTCTACTACAGAGACCAGCTATCTGATTTTTTGCATTAATAGACTTGGGGCTTGAGAACATTTAAAGTTTTGAAAAATTGGATAATTGAGGATCTGCTTGGTGAAAGAGGAGTTTGACTCATTTGGTCTGAGCTCTTTCCTGACCAAGATGAAAAACCCAACTCTTTCCCAGAATCATGAATAAGTTTTTTACTTGAAAAATCAATATATCTTAATTTTAAATCAAAGGCCTATCTTTAATTCAGGTGAGGGTAGGAATGGTAAATTGGTCAGATAATTCTACATTGTCTCTTTTTAAAATATATTTTTTTATTGATTTCAGAGAGGAAGGGAGAGAAAAATAGAAACATCAGTGATGGGAGAGAGTCATTGATCGACTACCTCCTGCACACCCCACACTAGGGATTGAGCCTGCAACCTGGGCATGTGCCCTGACCAGGAATTGAACCATGATCTCCTGGCTCATAGGTTTATGCTCAATCACTGAGCCATACCAACTGGGATGCATTGATTGTCTCTTTAGCCTGACTCAAGGGTAAAGTGGTCTACTAAAAGCCTCTAGAGCTGTAAGCCTATTCTTCAGTAAATTGTCTGTATAAAATTAATTCTTAACTTATTTCAGGTAACTCTGATAGCTCTCCTACTCGGGTTGTTTTGAAGAAAGAATAGAAGAAAAAACAGAATAAGTCATGTCGGAGATGCTTGACCTCTCTTTTCTGTCTGAGATGGAAAGGGATTTGATCCTCAGTGTTTTACAACGAGATGAGGAGCTCCGGAAAGCAGATGAGAAAAGGATTAGGTAAGAGTTCCAGAAAAAGCATGGGTTCCCAGGCTTTTGACCAACAATATCCAGACTTTTTCTTATAACTCTCATACGACTTTCAGAAGAACTTGTGTATGAGGTTTACAACTCTTCATTGGCTTAGGTTGGGCTCTGAGGTGATTGCTTTCACAGAACTAAGTAGTTTTACTGTCTCTACTCCACAACACCTCTCTCTCTCTAACCTGTGCAGATCCTGAATCAACTTGTACTTCTTTTTTTGGTCTCGGCAGGCGACTGAAGAATGAATTACTGGAGATAAAAAGGAAAGGGGCCAAGAGGGGCAGCCAACACTATAGTGATCGGACCTGTGCCCGGTGCCAGGAGAACCTGGGTCGTTTGACTCCTAAGACCAACACTTGTCGGGGTTGTAATCACATGGTGTGCCGAAACTGCCGTATCCATGAATGCAATGGTACCTGGAAATGTAAGGTGTGCGCCAAGGAAATGTGAGTGTCTCTTAGAGCTGAGTAGAGAGAGGAAATGAGGCCCTAGCTGTAGTGAGATTTTTCTCCTCTCAGCCTTTATTGGTTGAATAACAGGGACCATTATCTATCTGTCATTTTCTTACATTTCTTCCCAGAGAACTGAAGAAGGCAACTGGAGACTGGTTTTATGACCAGAAAGTGAATCGTTTTGCTTACCACACAGGCAGCGAGATAATCAGGATGTCCCTACGCCGCAAACCTGCAGGTACAGTATCTTTCTGGAAGTGGTTCCTTTAGGTGTTTGATCTCAAGTCATAGATCCTCTGGTGTGAAATCCTCATGTGTTCTTATTGGTGGTATCTTACTTTCATGGGCTCAACCTGATTGTGGGGGAACATAAAGATTATATTGCCATTCCTTTTGAAAGTATTTCCCTTCCCCCCGCTTAACACCACCACTTTGCCATATTTTTGTTTGTCTTGAAGTGAATAAAAGAGAGACTGTGGGACAGTCCCTCTATTATCAGTCACAGATGGGTGATGTCTGGCCAGGAAGAAAGATCATTCAGGAGAAACAGAAGGAGCCTGGGTAAGAACCAATCATTTCAAGAACTGCTGTACATCTCTTTAATTCTATTATTTTTTTACTTTGTTCTGTCTCTAAAATAATAGATGTTCATTGTAGGAAAATTGGGAAAGTACAGAAAAGAATAAAGAAGGAGGGGAAAAGCCCTGGTCAATGTGGCTATAAGTTGGACATTGGCCCATGCACCAAAAGGTTGCTGGTTTGATTCCTGGTCAGGGTACATGCCTGGGTTGCAGGCTCAGTCCCCAGTAGGGGTCGTGAAGGAGGTAGCCAATCGATGTTTCCCTCTCACATTGATGTTTCTCCTTCTCTCTCCCTCTCCTTTCCTCTCTCTCTAAAAATCAATGAAAATATTTTTTAATATATTTTATTGATTTTTTTTTTTACAGAGAGGAAGGGAGAGAGAAAGTCAGAAACATTGATGAAAGAGAGACATCGATCAGCCGCCTCCTGCACGCCCCACAGTGGAGATGTGCCTGCAAGCAAGGTACATGCCTCCAACCGGAATCGAACCTGGGACCCTTCAGTCCGTAAGCTGATGCTCTATCCACTGAGCCAAACTTGTCTCGCCAATGAAAATGTTTTTAAGGGAGAAAAACAATATTCCTAATCCTACTACCCATATGTAAACATTAATACTTTGGTGTATTTACTTTATAAGAAAATTTTAAAGATAAATACAAATAACACATACTCATTATTAAAAATTTAATCAATATCTCTATATATAAAAGCCTGACTATTCAACTGCTCAACTGGTAGCTATGATGTGCACTAACCATTAGGGGGCAGACACTCAATGCACAGGCATGGGAACATGGAACAGACTGATGAATCTCAGAAGGAAGGGGGACGGGGGAGGGCAGGAAGAGATTAACCAAAGATCATATGCATACTGGAGGCCTGGTGCATGGATTCCTACACTGGTGGGGTCCTTTGGACTGGCCTGTGGGGATTGGGCTGAAACCAGCAGTTTGACATCCCCTGAGGGGTTCTAGATTGCGAGAGGGCACAGGCCAGGTTGAGGGATCCCACAGATGCACGAGTCTGTGCACCAGGCCTCCTGTAGAAAATAATAAGGAAAGCAACAAATTGCCCAAATTCCTATTTCTCAGGGTTCATGTTATATGAAAATTATTTCAGATATCTTTTTTGCATATCTAGACATAGAGGCAAGAGTGAATGAGTACATAGAAAAAACTTTGTAATATAGGGTCATAATAAATGTAAAACATTTTGTTTAATTTTACTTGAATTTATCAGACTGAAATATTTAAATTAACTTGAAGAATTGCTAATCTTCAGACAAATGTGTTTTTTTAATCATAAAATGTATTAGTCATTAACATCCCTCTAAGGTTAAGAAAAATATTATTAAAACATTGAACAGTTATTACTTTTTTTCTAATGTCTTTTTGTTGAGGAACTTTTTGAGATAAAATTCACTTACCATACAGTTCATCCATTTATAGTGTACAATGCAGTGGGTTTTAGTATATTTACAGAATTGTACAACCATTACCCCAATTGATTATAGAACTTTTCATCATCTTAAAAAGAAACCCTGTATTCTTTAGCTATCATTCCTCGAAGCCTCCCTATCCTTCCCTATCCCTAAGCAATCAGTGGTTTATTTTCTATTTTTATATATTTACCTATTCAGAATGTTTCACTTAAGTGGAATCATAGAATATGTGGTTCTTTGTGACCATTTTCTCTCATTTAATATAATGTTTTTAAGGTTCATCTATGTGGTGGCAGGTATCAGTACTTCATTTCTTTTTATTGACAACTAATATCCCATTATATCCCATTTGTTTATCCATTCATCTGTTGATGGACGTGTGGGTTATTGCCACTTTTTGGCTTTTGTGAGTAATGCCGTTATGAACATTCATTATGAGTTTTTGTTTGCACATATGTTTTAATTTCTCTTAGGTGGATAGATACGTAGGTGTGGAGTTTCTGGGTCAGTCATTTAGTCATTTTTTAAAGCTACTTATTTCAATATTGCACATTATCAGTGGACTGTCTGCTATGAAAGAGGAGATTAGCTTTCTTACATTCCCAACTTTTTCTCTTCCCAATTTTTATTACTCAAATTATTATGATATTTACATTCTGTTATGCATCATAAATCATCTGTTTGTTTTATCTTTTTTTAAAATTTTGGTTCATATTTAAAAGGATCTTATGCTTATAACTATACACGGTACCATGACTTCTCTGCATTTCTGAATTATTTACTTTGATTTATTTCTTAGTTACCTGGATTTTTTCATTGAGAAATGCCTTCAAGAAGGGCTTGTGGGTGCTATTTTTATTTCATTCTTTCATAATGAGAGTGTCTGTCTAGTGCCTTTATATTTGAACGATATCTTGGCTGGATATTATATTCTTGGGTCACACTTTCTTTCCCTCAGAATGTTGTAGATATTACTTTATTGTCTTCCGCCACTAGATGTAACTGTGAAGAAGTCTGAGGCTAGCTAGTTCTTATTTTTCTCCCTTGTAGGTAACTTACTGTGTGTGTGTGTGTGTGTGTGTGTGTGTGTGTGTGTAAACAAATTCTTTTTATTTTTATTTTAAAAATATATTTTTATTGATTTCAGGGAGAGAGGAAGAGAGAGAGGGAGGGAGGGAGGGACAGAGGGAGAGGGAGGGTTTTAATTTGTTCTCTCATTTCAATCTCCCTTTTTCTTTAATTTTGTTACTTTATCAGCTAGTATTTAAACTCTTGCATTTTATCGAATCTATATTCTTATTCAATTCCTGTGCAATGTAAAAGACTCACAAGAAACCTACTTATTTTTCTAGGGTTATATTCTTCTCCAAAATAGGTTCATTGTTCATTTTTCAAGTTATTTCTCCCTCCTGCCCCCACCTAATGGCATATTTATGTATTTATAATATAATTTTTATTTTTATT
Organism: Lasiurus cinereus; assembly: GCA_011751065.1. NCBI lineage: Eukaryota > Metazoa > Chordata > Mammalia > Chiroptera > Vespertilionidae > Lasiurus > Lasiurus cinereus. The sequence goes on from JAAGEH010000037.1 coordinate 1,810,056, forward strand.
TTACTCATGCTTAACATGGGAAGTTCTGCCTATATATATGTATATATTTTGCTCTGATATAGCGTGTGAATTTTTCTTGACAGGCTTCTCATTTCAACTTGAAACAATTTATCTCTTCCCCACTCCCCACTACATTTTGATTTAAAGATAGAATATTGCTTTCTATATACTTCTCTTTTTTTTTTGTAACTCTAGGGGAGGCAAGTTGGGGGTTGAGGATTACAGTCTCCTAAAATTATCTTAAATGTCCCAGTTCACTCAGCCTAATTCCAGATGTGTCCTCTAGCTCATACCAGTGTCCTGAGAGATGACATGTCCCAGTGGTCTTATCTGCCTCAGTTGAGGTTCCCCAGGGATATCTGGGACTACAAATCTTTTTTTTTTAATTTTTATTAATGTATTGCATGTATACATATCTTCCCTTTGCCCCCCTCTCACTCACATGCATACCCTAACCTCCCCAGTGTCTTGTGTTCATTGGCTATGCTTATATGCATGCATACAAGTCCTTTGGTTGATTTCTTATCTACCCCACCTCTCCCTAACCTTACCACTGTTTGATGTTTTACTGCCTCTGTATCTACCTTTTTGTTTGTCAGTTTATAATGTTCTTTATTATCCATAAATGAGTGAGATCATGTGATATTTTTCTTTCATTGACTGGCTTATTTCACTTAGCATAATGCTCTCCAGTTCCATCCAGGTTGCTGCAAATGGTAAGAATTCCTTCTATTTTATGGCAGCATAGTATTCTATTGTAAAGATGTACCATAGTTTCCTGATCCACTCATCTACTGACAGGACTGACTTACCTTACCTTTAGTGACAGTATGGATGGACCTAGGTTCCTTAAAATGTTAATTTATTTTTAAATGTTATTCTAAATGTACATTAACTGAACGAAGAACTTTAAAAACTCAATAATAAAGATAATTCGATAGAAAATGGACAAAAGATTTGAACAGGCATTTCACTAAAGAAAATATACAGATGTGCAATAAGCAGTTTAAAAGATGCTCAACGTCATTAGTTACTACAGAAATGCAAATTAAGATTATAGTAAGATGCTACCATATAATCACTATAATGGCTAAAATGAAAAATACTGAGCATTCCAATTGTCTAAGGATGTAGAGCAACTGGAATACTAGTGAGAATGTACAGCAATCAACCACTTTGAAAAACAGTTTAGTAGTGTCTTAGAAAATTAAATGTACACCTATCTTGTGATTCAATCATTACATTCCTAGGAGTTTACTCAAGAGAAGTTATAGCATATGTTCATATAAAGACTTATACATGAATGTTCATAGCACCTTTATTTGTAATTTCCAAAACCTAGAAACATCCCAAAGGGATAAATTGGCATTTGTTTATACAGTGCAGTACTACTCAGCAATGAAAAGGAATGGACTACTGATACATGCAGCAATATGGATGAATCTCAGAATAATCATGGTGAGTGAAAGAATCCAAACAAAAAAGACATCCTGTATGATTCTGTTTATAGAAAATGCAAATTAAAATTGAGTGAAAGGTGGATAGATTACAAAGGGACACAAGGAAAATTTGATTAGAGATATATGTATTCACTAACTTAATTGTGGTAATAGTCTCACCAGTGTATACACATGTCAAAACTCATCAAATTGCACACTTAAACAGAAGTCAGTTATAATTCAAGTTGTAGAAAGGAAAAAATATAGGATAATATAACCTTAATATCTTTCTATGTCAGCACCAAGGATCTACGTCATTCATTTTGCTATCTGTATAGTATTTCCTTGTATGTATATATAACAAATTCTTAAATAACATTTTTTCATTCCACATTATTTCCTTATAATGTTGATGACAAAAAAACTTGATTCTAGGCCAAAGCTACTGTTTATGTGGCATTTGGATGTTCTCCCATGTCTGTGTGGGTTTTATTTGGATACTCCAGTTTCCTCCTACATCCCAAACCTGTGTATGTTAGGTTAAGTGATATATACATTATCCCATTGTGAGTGAGTGTAGCTAGGTGTGAATGCGCCCTGTGATGGAAGGGCATCCTGTCCAGTGCGGGTTCTTGTCCTGTGCCCTGAGCTGAGTCTGGCCACCACTGACCATGAACCGGAATAAGTAGGTTGAAAAATAATTATCTTACTTGTTCTTTTTAATCTTTCTTAAATGTATGTATAACACATTTATTTCAATGTTTAATATTAGAAGTGCTGTGGGTCTTTATTTAGAAGTTTGGTTGTGTTTTTGTGTCGAGAAATATGCCATAAATACTAACCGTTGTTTATATCAATTAGCCTGTGGTAAAATTAGTTTTGTTATACATCATTTCATTTAAAGTCACAGTTTCCAAGAACCTATGGATTACATAAAGTGAGGAGTTACTGTATGTAGTGTGATTTTATCCACACGGCCTTGGGTGGGTAACTCATCTGTTTTAGGTGATGAGGTCCCTTTTCTCCTTTGTGGATAAGGATAAGAATGACATTTTTATTTCCTGAACCTGATCAACACATCTGAGATCATTGGTTAAAATGTAATTTCTGAATCCTATTGCTTCTGGCTGTCTATGACTTTTTGTCTCATTGGATCCAGAAAACTCTTATTTATTCTAAACATGAAAACAGATTAAGTGGCCATAAATGATCTTTTCTACAAAATTATGGAGCTTAAGAGATAATCTAATTCAACCTCCTTAATTTTTATAGAAAAGAGTCAGGATAGGATAAGTGATTTACTTGACATCATACAGATAGTTACAGACTAGGACTCCCGTCTCTTAGTTTATTTTTTTACTGTACAGATGTCAAATAATTGCTTTTTACCCCTGTGGTTGTTTGTATTAGCTCTGGATCTGTAGGTATTAATCTTCACAGAAGCATACAAGCAGAAAAACACTCTCCATGGACCATTGTTAAACTACCTCTCTAGAGGAATGGTTTTACTTTGGTTATTTATTCTATGCAGAAAAGAGGGAAAATTAACAATTCTGAAGTAAAAATAAAATCAAGCTCCCTGCTGTGTCTTGGACTTTAAAGCTAATACATCTCTCTCTTTTTTTCTTTTTTTTAATTAATTTTTTATACATATCTCCCCATTGCCCCCCTCCCTCCCAGGCATACCCCAACCCCCCAGTGTCTATGTTCATTGGTTATGATTATATGCATAGATACCAGTGCTTTCATTGATCTCTTATCTACCTCACCTAACTTTAATCTTCCTGCTGTAATTTCACAGTCTGTTTGAAGCTTTACTGTCTCTGTATCTATCCTTTTGTTCATCAGTTTATAATGTTCTTTATTATCCCCAATGAGTGCGATCATGTGATGCTTCTTCTTCATTGACTGGCTTATTTCACTAAGCATAAGGCTCTCCAGTTCCAACCAGGTTGCTGCAAATGGTAAGAATTCCTTCTTTTTAATGGCAGCATAGAATTCCATTGTGTAGATGTACCACAGTTTTCTGATCCACTCATCTGCTGACGGGCACCTAGGCTGTTTCCAAATTGTGGCTATTGTAAATTGTGCTGCTATGAACATAGGGGTGCATAAATCCTTTCTGATTGGTGTTTGTAATTTCTTAGGATAAATTCCTAAGAGTGGTATTACAGGGTCAAATGGGAGATCCATTTTTAGTTTTTTGAGGAAACTCCATACTGTTCTCCACAGTGGCTGCACCAGTCTGCATTCCCACCAACAGTGCACAAGGGTTCCTTTTTCTCCGCATCCTCGCCAACACTTGTCGTTTGTTGATTTGTTGATGATTGCCATTCTGACAGGAGTAAGAAGGTATCGCATTGTCATTTTGATTTGCATCTCTCGATGATTAATGACTTTGAACATGTTTTCATGTGTCTCTTGGCCTTCCTTCTGTCGTCTTTCGAAAAGGTTCTATTTAGGTCCGTTGCCCATTTTTTTTTTATTGGATCATTTATCTTCCTTTTATTAAGTTGTATAAGTTGGCTGTAGATTTTGGAGATTAAAACTTTATCAGTGATAGCATTTGCAAAATATGTTCTCCCATGCATTGATCTTTCTTGTTGTTTTGTTGATGGTTTCTTTTGCTGTGCAAAAGCTTTTTATTTTGATGTAGTCCCATTTGTTTATTTTTTCTTTAGCTTCCATTGCCTTTGGAGCAGTATCAGTAAAGAAGTTCTTTCGGCATATATCTGAGATTGTGCTGCCTGTGGATTCCTCTAGTATTTTTATGGTTTCCCTTCTAATGTTTAAGTCCTGTATCCATTTTGAGTTTATTTTTGTATTTGGTGTAAGTTGGTGGTCCGGTTTCAATTTTTTGCATGTATCTGTCCAATTTTCCCAGCACCATTTATTGAAGAGACTATCTTGGCTCCATTGAATGTTCATGCCTCCTTTGTCAAATATTAATTGAGCATAGAGGTTTGGGTGGATATCTGGGTTCTCTATTCTATTCCATTGATCTATATGTCTGTTCTTGTGCCAGTACCAGGCTGTTTTGAGAACAGTTGCTTTGTAGTATAGCTTGAAGTGGTATTGAGATCCCACCTACTTTATTCTTTTTTCTCAGAATTGCTGTAGCTATCCGTGGTCTTTTTTTGTTCCAGATGAATCTATGAAGAATTCTTTGAAGGTCTGTGAAATATGTCGTTGGTATTTTAATGGGTAGTGCGTTGAGTCTGTAGATTGCTTTGGGTAGTATGGACATTTTAATGATGTTGATTCTCCCAATCCATGAGCATTGTATGCTCTTCCATCTGTTAACATCTTCCTCTATCTCTTTTTTCAGTGTCCTGTAGTTTTGTGCATAAAGGTCTTTTACCTCTTTAGTTAGGTTTATTCCTAGGTATCTTAATTTTTTTGGTGCAATGGTAAATGGGATTGCTTTTTTAGTTTTTCTTTCTATAATTTCACTGTTAGTGTATAGAAATGCCACAGACTTCTTAGCATTAATTTTGTATCCTGCTACATTGCCGAATTCATTAATTAAGTCAATTAGTTTTGGAATGGAGTCCTTTGGGCTTTTTATGTACAATATCATGTCATCTGCAAATAAGGACAGCTTTACTTCTTCTTTTCCAATTTGGATGCCTTTTATTTCTTCTTGTTGTCTAATTGCAATGGCTAATACTTCCAGTACTATGTCGAACAGGAGAGGTGAGAGTGGGCATCCCTGTCTTGTTCCTGTTCTTAGGGGAAATGGTTTTAGTTTTTGCCCATTGAGTATGATGTTAGCTGTGGGTTTATCATATATGGCTTTTATGATGTTGAGGTATGATCCTTCTATTCCCACTTTGCTGAGAGTTTTTATCAAGAAAGGGTGTTGGATTTTGTCAAATGCTTTTTCTGCATCAATTGATATGACTATGTGATTTTTATCTCTCAATTTGTTTATGTGATGTATCACATTTACTGATTTGCGGATATTGAACCATCCCTGCATTCCTGGGATGAATCCTGCTTGGTCATGGTGTATGATCTTTCTGATGTACTGCTGGATCCGGTTTGCTAGAATTTTGTTGAGGATTTTGGCATCTATGTTCATGAGAGATATTGTCCTATAATTCTCTTTCATTGTGTTGTCTTTATCTGGTTTTGGTATTAGGGTGATGCTGGCTTCATAGAAGGTGTTTGGTAGTATTCCTTCTTCTTGAATGTTTTTGAATAGTCTGAGGAGGATAGGTTTTAATTCTTCCTTGAATGTTTGGTAAAACTCTCCTGTGTAGCCATCTGGATCCAGGCTTTTATTTGCTGGAAGCTTTTTGATTACTGCTTCAATTTCTTCCATAGTTATTGGACTATTGAGATGTTTGGCTTCCTCCTCTTTGAGTTTTGGGAGATTATATTTTTCTAGGAAAGTGTCCATTTCTTGCACGTTGTCCAATTTGTTGGAATAGAGTTGTTCATAGTATTTTTTAACGATCCTTTGTATTTCCACAGGGTCTGTTGTTATTTCTCCTCTTTCATTTCTTATTTTGTTTATTTGGGTCTTCTCTCTTTGCTTCTTGGTGAGCCTGGCTAGGGGTCCATCAATCTTGTTTATCCTTTCAAAGAACCAGGTCTTTGTTTTGTTGATCTTTTGAATTGTTTCTTTGGTCTCCAAGTTGTTTATCTCTGCTCTGATCTTCACTATTTCCTTCCTTCTGAGTACACTGGGCTTTTCTTGTTGCTCACGTTCTAGCTCTTTGAGTTGTAGGTTTAGGTGATTTATTACCATTGTTTCCTGTTTTTTGCAGTAGGCTTGTAGGGCTATGAACTTCCCTCTCAAGACTGCTTTCACAGTGTCCCATAAATTTTGTATTGTTGTGTTGTCATTGTTATTTGTTGCCAAGTTGTTTTTTATTTCTTCCTTGATCTCTCTGGTTATCCAGTCGTTGTTTAAAAGCATGCTGTTTAGTCTCCATGTGTTTGATTTCTTTCTGTTGTTTTTATTATAGTTGATTTCCAGTTTTATGCCACTGTGGTCTGAGAAAATGCTTGATATGATTTCTATCTTCTTGAATTTGAAGAGACTTTTCTTATGACCCAACATATGATTTATCTTTGAAAATGACCCATGTGCACTGGAGAAGAATGTATATTCTGTGGCTTTGGGGTGAAATGTTCTGAAGATGTCAATTAATTCCATCTGGTCTTGTGAGTCATTTAGGATTGATGTTTCTTTGCTGATTTTTTGTTTAGAGGATTTGTCCAATGGTGACAGTGGGGTATTAAAGTCTCCTACTATGATTGTATTGCTGTCAATCTCTCCCTTAATATCCTCCAAGAGTTTTTTTATGTATTTAGGTGCTCCTATATTGGGTGCATCTATGTTTACCAGAGTTATTTCTTCTTGTTGGATTGTTCCCTTTAGTATTATGAAGTGGCCTTCTTTATCTCTTGTTATGTCCTTCACTTTGAGATCTAATTTGTCAGATGTAAGTATTGCAACCCCAGCTTTTTTTTCATTTCCATTTGCCTGAAATACCATGTTCCATCCCTTCACCCTCAATCTGTGTGCATCTCTTTTCCTAACGTGAGTTTCTTGCAGACAGCATATATATGGATCATGTTTTCTTATCCAATCAGTTACCCTATGTCTTTTGATTGGAGCATTTAATCCGTTTACATTTAAAGTTATTATTGATAAGTACTTATCTGTTGCCATTTTTAGTCCTTACCCCCGAGTTCCTTCTTCGCTTCCTCTTTCTTTTTATTACAGCAGACCTTTTAACATTTCTTGCATTGCTGGTTTGGTGGTAATATATTCCCTTAGTCCTTTTTTGTCTGTGAAGCTTCTGATTTCACCTTCAATTTTGATTGAGAGTCTTGCAGGGTACAGTATTCTTGGATTCAGACCCTTCCTTTGCATGACTTTGTATATTTCATTCCATTCTCTTCTGGCCTGACGAGTTTCTGTTGAGAAGTCAGTAGCTAGTCTTATGGGGGTTCCTTTGTAGGTAACTTTCTGTTTCTCTCTGGCTGCTTTTAAGATTCTTACTTTGTCGTCGGTTTTTTGCCAATTTAATTATAATGTTCCTCGGTGTCGGTTTGTTGGGGTTCATTTTGCTTGGGACTCTGTGAGCTTCTTGGATTTGTGTGGGTTTTTTCTTTTCTATATTGGGGAAATTTTCTGTCATTATTTCTTCAAACACGTTCTCTAATCCTTGTTCAGTTTCCACTCTTTCTGGAACCCCAATTATGCGGATGTTATTTTGTTTCATGTTATCCCAAAGTTCCCTTAGACTCTCCTCTTGCTTTTTAACTTTTTTTTCTAGAAGCTGCTGTACTTGGGTATTTTTTCTTACCGTGTCTTCTAGCTCACTGATGCGGTCCTCTCCTTCTTCTGGTCTACTTTTGATGCTTTCTATTGAGTTCTTTATAGCAGTGATGTCATTATTCATTTCTTCTTGTTTATTCTGCTCCTCCTCTAGTTTTTTCTGCATTTCTTCTTCACGCTTCTTCACCTCCTCTAGGTTCTTCTTCATTTCCTCTTGGCTTTTACTCATATTGTCAAATATGTCTTCCATTCTTTTCAACCACATTATGATAATTTCTCTGAACTCTTTCTCTGGTAGGCTTATTGGTGGTTCTATTTCGTTTACCTCTTTTCTGGTGAAACCTGCCTTTCTGTCTTTTGCTGGCTGTTTCTTTTTCTGCCCATGGTCTTTCTTCTCTGGGTGTCTGGTTATGTAGTGCTCTCTCCTACGTTGATTGAAAGGCACAAACTACAACACGACCAGGTACAGCACACAAGGCACTGAGTAGAAATGTATTCAAGATGTTAATTATCACAAATAAGGTGACCACCAAAGAAGGACAAATTAGGGGTAAATAGAGAAAGAAGAAGAGGAAAATGAGGAAGAAAGAAAAGAAAGAAGTGCCAAAATCAAATTGGGAGAGTGAGAAAAAAAAAGATAAATAAATGAACAATAAAATAAAATAAGAAAATAAAAAGGAGAAAAAGGAGAAGGAAAGAAGAAGAGAAAAAAGTCAGAGAGAAAAGAAAGTGTATAAGAGAGAAAAGAGGAACAAAATATAGATGTCAGGAGACCACTCCAATAGAACAGTCACTAATCCCAATAAAGGCCAGCAACCAGTACCTAGAGATTAATGCAAATTGCAAATAGCAACTGGTATCGAGGGAGATGAGGGAAAAGAGAGGTAGAAAACAAAGCAAGCAAAAAGCAAAATAAAACAAGTAGAATAAACTAAAACAATCTCTCAAAAAAAATTCAAAAAATCGATATAATCACTTTTCAGGCAAATAGCAACTAAAGGACATAGAGAAAAAACAACTTTTTGGCTAGTGAAGTCAAGAGGGGAGAGGTTTGTGTGGACTTGTAGTAGGGGATTTGAAATTAGATATATAAATGGGGTGAAATTTTAAGCAGGTAAAGAGAAAAATAGGGAGAATCTAAAGTTGGAAAAGGGAAAGAGAAACAAGACAGCAAAATGGGGAAAGTTAGGAGGAAAGTGTTTGCATAAAGGTGGAGTTGAGTTGGAGTAAAATTATGCTAAAGGGAAGATGAAAATAGAATGTAGAACTCTAATCCCGAAATAAAGAGAAAACAAAATGACACTTTTTTTTCCAAAAATGGTAAAGTACTAGTAGTAATTAATAATACTAGTTTAAAACAAAAATGTAATAATTATAAAGGTAAAATCAATTGAGGCAGAAAGAAAAAAATATTCTTTTAATTAAAATATGTGAAAATGAAAAATAAAGGATTAAAAATTAAAAAAAAAGAAAAAAGGAAAAAAAAAAAAGAAGAAAAATAGAATGGTCCTTCACTTCCACTATTATTCTGCTTGGCACTCCTGTTTCCCAGTAGGGGAGGTATTGCAGTTCCCTGTGTTCCCCTCTTGGTGTTTTAATCTCTTTATTCTCTTGTGGTTATGCGAGAGTCAATTTGTGTGTCATCCATTGGGTGGCAGTGTTTCGGAATTGATCTCTGAGACAAAGCACAGGACCTCTCTAGGCTGTGCTCAGATCCTGCTACTCTGTGGTTCTCAAAACCAGTTTGTGGGGGTTTTGCATCCGGGACACTGTAATAACTCCCAGGCTGTCCCTCTGCCCCAGAAAAAAAAGAAAAGAAAAACGAGTCGTTTTCCAGAGCTCTCCTCTGTCAACAGCTCAGAGGGTTTGCCTTCACACTCAGGGATCACGCCCTGACCACCTCTGCGGACCTCTCCAGAGGCAGCTTTCCCAAAGCCCGGCTCCCACAGTGTGCGAGTCTCTGCCCTGCGGGGGTAGGAGACCGCACCCTGGCCCAGACGAAATCTGACCCTTCCACTCGCGCCGTGTGGATCTCTGAGTCCTCCTCCTGCGCATCTGTGCCGCCTGGGAAGCCACACTCTGGGTCCTGGCTGCTCTGTGGGTGCCTCCGTCAGCCATAGCTTTCAGACCTCGGCAGACATCCACCTCCCCCTTAAGTCAGGCGCAATCTGACCTTTCCGTGTGCTCTGTGGATCTCTGATTCCGCCGCGTGTCTGCGCCGATTGGAGAGCGGAGTTCTGGGTCCCCGGGTTCCTGGCTGCTCGATGGGTGCCCAGCCGAAGGCTTCAGACTGCCGTAGACATCCACCTCCCACTGCAAGATGGCTGGGGCTCCGCGTTCGCGTTGGTGGCTAAGGCGGACCTAATACATCTCTTTAGAAAATGATTGCTGTTTCACTTGCATTTCCTAGGGTTTCAACCACTCCTGTTTTCACAGAGCTACCTTAAATACCAGTTGATAACTTGGAAAGTTTAATGTTTACTGCCCAAGACATAGATTTTGCTTACTTCAATCTTTGTTCATTTACTGTTTAGTTTATTTGTTAATAAATACCAATGAATGCCTACTATTTGCCAGGCATTGTTTTCAGAAGTCTGACACACTGGTGAACACAACAAAGTCCCTTGCTTGTGGAGCTTAAATTTGTGGATAGGAAACAGACAGTAAATAATCAAGTAAATATATTGTATATAAGATGTTGACAAGTGCTATGGAGAAAATGAAGAAGACTAAAAGGATATGGGATGCCAGGAAAGCATGTGTGTACAAATACTGTTTTATTAAGGATATCCAGGGAAAAGTCTTAATAAGCTGACATTTAAACAAAGATGTGAAGCAAATGAGTGAGCAAACCCTGAGAGTATCTGGGGAGAAAGCATTCTAAGCAGAGAAAGCAAAAGATATAAAGACCTAAGATGAGTTTATATTTGACATGTTAGAGTATTCTGGAACTGCATTGGAAGCGGGGAGGGGTAGGATATGAAGACAGAGATGGGGTGAAAAGCAGATCATGTAAGACTTTATTGACACTGTAAGGACTCTGTCTTTTACTCCAAGTGAGATGGAGGGCTCTGAATAACTGATATTTTTTATTTTTCTAAATTGAAGTAAAATTCACGTAGTATAAAATTAATAATTTTGACATTTTAAAAGTATGTACTTTAGAACATTTCCATCAATCCAAAAAGAAACCCTGGACCTATTAAGCAGTCATTCCACATTTCTCCAAGCTCCTAACCTACTTTCATTCTCTATGGATTTGTTGTGGAGATTTTGTATAAATGGAGTCAACAAAATGTGGCCATTTATGTCTGGCTTCTTTAAATTAACATAATTTTTCAAGGTTCATCCATGTTGTAACATGTATTAGAACTTCATTCCTTCTTACTGTTGATAATACAGTATTTCAGTTTATATATAGGCCACATTTCATTTATCCATTCATCCAATGATGGACATTTCGGCTGTTGGCTATTGGGAATAATGCTGCTATAAACATTTGTGAACAAGTTTTTTTGTGGAAACATGTTTTCATTTCTTTTGAGTATATACCTAAGAGTAGGATTTCTGGGTCACATAGTAATTCTATATTATATTTATATTTTAAAAGCTCATTTTAGCTGTTGAGTTGAGGATACATTGTACAGGACAAGGACAAAAGTAGGGAGTTTGGTTAGAAGGCTATTGCAACCATTCACAAGCTAGATGATGGTGGTTTGGACCAAAGTAATAGCAATGGAGGGGGTGAGAACTGGTTAGATTTTAGACATACATTGAAGATATAGCCAAGAAACTTTGCTAACACATTGGTTTTGTATGATGAAAGAACAATGGGAATCAAGGATGATTCTTAAAAATTTTGACCTGAGAAATGAAAGGAGGGAGTTGCCATTTGATGAGATTGAGAGAAGAGAAGGTATGGGGAGGATTAGGGCTTTGGTTTAATATTTGCTATGTTTGAAAATTCAAGCAATTAGGCTCTTGGAAATATAAGTCTGGTATTTTATTGAGATATACATTCAGGAATTATTAATTTACTAATATGTAAAGAATATGAGATTAGATAAAATCGTGTAGGAGTAATTCTGGATAGTGAAGAGAAACAGTCCAAGGAATAAGCCTGGACACATCCAAAGATTAGAGGTCTAGAACATGAGGAAGGACCAGCACAGGAGACTGAGAAGGAGTATACTATGAGGTCAGAGGACCAGGAGAATTTAGAGTCCTGGCAGCCAAATGATACTACTTGAGATTCTTGACTGCTCTTTTGAATGTCTCAGTCATCTTCATTAAACTGAAAAAAAATTCTGGTCTTCTGAATACTGTCTTCAAACCATATTGCTTATTTGTATATATACTTTAAGCCCCACTGAGGGCAGTTAGTCAAGAATGTAGTCAACAAATATGTGAGTGCCCACTCTATGCTAATTTATCTTCTAGGTATTGGGAACACAGAGTGAACAAGATGCATGCTCACTGATCTCACATAACTTAGGCTAATGGAGAAAGACATTAAACTAATTTCTTTAAATTATTGAACAAATTAAATAATTTCTTTAAAAGACATAATTAGAAATAATTAGATATGTGATGACTGTTACCAAGAAATCAGGTTGCTTTAAGAGCACATAGGAAAGTTACTAATGCAGACTTGGAACAGCATGGCCAGAGAGATCTTTAAGGATTAACCTGAAGGAGTAGATTTAGCCAGATGAAGAAAAATGGCCATTGTGAAAATAATATCCAAGGCAGAGAAAAGAGGGAGATTGTTGTTATATTTGGGGAACCAAAAGAGCTACATCATTCTGGAATGTAAAATATAAGGGAAAGATGAATCTGGAGAGGTGAGCAGGGGTCAAGTCATAAGGATTTTCTTGACATGCTGAGTTTGAACTCAGTCCCAATAGCAGTGGGAACTGCCGAACAATTTTAAAAGTATACTGAGATAATTATTCTAGAAAGACCACTTAGGCTATCATTGTGAATAGGTTGGAAGAAAGGCTGATATTCATCAGGAGAGCCCACTTCCTTTATATCTTGGCTCTTGGGTTTTATTCTAGTGTACCAATCGAAGTGCCCAAGCTGAAAAGTGGAAAGAGTGCATTGGAGGCTGAGAGTGAGAGTTTGGATAGCTACACAGCTGACTCAGATAGCACATCCAGGTGAGATCCCCACAAATCCCTACACATCTGTCAACCAAAGTTCCCATTTTGTTTTCTAGCATCAGAATGCAGGGCTCCTATGCCTTAAGTGTTAATGACTTCTCTTCAGCAAGCTGAATGAAGTCTTCTCTCTGATTTTGCTAATTCTTTCATCAGCACTTCAACTGTTGTCTCCAATCACAGCCTTCCACAGGCTACAGTGCCTTGGAGGAATGTTCCTGGACCAGTAGCATCAGATGCTGCTGTCCTTTAGGAATGGGGGGGGGGGAGTGTTTGTGTTTGTGCAAAGTTTCTTATCTAATCATCTGCATTACTTCAAGGAAAATCTGATGTTAAATTTATCTTACAGATTTGGTGAGAGCAAGGAAGTTGCTTTTCTTCTCTAGAGCTTGGAACTTTAAAAGAGGAAGGGGAGGAGGTGGGTTTTTTTTTTTTTTTATAACTTTTGTATCTACCTACAGGAGAGACTCTCTGGACAAATTTGGCCTCTTTCCAGAATGGAAGAAGATGTCTGCTCCCAAATCTCAAGTAGAAAAGGTATAATCAATCAATCTCTCTCTCTCTCTCTCTCTCTCTCTCTCTCTCTCTCTCTCTCTCTTTCCCTTCCTCCCTCCCTCCCTCCCTCCCTCCCTCCCTCCTCTTCCCTCCCTCCCTCCTATTTTTCCCTCTTTCTCTCCCTCTGTCTTTGCTCTTTCATTACTCGGGAAGAATTTAAATAAAAAATTCAACTAAAAAATGTTAGTTCTGATTCACTTGGGGACATTTTCTAAGGCTTTGCTTGAAACATGTGAGAAAATAGGTTTTATACTACTTCCTAGGATTAAATTAAATTCATAAGATTAAGCTTTTCTCTGTGTTTGTAATAGTTAAGTGAAACTCTGAGCCTTATTCTTCTTAATTTTTATTATTAAATTTTTTGCCATTACAGTTTACATTCAATATTATTTTGTTTTAGTTTCAGGTATGCAACATAGTGGTTACATAATCATGTACTTTGCAGTGATCTCCTTGATATTTCAAGTACCCACCTGCCACCATTAATTGTTATTACAATATTATTGACTATATTCTCTATGCTGTAATTTACATCTCTGTGACTATTCTGTAACTACCAATTTATACTTCTTAATCCCTTTTCCTTTTTCACTCAATCCCTCAAATTCTTCCCCTGTGGCAACCATCAGTCTGTTCTCTATATCTATGAGTCTATTTCTACTTTGTTCTTTTTTTGTCCTTTAGATTCCACATTTAAATGAAATCGTATGGTATTTTCCTTTCTGTGTCTCACTTATTTCACTTAACATAATATCATCTAGGTCCATCCATGTTGTTACAAATGGTAAGACTTCATTCTTTTTTATTGCCACATACACACACACACTACTAATACTACTACTACTTACTTATCCACTCATCTATAGTATACATGAGCATTCTGGTTGCTTAGGTATATTTCATGTTGTAAATAACACTGAAATAAACATAGGGGTGCATATATACTTTTAAACTACTGTTTTCAGTTTTTTTTTTCAGATAAATCCTCAGAAGTGGAATCACTGGATCATAAGGAAGTTCCATTATTTTGTTTTGTTAATCCTCAGCCAAGGATATTTTTTCCCATTGATTTTGAGAGAGAGAGAGAGAGAGAGAGAGAGAAGAGAAAGATATAGTAATTGGTTGCCTCCTACATGTGCTCTGACTGTGCTCTTGCAACACAAGTATGTGCCCTTGAATGGAATGGAACTCATGATCTTGCAGTGCATGAGTTGATGCCCCAACCATTTAGCCACACTGGCCAGGGAGGAAATTCCATTTTTTACTTTAAATGTTTGAGGAACTTCTACAATGTTTTCCAAAATGGATGCACCACCAACAGTGCCTGAGGGTTCCTTTTTTTCCACATCTTTGCCAACACTTTTTATTTGTTGATGATTTATTGATGATAACCATTCAAGAAGTGTGAGGTGATAGCTCGTTGTGGTTTTAATTTGCATCTCTCTGATGATTAGTGACGTTGAACATATTTTCATATGTCTTTTGGGCATCTAATGTCCTCTGTGGAGAAGTATCTATTCAGGTCCTTTGTCCATTTTCTAACTGTGTTCTTTGTTTTTGTTGTTTCTGTGTTGTATACTAATAAGTTCTTTATATATTTTTATATTAACCCTTTATCAGGTGTATCATTAGCAAATAGTGTCTCCCATTCAGTAGATAGTCTTTTAATTTTGTTGATTGCTTCCGATGCTTTACAATTTTTTTAGTTTGATGAGTGCCACTTGCTCGTGTTTTCTTTTGTTTCCTTTGCCTGAGGAGATATATCAGAAAAAAAATATTATTAAGAACAATGTCAGACAGTTTACTGCCTATGTTTTCTATGTTTTCCAAGTCTTACACTTAAGTCTTTAAACTATTTTGAGTTTATTCTTTTATGTGGTATAAGAAGGTAGTCTAGTTCCTTTTTAATTTTTTTTGTATTTATCTGTCCAATTTTTCCAGCACTATTTATTTTTAACTTTTTTCCTTATATATTTTTTAATTTTTATTTTTTACATGTGTCCTTATTCTCCCATTACCCCCCGCCAACCACTCATGCCCCACACCCCTGTTATCTGTGTCCATTGATTAGGCTCATATGCATGTAAGCAAGTCCCTCTGTTGATCTCTCCCCCTTACTCCCACCAACCCCCACCTTTCCTGAGGTTTGATTTTATTATTGATGTTTCTCAGTCATTCACTTTATTCCACAAATGAGTGAGATCATGTGATATTTATCTTTCTCTGCTTGGCTTATTTCATTTAGCATAATGCTTTCCATCTCTATCCATGATGTTGCAAATGGTAGGAGCTCCTTTGTTTACTGCAGCATAATATTGTATAGATGTACCACAGTTTTTTAATCAACTCATCTGCTGATGGGCACTTAGGTCATTTCCAAATTTTAGCTGTGATAAATTGTGCTGCTATGAACATAGGGATGCATATATCCTTTCTGATTGGTGTTTGTAGTTTCTTGGGATATATTCCTAGAAGTGGTATTACTGGGTCAAATGGGAGTTCCATTTTTAGTTTCTTGAGGAAACGCCATACTTTTCTCCACAGTGGCTGCACCAGTCTTCATTCCCACCAGCAGTGCATGAGGGTTCCTTTTTCTCTGTATTCTCACCAGTACTTGTCGTTTGTTGATTTGATGATTGCCATTCTGACAAGTGTGAGATGGTATTGCATTGTCATTTTGATTTGCATCTCTTCGATGATTCGTGACTTTGAGCATGTTTTCATATGTCTCTTGGCCTTCCTTACGTCTTCTTTCGAAAAGTATCTATTTAGGTTCATTGCCCTTTTTTTTTAATTTGGTTGTTTATCTTTCTTTTGTTAAGTTGTATGAGTTCCCTGTAAATGTTGGAGATTAATTCCTTATTGGTGATAACATTAGCAAATATGTTCTCCCATGCAGTGGGCTTGCTTGGTTTTGTTGATGGTTTCTTTTGCTGTGCAGAAGCTTTTTATTTTGATGCAGTCTCATTTGTTTATTTTCTCTTTAGTTTCCATTGCCCTAGGAGCTATATTGGTGAAGAAATTTCAGCATATGTCTGAAATTTCTCTGCCTGTGGATCCCTCTAATGTTTTTATGGTTTCCCATTTTAAGTTTCTTTGTGTGTATGGTGTAAGTTGATGGTCTAGTTTCATTTTTATTTTTTGCATTTATCTATCCAATTTTCTCAACACCATGTATTGAAGAGACTGTCTTGACTCCATTGTATGTTCTTGACTCCTTTGTCAAATATTAATTGGGCATAGTAGTTTGGGTCAATTTCTGGGTTCTCTGTTCTATTCCATTGGTCTATATGTCTATTCTTGTACCAGTAACAGGCAGTTTTGAGAACAGTGGCTTTGTAATATAGCTTTATATCTGGTATTGAGATCCCACCTACTTTGTTCTTCTGTTTCAGGATTGCTGCAGCTATTCTGGGTCTTTGTTTATTCCAGATGAATTTTGGAGAATTTGTTCTTTGACTGTGAAATAAGCCTTTGGTATTTTAATGGGTAGTGCATTGAATTTATAGGTTGCTTTGGGTAGTATGGACATTTTAATGATGTTAATTCTACCAATCCATGAACATGGTATGTTCTTCCATCTGTTTATATCTTCCTCTCTCTCTTTTTTTAGTGTCCTATAGTTTTCTGAGTACAGGTCTTTTACCTCCTTAATTAAGTTTAGTCCTAGGTATCTTATTATTATTATTATTTATTTTTGGCCCAGCATCATTTATTGACCAGACTGTTTTTACCCAATTCTTGCCTTCTTTGTTAATTGACCATCTAGTTGTGGTTTTATTTCTGGGCTCTCTATTCTGTTCCATTGGTGTGTGTTTTTAAGCCAGTCCTATGCTGGTTTGATTACTATGGTCTTGAGTGTAATAGGTCCAACTTTGTTCTTCTTTCTCAATATTGCTAAGTCTACTAAGGGTCTTTTGTGGTTCCATTGAAATTGTTGGATTGTTTGTTTTAGTTCTGTGAAATGTACCATTGGTGTTTTGATGCTAATTGCATTGAAACTATAGATTGATTTAGGTAGTATGGATATTTTAATGATGTTAATTCTTCCTGAGTATGGCATATGCTTCATTTATTTGTATGTTTTTCAACTTACTTTAGTGTTTTATAATTTTCTGAGTACAGGTCTTTCACCTCTTTGGTTAAATTAAGTCCTAGGTATTTTATTTTTTGATGTAATTATAAATGGTATTGTTTTCTTAGTTTCCCTTTCTGATATTTCATTATTGGTATAAAAATGCAACCAACTCTTGAATATTTATTTTGTATCCTACTACTTTACTGAATTCATTTATCAGTTCTTATAGTTTTTCTGATGAAATCTTAAGGTTCTCTATATACAATATCATGTCATCTGCGAATAAGAACAGTTTTACTTCTTCTTTTCCAATTTGGATGCCTTTTATTTCTTCTTCTTGTCTGATCACAATGGCTAGTACTTCCAGTACTATGTCAAACAGGAATGGTGAAAGTGGGCATTCTTGTCTTGTTCCTATTCTTAGGGGAAATGGTTTTAGTTTTTGTTCATTGAGTATGATGTGACTGTGGGTTTGTCATATATGGCCTTTATTATGTTGAGGTATGTTCCCTGTGTACCTCTGGAACTCCCAAGCTTGCCTGGAATTCCTCAAAAGTTTTTGAAGGAAGACTATAATGAAGGTTCAGGCTGGCCGCCACCAGTAGATCCCACAACCTTTTGTGAATTTGGTTGGGTGGGGCTTCAGAGAGTCAGCAGGGTTGGGCTAACATAGTTCTTCAGGCTGATGCCGAGGTGGGGGTTTGAGGACCCAACACAGCAAGTGGTACCAGTAAGTCATGCGGGGATTGAGGGGGGGGGCTGGTGGGATGGCCCCAGACCTAAAGCCACACAACTCAGTCTCTCCCTGTGTATTTCTGGCACCTCCTGAGATTTCCCTGAATTCCTCAAGAGTTTTTTTGTTTGTTTGTTTTTGTGTTTGTTTGTTTTTTTTAAGAAAGACTAATGCAGGCCTAGACTGGTTGCTGCCAGTAAATCCCACAGCTGAGTGCAAACTAGGCAGAGTGGTGCCTAAGGAAGTTGGCAGAGTGAGGTTTGTGTAGTTCTCTCCTGGCTAATGCCTTATAGAGGGCAGTGCTTGACCTAGGATCAAATGACATCTGTGTGCAGTGTGGGAGAGGGACTCAACACAGGGGCATTGGTGGTTTTTCCTCTAGCCCTGTACCTGAAGCCACACAACTAAATTTCTCCCTGCATGATGTCAGCATCCTATGAGTTACCATCCCTCCATTGGAGCTCAGGGTGCGTGCCTACAAGTGAGATTTTTTCACACTGCTTTTTTTCAGAAAGTGCCTGAGTTTCCAGTAGTCTCTCATCTCATCTAGGTGGTCAGAATCCCCACTGATTTTCAAAAAAACAGATGTTATATGTACTGGTGCCCTGGTCTTGGAAGCCTTACATGGGGTTGAAACGTCTCGTTCCTCAGGGGGAAACTCTGAAGCTGAGATATCCTTCTAGATTTTTAACCATGGCACATGGATGCATGACCAGTCCTTTTTGTATCTCCACCCTTCCTACCAGTTTTGATGTAGCTTCTTATATAGATCTTTAGTTATAAGACTTATGTTCAGCTAGTCTTAAGATGGTTATCCAGGTTTATTGTTCTATACTTTAGTTATAATTTTGATGTGGCCCTGGAAGGAGGTGACTCTTATTCTTTATGACATTATTCTTCCTTATTCCATCCTTTCACTTATTCAACTATTCTTTTCCATTTCCTTGCCCTATTCCAGTGGTCGGCAAACTCATTAGTCAACAGAGCAGCAAACCATGGTTCATGAGCCGCATGTGGCTCTCGAGCTGCAGTTTGCCAACCACTGCCCTATTCTTTCCTAGGAAACTCAGTCTGGAGGTCAAAATGTAGTATCTGTCATTGAGGGTGAAATGATATTCAAGAAGAATACCAGAAAAATCTTCAGGCCTTCAGGTAGCTTTATTTCCTTTGTGGCCTTTTTAGATTGAAATTCAGAGTGGCCTTAGTGGGATTTTAGTATGGAGAATAGTATGTCTCTTTTGATTTGGGATTTTGGTCTTCCACTTAGAATATACTAAGTCTGTGATTGATCTTCGCCCAGAAGATGTGGGGCATGAATGTGGCTCCTTGGGAGACAGAAGCAAATCTGTCCCTGGACTCAGTGTGGATATGGTAAGTACGTTTCTATTTTTCATGGTCACTAGGTGAAATTTTATATTTCTAGAGTAGATTTTAGTACCCGATAATCTTTTTTAAATATATTTTACTGATTTTTCACAGAGAGGAAAGGAGAGGGATAGAAAGTTAGAAACATCGATGAGAGAGAGACATCGATCAGCTGCCTCCTGCACGCCCCCTACTGGGGATGTGCCCACAACCAATGTACATGCCCTTGACGGGAATCGAACCTGGGACCTTTCAGTCCACAGGCCGATGCTCTATCCACTGAACCAAACCGGTTTTAGCAGTACCTGATAATCTTAATCAACCTGCTTAATTATTTAGGAAAAGGTAAGATGAATCTTTATTTTCCTAAATTACTAAAGTAAATCTGTTTGCTGAATTGCTTAAAGGAAGACTGTCTTCACTTTATCTTCTAATACAATTTTTGATATATGGTTGGGTGCTCAAGTAAATATTTTTTATTAAAATATAAATGGGGCAAATGGGAAAGAGATATTCTTAATCTTATTCTTTGATATTTGAGAATGATGGTTGGAATATAGTTTTAAGCCTGAAATGGGGGGACAAAAATAAGGATATGTGAATACATGTTCACGTACACCTCAGGGCTTAGCAACAATTATGGCTTCCACTAAAGGAAGAATATTAATCTTTAAGATATTTCTTATTTTTATTAACTCTGAATTTATATTTATTGCTTTAGGAGGAAGAAGAGGAAGAGGGAGAAGAGGAAGAAGAAGACATTGATCACCTAGTGAAGTTGCATCGCCAGAAACTAGCCAGAAGCAGCCTGAGAAGTGGCTCTTCCATGGTAAGTTCTGTTAGTTCTTTGACTGTAGACATGTTTGGATACCATGAAGGAAGAAAGCATCACCTTGGAGCAGAGTCAGGACCTGGGGAAACATTCTAGTCACTCTTTCCAGAAAACGTAGATGCATTTGTTCCTGTCCTCCATTTAGACCGTGGTTGCTTACTGCACACCTAGGTGACTTCCTCAGCTTCTCTCCTAGAGATTATTATGTCAGGTAAGAATTAGGGATAGAGACGTGCTTCATCACAGCTTTTTGAACAGTAAACTTTAACTTCTTTCTTAAAGAGTTACTCAAGCTATAAAGTGAGCAAGATCAAATTTCTTTATCAGAACCCAACCCAAATCTCACATTCAAGGATAGTGAGTGTCATGAGAAGAGCCCTGGAAGGATTAATTGGCATTAGGGTGTGATTAAGGAGCGATGGTACTAATCATAATCATGAAGTTAAGAAGGACATTTAAGAATCAAGGCCTAGTTACATCATAAGTATTAAGATTGATGTTTAGGAGGAATAAGAGTCAGGAACTAGAGTGATTAGAGTATGTTCCTGCTCACATACAGGAAGAGAATAGCAGGCTTGCAAAGTTTATCACAACCTGAAAAGATGTATTTTTACCTCTGGTGGGATTTTGATCCATTCACTTTTTTCTGTAGCCCTTTATAGGAATAAGATAGATAAAAGAAACACACAGATAATTAAGGCACTTTGTTTTAAGTATAATTGTCCCCTTCTAGCAAGTATTTTAGCATATATAACAAAATACCAGAAGTGAAGTTACATCTAAGTTACCTGTATACTTTGCCCACCTTCTAAGGCAGGTGAAAATTAACAATAAAATATGTAAAAAGAGGGGAAGAGGAGAAACTAAGAACTTATAGAAGGCATGAGCTGAAATAAGAGTGTTACTAGATATCCCTTATACTCTAAGCACAAGAGTGTTGTATACTGGCTTGTTGTAGGAACTTCGGAAACTTTTGTTTTATTCAATGACTGTGGTTGTTATCATGAGGAAAGATGTGAGCCATGTGGATGGGGGAGTATGCCTTCACCAGATATTTGTGGGTGCTTTATCTTCAGAGTACAATAGGCAGCATGATGAGCATCTATAGTGAAGCTGGTGATTTCGGGAACGTCTCTGTGACTGGCAAGATTGCCTTTTCCCTGAAGTATGAACAGCAAACACAGACTTTGGTCATTCACGTGAAGGAGTGCCACCAGCTGGCTTATGCTGATGAAGCTAAGAAGCACTCTAACCCGTGAGTATTTCTAGAATCTGACTGATGCTCTGAAATGAGAGCTCAGACCCTGTCATCTATTTTGGAACTCTTGAACTGAAATTATCCCTTCCTGGATAAATAGGAATGTGTGACTGAGAGTGAGTAGGAGAGATGTGGGAAAGGGACTATGATCGAGAAAATACAAGAATGGTATATCTAAGAGAGTTTGATATGACCTTTTAATTTCCTCATGGCATATGTATATGGAGAGCATGGAAGTGAAGAATGGGTTGAAAAAAGATGTTGAATTACTAAATACTCTCCTTGGTTTCCAGATATGTGAAGACTTATCTGCTGCCTGACAAGTCCAGGCAAGGAAAAAGAAAAACCAGCATCAAGAGAGACACCATAAATCCATTATATGATGAGATATTCAGAGTAAGTATACAGAGCTATAGGGAAGGGCAACATGTTCTGTCTTGTGCACTAAGTAGCTTACTTAGTGCACATGGCAGGTTGACATGGTTTTCAGTGACCATGTCTGTATCTGGGAATACATTATAGGCATTTGTTCACACCCTGACTTCCAGAGAAGAGAACAAATGTGATCTGGCTTTCTTGGATTATTGTGAAGTTAGATATTCACATGGCCAAATATCTCCATTTAAGAAGTCATTTGGTGGATCAAAGATGGCGGCAGGTAGATAGAAGTTACACTTACTTTCTCTTAGGACCATATCAAAATTACAATTAAACTACAGAACAATCAACCTGAATACCCAACTGAAGAACAGCTGAACAGAAGTCATAACTAAGGATTTACAGAAGATGGCACGTTGAGACTGGTAAGAGGGGCAGAGAAATGAAAAGGACTGACCATGTACTCAATTGCTTTGGTTTAGAACGTAAAGGGATATTTCTGCTAAAGAGGTGCCCTCATAGGAGCAAGGGACCTCAACTACATGCCAGGCTCCCTAGCCTAGAGTACCATAGTTGGGAAAAGGAGCTCACATAGTATCTGGCTGTGAAAATCAGCAGGGAATCCATCCATTAAGGTATGATGGGAGACTGTGAGAAACCCAGGGACCTCTTAAAGAACCAGTACACAAAATATCACTTTCAGGCAGTCAACCTGGGCACTATAGAAGGGATGATGGCTCGAAGGAGGGAGGAGACTGGTTCATACAGGGTGAGACTGGGAAAGAGCTGGAGGGATAGCCACCAATGTACTTGTGCTGGGTCTCCCTTTTATATTGCCCATTGATGCCATCTTTCCTGGGTTGAGCATTTTCATCCATACAGCATTAGCCAGGAGAGATGCACTTGCACCCTCCCCTCACAATGACTACCTGAGGTCCGCTCTGCCCAGATAACTACAATGGAGATATCTGTTCACAGTCTCCAGCCTGGACATGCATTGCAGTCTTTCTTGAAAAACTCTCAAGGAAGTTCAGAAAAACTCAGGGAATGCCAGACACAAATAGGGAGAAACTGAGTTGTGTAGCTTTGGGGTGAGGGCCATTTTTTCCCCACATGCACAAGGAGGCACTACAATTTCTGTGTTTGGACAGTCTCCATGATCACACAGTATCAGCCTAGGGATAGGCATTAGCTCCTCTCTGCCAACTCCCTCAGGGCCCACCCCACTGCAAAGGTCTACAGGCCTCAAGCAGGTAGCAGCTGGCCTTGGCATATCCTGAAACTTTTGCTGAGTGGCCTTAGACCCAGCACTGGTGCTACTTTGTATGAAACACTCAACCCTACCAGATAACTCACTGAGAACTTGCCTCATGTAACTCAAGTACTGCCAGAGGCTCTTCTTTTAGAAGCTGAATCTAATAGGCAGCCAGAGGTGGTGATGAGTTTTTGGGGTGCCTTGGGACTTTTGGTGACCTACCCAAGACTCAGTACTGGTGTCAGCCAGCCTTAATGCACAGCTTGGCCCCAGCAGTAAGAACTCAGGCCATGCAAAAGCAGATACCAACTGTGGATTTCTTTGTAGGGCCTAACAGGTAACCTGAGACCTGCTACAGTCTATCTAAATTGATGTGCACTGGAGTCCCTTCGAAAAAGCCTCAGAACCAACACATTGGTGGATAGCTTGAGGCCACATCAGAACATGGCACATAGAAAGGGAGGTTTTGGCATGTACCAGAACCTAGAAGTGCAAGTTCCACCTCAGGGGTCAGCAGCTCATATACTGTGATTGGGGATCAATTCTCACAGGCTGAACCTGCCTGAGGATCAACACCACCCACAGTTGGGCCAACATCATTTAAAACTCAAATGCAGCAGGAGGGATCGCATAACCCACTCAAGACACACTCCTAAATCATTCAGCTCAGGAAATCATAAAACTGCACTACTAAGACCCACAGAACACCTACTACATAAGACCACTCTACAAAAACTGGGAGAAATAGCATATCTACCAAATACTTAGAAACAAACACACAGAGGCAGCCAAAATTGGAAGATAAAGATACATGTCCCAAATAAAAGAATAGAAGAAATCTCCAGAAAAAGAAATAAATGGAATAGAGGTGAATAGTAATGTGATACAGAGTTCCAAGTAATGTTGATAAGGATGCTGAAGGAACTTAAAGGAAGAATGGATGAACTCAGTGAGAATTTTTTTAAAAAAGAGCTTCTAAGCATAAGAAAGGACATAGAAACCATAAAAACAGTCAAAATGAGTAATACAATATCTAAAATGAAGAATAAACTATCAGAAATCAATAGCAAATTAGATGAAGAAGAGGATTAAATCTGTGATGTGGATTATAATGTAGCAGAAAATAACCAATCAGAGCACTGAAAGGAAAAAATGAATGAAAAAACAAAACAAAAAACGATTCAGGGACCTCTGTGAAGACATCAAGTTTAACAACATCCACATCATCTGGGAACTAGAAGGAGGAGAGAGAGAATAAGGGATTGAAAACCTATTTGAAAAAAATAAAGACTAACAACTTTCCTACCCTGATGAATGAAAAAATCACACAGGTCCAGGAAGTACAGAGTCCTAAACAAGATGAACCCAAACAGACCACAGCAATACACATCATAATTAGAATGGCAAAGGTTAAAGACAAAGAGAAAATCATAAAATCAGCAAGAGAAAGACAGTAACCTGCAAAGGTGCCCCAATAAAACTGTCAGCTGGGAGAAAAACTGGCAGGGGAATAGACAGATGTATCCAGAGCCTTGTTGCTGAAAAGACAGAGAGAACAGCTGAGGGTCACACTGGGAGTGTTCGTTGGCAAGTGAAAGGACAGTTTTCTCCAGGAGAAGGTGGGGACTGCTGGACGGGGCTCTCTTGACCAGGCAGCCCCTCTGCCACGGGGTCTTTTCTTTCATAGCCACCAGCGTGAACGCAGAGAATGTGCCATCTTGGAGGGGAAAGTGAATGTTTACGGCAACCTGAAAAGGTACAGCTGCAGCACCCACTGAAGAGTGGAGGGATCCAGAATACCACTCCCCAATCAGTGCAAACACTCTGATTCAGAGGAGCTTCACACGCCACACGAAGAGGTCAGATTTCACCTGGGATAAGGAGAGAACTACATAACCAGACACCCAGCGAAGAAAGACCATGGGCAGATGAAGAAACAGCCTGCATATGAAAGAAAAACAGGCATCACCAGAAAAGAAAGTAAACGAAATAGAGGCAAACAGCCTGCCAGAAAGAGTTCAGAGAAATGGTCATAAGGTGGCTGAAAAGAATGGAAGACAAATTTGACAATATGAGTAAGAACCAAGAGAAAATGAAGAATAACCAAGAGGAAATGAAGAATAATCAAGAAGAAATAAAAAATTACATCACTGCTATAAAGAACTCAATAGAAAGCATCAAAAGTAGACTAGGAGAAGCAGAGGATGACATCAGTGAGCTAGAAGACAAGGTAGGAAAAAATGCCCAAGTACAGCAGCTTCTAGAAAAAATATTAAAAAGCAAGAGGAAAGCCTAAGGAAACTTTGGGATAACACAAAACAAAACAACATCCACATAATTGGAGTCAGAGAAAGAATGGAAACTGAGCAAGGAATAGAAAACCTGTTTGAAGAAATAATGACAGAAAACTTCCCAGATATAGGTAAGGAAAAACCCACACAAATCCAAGAAGCTCACAGAGTCCCAAGCAAAATGAACCCCAAAAAACCGACATCAAGGCACATTGTAATTAAATTGGCAAACACCAATGACAAAGTAAGAATCTTAAAAGTGGCCAGAGAGAGACAGAAAGTAACATACAAAGGAAGCACCATCAGACTAGCAACTGATTTCCGAACAGAAACTCATCAGGCCAGAAGGGAATGAAATGAAATATACAAAGTCATGCAAAGGAAGGGTCTGAATGCAAAAATACTGTACCCAGCAAGGCTTTCAATCAAAATTGAAGGTGAAATCAGGAGCTTCACAGACAAAATAGGACTAAGGGAATTTATTTCCACCAAAATAGCAATTCAAGAAATGCGAAAGGGTCTGCTGTTAAAAAAAAAAAAAGAAAAGAAAGAAAAAACAGAAAGTAATTGATAGCAAACAAGAAACACAAGGTTAAAGAACAAAAATGGCGACAGATAGGTACCTATCAATAATAACTTTAAATGTAAACGGATTAAATGCTCGAATCAAAAGACATAGGGTAACCGATTGGATAAGGAAACATGATCCATATATCTCCTGTCTACAGGATACCCACCTCAGATAAAGAGATGCACACAGACTGAGGGTGAAGGGATGGAAGACGGTTTTTCAGGTAAATGGAAATGAAAACAAACACAAAACTGGGGTGCCAATACTTATATCTGACAAATTAGATCTCAAAGTGAAGGACAGAACAAGAGGTAAGGAAGGCTACTTCATAATACTAAAGGGAGCAATCCAACAAGAAGAAATAACTCTGGTAAACATATACGCACCTAATACTGGGGCACCGAAATACATTAAAAAAAAACCTCCTGGAGGATATCAAGGGAGAGACTGACAGCAATACACTCATAGTAGGAGACTTTAATACCCCACTGTCACCACTGGACAAATCCGCTAAACAAAAAATCATCAGAGAAACATCAATCCTAAATGACTCACTAGATCAGATGGAATTAATTGACATCTTCAGAACATTTCACCCCAAAGCCACAGAATATATATTCTTCTCAAGTGCACATGGGTCATTTTCAAAGATAGACCATATGTTGGTTCATAGGAAAAGTCTCTTCAAATTCAAGAAGATAGATATCATATCAACCATCTTCTCAGATCACACTGGCATAAAACTGGAAATCAACTATAATGAAAACATTCCAAAGAAATGAAACACATGGAGACTAAACATGCTATTAAACAATGACTGGGTAACCAGAGAGATCAAGGAAGAAATAAAAAAACAACAACATCATGACAACAAATGACAATGATAACACAACAATCCAAAATTTATGGGAAACGGTGAAAGCAGTCTTGAGAAGGAACTTCATAGCTCAACAAGCCTACTGCAAAAAACAAGAAACAATGGTAATAAATTACCTAACTCTACAACTCAAAGAGCTAGAAAGAGAGCAATAAGAGAAGCCCAGTGTAAGCAGAAGGGTGGATATAGTAAAGATCAGAGCAGAGATAAATAACATAGAGACCAAAGAAACAACAAGCCCACTCTTAGGAATATATCCTAAGAAACTAGAAACACAAATCAGAAAGGATTTATGCACCCCTATGTTCATAGCAGCATAATTTACAATAGCTACAATTTGGAAACAGCCTAGGTGCCCGTTAGCAAATGAGTGAATCAGAAAACTATGGTACATCTAAACAATGGAATTCTATGCTGCAATAAAAAAGAAGCAATTCTTACTATTTGCAGCAACCTGGATGGAACTGGAGAACATTATGCTAAGTGAAATATGCCAATCAATGAAGGAGAAATGCCACATGATCTCACTCATTTGTGGATTAAAAAGAACATTATAAACTGATGAACAAAAAGATAGATACAGAGGCAATAAAGCATCAAACAGACTGTCAAATTACAACAGGAAGGTTAGGGAGAGGTAGGGTAAATAAGATATCAACCAAAGGACTTGTATGCATGCATATAAGAATAACCAATGAACACAAGACACTGGAGTGTTAGGGTATGCCTGGGAGGGGATGGGCAATGGGAATATATGTCTACATGTAGTACATTAATTTAAAAAATGAAAAAAAGAAACAATTCAAAAGATCAACAAAGAGAATCCAAGATGGCGGCATAGGTAAACACCTATACTGCTGCCTCGCACAACAATTTCAAAACTACAACTAAAAGACAGAACGGACATCATCCAGAACCACAGGAAAGCTGGCTGAGTGGAAGTTCTACAGCTAGAGGGAAAGAGAGGGGCTCACGGAGACCCAGAGGAGCTGCAAAAAGCTGAGGTACGGAGACGAGCGGAGTACCTGGCTGGCTTTCTCTGGCGGGAGGGAAACGGAGACTCCCAACGGCATTGAACCCCTTCTCTTACGACACTAAACCCCAGATCCAGCCGAAACTCATACGGGGGGGGAGTTTGGACTGTGAAAAGGGAGAAGTGCACGGAAATTTAGGGGAGTTGCGAAGGATCGGAGGTCTGGTCGCGCACGGCACCACTCGGAGGACGGATTGCTGATTGTGCCGCTGGCTTTCGCGAGTGGGCGGGAGACAGACCCTCCGATCTGTGCCACTTCTGAGTCCACTGGGCCCCTGTTTTGGGCGAAACCCTGGGGACCTAGACTCGTGTGGTCCTGGTTCGCAGGGGAGCCGGAAAGGCAGCGGTTGGAGGCGCTGCGGGTGCGCGCGCACAAGGACCGCTCCAGCCATTACCCAGTCACGTGACACTCAGGGGCCGTGGAGGGCGGGCCGACTGGAAGGCAAGGCGGTCCCTTAAGCCCTGAGACTCCGCCCTCCCAAGCTCAGCAGAGGCTTCTGCGGCTGAATCCAGCACAGAAGTTTCCCCGGCACAGTGAAAATGCCGAGACAAGGGAAGGGATTACAAGCAAAAGAAATGGAGGAAAAAAAACGACTGGATATAGAGTTCAAAACCACGCTTATAAGGTTTTGCAAGAATATGCTAGAAAAGATGGATAAATTTAGTGAGACCCAAGAGAAGATAATAAATACACTGACTGAAATGAATACTATTACGCAGAGTACTAACAGCAGACTAGAGAAAGGCAAGGATCAAGTCAAAAATTTGAAATATAAAGAAGCAGAAAACATTCAACTGGAAAAGCAAGAAGAGAAAAGAATCCAAAAATGTGAAGATAATGTAAGGAGCCTCTGGGACAGCTTCAAGCGTACCAACATCAGAATTGTGGGGGTGCCAGAAGAGAGAGAGCAAGATACTGAAAACCTGTTTAAAGAAATAATGACTGAAAACTTCCCACATCTGGTAAAAGAAATAGACTTACAAGTCGAGGAAGCACACAGAACCCCAAAGAAAAGGAACCCAAAGAGGACTACACCAAGACACATCATAATTAAAATGCCAAGAGCAAAAGACAAAGAGAGAATATTAAAAGCAGCAAGAGAAAAACAGTTTATTACCTACAAGGGAGCACCCATACGACTGTCAGCTGATTTCTCAACAGAAACAATGCAGGTCAGACGTGAGTGGCAAGAAATATTCAACGTGATGAGCAACAAGAACCTACAACCAAGAATAATCTATCCAGCAAAGCTATCATTCAGAATTGAAGGGCAGATAAAGACCTTCACAGAGAAGAAAAAGCTAAAGGAGTTCATCAACTCCAAACCATTATTATATGAAATGCTGAAAGGTACCCTTTTAGAAGAGGAAGAAGAAAAAGGTAAAAGACAAAAAATTATGAACAACAAATACACATCTGTCAACAAGTGAATCTAAAAATTAAGTGAATTAAAAATCTGATTAACAGAATAAACTGGTGAATATAATAGAATCAGGAGCACAGAAAGGGAGTAGACTGATAATTCTCAGGAGGACAAAAATCATAAAGCATCAAACAGACTGTGAAATTATAGCAGAAAGATTAAAGTTAGGTGAGGTAAATAAGTGATCAATCAAAGGACTTGTATGCATGCTTATAAACATCACCAATGATCACAGACACTGGGGGGTCGGGGTACGCCTGGGAGGGAGGGGGGGCAATGGGGAGATATGTATAAAAAATTAATTAAAAAAAAAAAGAAAAAAAAAAGATCAACAAAACCAAGAGCTGGTTCTTTGG
Organism: Lasiurus cinereus; assembly: GCA_011751065.1. Classification (NCBI taxonomy): domain Eukaryota; kingdom Metazoa; phylum Chordata; class Mammalia; order Chiroptera; family Vespertilionidae; genus Lasiurus; species Lasiurus cinereus. The sequence goes on from JAAGEH010000037.1 coordinate 1,839,961, forward strand.
AAGGATAAACAAGGTTGATGGACATCTAGCCAGGCTCACCAAGAAGCAAAGAGAGAAGACCCAAGTAAACAAAATCAGAAATGAAAGAGGAGAAATAAAAACAGACCCCTCCAAAATACAAAGGATTGTTAAAATATAATATGAACAACTCTATTCCAACAAATTGGACAACCTGAAAGAAATGGACATATTCCTAGAAAAATATAACCTTCCAAAACTCAATCAGGAAGAATCTAAACATCTCAATAGGACAATAATGTGGAAGAAATTGAAGCAGTCATCAAAAAGCTTCTGGCAAACAAAAGCCTGGGGTCAGATGGCTACACAGGAGAGTTTTACCAAACATTTAAGGAAGAATTAAAACCTATCCTCAGACTATTCCAAAACATTCAAGAAGAAGGAACACTTCCAAACACCTTCTATGAAGCCAGCATCACCCTAATACCAAAACCAGATAAAGACAACATAAAGAAAGAGAATTACAGGCAATATCCCTCATGAACATAGATGCCAAAATCCTCCACAAAAGTCTAGCAAACTAGATCCAGCAATACATCAGAAAGATCATACACCATGACCAAATAGGATTTATCCAAGGAATCCAAGGATGGTACAATATCCACAAATCAATAAACATGATACATCACATAAACAAATTGAGAGATAAAAATCACAGTCATATCAATTAATGCAGAAAAAGCATTTGACAAAATCCAACACCCTTTATTGATACAAACTCTGAGCAATGTGGGAATAGAAGTATCATACCTCAGCATCATAAAAGTGATCCGTGATAAACCCACAGCTAACATCATACTCAATGGACATAAACTAAATCCATTTCCTCTAAGAACAGGAAAAAGTCAGGGATACCCACTCTTACCACTCTTGTTCGACATAGCACTGGAAGTATTAGCCTTTGCAATTATACAAGAAGAAGAAATAAAAGTAATCCAAATCTGAAAAGAAGAAGTAAAGCTGACCTTATTTGCAGATGACATGATACTGTACATAAAAAACCCGAAGACTCCATCCAATAACTAATAAACTTAAGAAATGAATTTGGCAATATAGCAGGATACATAATTAATGTCAAGAAATCTATGGCATTTCTGTACACTACTAGTGAAATTACAGTAAGAGAGACTAAAAAATCAATCCCATTTACCATCACACCAAAAAAGTTAGGATACCTAAGAATAAACTTAACTAAGGAGGTAAAAGAACTATACGCAGAAAACTACAGGAGACTGAAAAAAGAGATAGAGAAAGATGCTAACAGATGGAAGAGCATACCATGCTCATGGATTAGGAGAATCAACATCATTAAAATGTCCATACTACCCAAAGCAATCTATAGATTCAATGCACTATCCATTAAAATACCAATGACATATTTCACAGACCTAGAAAGAATTCCTCATAGATTCATCTGGAACAAAAAACGACCAGGAATAGCCACAGCAATCCTGAGAAAGAAGAATAAAGTAGGTGGGATCTCAATATCAGATTTCAAGCTATATTACAAAGCAACTGTTCTCAAAACAGTCTCGTACTGGCACAAGAACAGACACATAGACCAATGGAATAGAATACAGAATACAGATATCCACCCAAACCACTACACTCAATTAATATTTGACAAAGGAGACATGAACATGCAGTGGATTCAAGACAGTCTCTTCAATAAATGTTGTTGGGAAAATTGGACAGATACATGCAAAAAGAAAATGAAATTAGACCACCAACTTACACCATACAAAAAAATAAAATCCAAATGGATATAGGGTTTAAACATAAGACGGGAACCATAAAAATACTAGAGGAATCCACAGGCAGCACAATCTCAGACATATGCTAAAAGAACTTCTTCACTGATACTGCTCCAAGGGCAAGGGAAGCTAAAGAGAAAATAAACAAATGGGACTACATCAAAATAAAAACTTTTGCACAGCAAAAGAAACCTTCAACAAAACAACAAGAAAGCCCATTGTATTGGAGAACATATTTGCCAATATTATCACTGATAATGGTTTAATCTCCAACATCTACAGCCTACTTATACAACTTAATATAAGGAAGATAAATGATCCAATAAAAAAATGGTCAACGGACCTAAATAGATCCTTTTTTAAAGACGACGGAAGGCCAAGAGACACATGAAAACATGCTCAAAGTCACTAATTATCAGAGAAATGCAAATGAAAACGACAATGTGGTACCATCTCACACCTGTCAGAACGGCAATCATCAACAAATCAACAAACTACAAGTGTTGACGAGGATGTGGAGAAAAAGGAACCCTCGTGCACTGCTGGTGGGAATGCAAACTGGTGTAGCCACTGTGGAGAACAGTATGGGGTTTCCTCAAAAAACTAAAAATGGAACTCCCATTTGTCCCAGCAATCCCACTCTTAGAAATATATCCTAAGAAAGTAGAAACACCAATTAGAAAGGATTTATGCACCCCTGTGTTCATAGCAGGATAATTTATAATAGCTACAATTTGGAAACAGCCTTGGTTCCCTTCTGGAGATGAATGGATCAGAAAACTATGGTACATCTTCACAATGGAATACTGTGCCGCCATCAAAAAAGGAATTCTTACCATTTACAGCAACCTTGTTGGAACTGGAGAGCATCATGCTAAGTGAAATAAGTCAGTCAATAAAAGAAAAACACCACATGGTCTCACTCATTTATGGGTAATAAATTACATTATATACTGATAAACAAAAAGATAGATACAGAGGCAGTAAGGTATCAAACAGACTGTCAAACTACAGGGGAAAGTTAGGAAGAGGTGTGATAGATAAGAGATCAACCAAAGGACTTGTATGTATGCATATAAGTATAACCAATGAACAGAAGATACTGGGCTATTAGGGTATGCCTGCGAGGGGGTGAGCAATGGGAAGATATGTTTACATGTAATACATTAATTAAAAAATTAAAAAAAAGATTATCAGCTGATTTGTCAACAGAAACTTTTCAGGCCGGAAGTGACTGACATGAAATATTCAAAGTGGTGAGAAATAAAGCCCTAGAACCAAGATTATTGTACCTGGCAAGGCTATCATTTAAAACTGAAGGAAAATAAAGAGCTTCCCAGAGAAGAAGAAGCTCAAGTAGTTCATCCCCACCTAACTGGTATTACAAGATTGGTTCAAGGAGGTTAAAGAAAAAAGAAAGTAAAAACAGAAAAATAAATATGAATGAAAATAGAAATAAATATGTACCTATAAATAATCACTTTATATTTAAATGGATTAGATGCACCAATCAGAAGTCATAGGGTAGCCAAAACTGGTTTGGATCAGCATGCAGACTGAAAGGTCCCAGGTTCGATTCTGTCAAGGGCATGTACCCTGGTTGCGAGCACACCCCCAGTGGTGGGTGTGTACGAGGCAGCTGATTGATGTTTCTCTCTCATCGATGTTTCTAATTCTCTCTCCCTCTCCCTTCCTCTCTGTAAAAAATCAATAAAATATATTAAAAAAAGACATAGGGTTGTTGAATGGATAAGAAAATAATATCCTTCTGTCTACAAGAAGTCTAATTCAGATCAAAAGACACATTGACTGAAGTAAAGGATGGAAAAAGATAGTTCATGCAAACAGAAATGTAAAAAAGGCTGGGATATCAGTATTTATATCAGACAAAATAGATTTTAAAGGCTATAAAAAAGACAAAGAAGGCCATTACATAAATATAATTGGATCAATCCAACAAGAGGATATAACCCTTGGTAACACTTATGTACCCAACACAGGAGCATGTAAATACAGTGGTACCTCGAGATACGAGTGCCTTAACATACGAGATTTTTGAGATATGAGCCATCAAGTGAACGATTTTTTGCTTTGAAATACGAGCAACATTTGAGATATGAGTAATTGCGCAGATCGGCTGGCTGCACACGACCCACCAGTTTACCGTGACTCCAGCTTCTCATAGTTTCCCCCACCTCAGTCAGTGTGCTTGTTTACTTCATTGTGGAAGCATCTTTTGTGCATTTACATACTTTATCACATTTCTTTGTATAACCATGGGTCTGAAGAAAGCGAGTGGAAAGGTCAGTACTCAGGAGAGGATGATGTCTATTGAATTAAAGCGTGCAATCATAGAAAAATATGAGAAGGGTGTGTGAGTGGCTGACTTGGTGAGGCAATAAGGGCGTAGTATTTCAACGATATGCACTGTGCTTAAACAGAGGGAGTCAATAAAGGGTATAATGCCAGCTAAGGGCGTTACAATAATTTCTAAGCTCCGTAGCGCTCTCCATGAAAAGATGGAGAATCTACTGATGGTGTGGGTGACGGAGAAGCAGCTTAAAGGAGATACATTAACACAGGGCATCATATGCAAGAAGGCGCGAGCGATTTACGGTGATTTGCTGGAGCAGACCCAGCGCACTTCCACAGACGAAGCATCAAAAGACTCATTTAAAGCCAGTAGAGGCTGGTTTGATAACTTCAGGAAAAGGTCCGCCATTCACTCCATCATCAGGCATGGTGAGGCAGCAAGTTCGGATATGAAGGCAGCTGAGGATTACCTCAAAACTTTGTCCGAACTGATAGAAGCCAAAGGATACATCCCCCAGCAAGTCTTCAACTGTGATGAGACAGGGCTTTCATGGAAGAAGAGGCCGAATAGGACTTATATAACGGCAGAGGAGAAGGCGATGCCAGGCCACAAACCCATGAAGGATAGGCTAGCTCTCGCACTGTGTGCCAATGTGAGTGGCGACTGCAAGATCAAGCCTCTGCTTGTATACCATTAGGAAAACCCCAGAGTCTAAGTCACATAAGATTTTAAAAGATAAACTGCAAATTATGTGGAGGGCAAACCCGAAGGCATGGGTCACCAAGCAGTTCTTTGTGGCGTGGGTAAAGCTGGTTTTTGGCCCTTCTGTTAAGAAATATCTACAGGAAAACAACCTAACCATGCAAGCCCTCCTCGTCCTCGACAATGCTCCCGCTCACCCACTGCACCTCGAAGATGAACTCCTCGAAGAGTTCAAGTTTATAAAGGTTGTCTACCTACCTCCCAACACCACTCCTATCCTGCAGCCCATGGGTAAGGAGGTGATTTCTAATTTTAAAAAGCTGTACACCAAGCACCTGTTCTGGCACTGCTTTGAGGTGATGGAGAACACAAACCTCACCCTTCGAGAGTTCTGGAAGAACCACTTTAACATCGTGATATGCCTCAGAATTATTGACCAGGCCTGGCTGGGTGTTACAACGAGGACTTTGACCTCTGCATGGAAGAAGCTGTGGCTTTAGGCCATAGCCGAAAGGATCTTCGAAGGAATCGAACCCGAGGTGCCAGTGGAGGAGGAGATAGTTTCTCTGGGAAAATCCATGGGCCTGGAGGTGGATGAGAGAGACGTGAATGAGCTCGTCGAGGAGCACTCTATGGAACTGACCACAGAGGAGTTACAAGAGTTGTATTCTCAGCAACATGCGGAGGTTCTCCAAGAAATTGGTTTCGAGGAGGAGCCAGAGGTGGAGGAGCTCTCTACAAGTGAGATAAAGGAGATCTTAGGAATGTGGGAGAGGGTGTCACACTTTGTGGAAAAGAAACACCCCAAAAAAGTTGCTACTGGTCGTGCATCGGAGCTGTTCAATGAAACTTGCCTCACCCATTTCAGAATCATTCTGAAAGGGAGGAAGAGGCAAACCTCGTTGGACATGTTTTTTTGAAATCGGCCAAAAATGCAAAGACCAGTAGCAATTAAGTTCAGTGAAGATTAGTTAAGTTACATTCAGTTTAGGGACAAAGTGTAGCATTAAGAGTGTAAACGAGTAGGTAAATACACTTTATAAAACCAGTTTATTCCTTTACATTCTCTTTTATTATGTTTTTATACAATATTTGTCATTTATAAATACAGTTTTCTTATTCAAAAACACGTAATAAGAACAACTGGGGTGGCATTTTGAGGGCTGGAAAGGATTAACGGCATTTCAATTGATCTCAATGGGGAAATTTGCTTTGAGATATGAGCAACTTGATATACAAGCGAGGTTATGTAACAAATTAAACTCGTATCTCGAGGTACCACTCTATATGTTCAGGGAGGAACAGAGTTGTGTAGCTTTGGGGTGAGGGCCATTTTTTCCCACTTGCACAAGGAGGCACTACAATTCCTGTGTTTGGACAGTAGAGACTGTCCAAACACAGGAATTGTTGATGGACATAAAGGGAGAGGTAAAAAATAATAGTTATAGCAGGCTACCTTAACACCCTTTGACATTAATGGATAGATATTCCAGATAGAAAATCAACAAGGAAATAGCAGCCTTGACACATTAGTCTAGATGCATTTAATTAATATTTTCAGATCATTTTACTCCAAAATGTCAGAATATACATTCTTTTCAAGTACACATGGAACTTTTTTGCAAAATAGACCACATGTTAAAATGTCTCAGTAAAGTTAAGAAGATTGAAGTCATATCAAGTATCTTCTCCAATCACAATCTTTTGAAACTAGAAATCAATTATAATAAAAAATGAAAAACACACAAACACATGGAGGTTAAATAACATTACTAAACTATAAATTGATTAACAATAAGATCAAGGAAGAGATCAAAAGATACCTTGAGACAAAAATAAAAACCCCAAATATATGAGACACAGTGAAAGCAGTCTCGGTAGGGAAATTCATAATAATACAGGCCTACCTCAAGAAAAATCTTAATAGGGCCCAAGAGTTCCTTTTTCTCCACATCCTCACCAGCACTTGTCATTTGTTAATTTGATGATGATAGCCATTCTTACAGGTATGAAGTGCTACCTTGTTGTCATTTTGATTTGCATCTCTCAGATGATCAGTGTCTTTGAGCATTTTTTCATATGCCTTTTGGCCTTCTGCATGTCCATTTTGTGGAATGCAGACTGGTGCAGCCTCTGTGGAAAACAGTTTGGAGTTTCCTCAAAAAATTAAAAATGGAATTCCCATTTTACCCAGTGATTCCACTTCTAGGAATATATCCCAAGAGATAAGAAATACCTATCAGAAAGAATATATGCACCCCTATGTTCATAGCAGCACAATTTAAGATAGCTAAGATTTGGAAACAGCCTAAGTGCCCATCAGCAGATGGATGGATTAAAACCTATGGTTCATCTATACAATGGAATACTATGCAGGTATGAAAAATAAAGAGCTCTTACCATTTGCTTCAGCATGAATGGACCTAGAGAGCATTATGCTAAGTGAAATAAGCTAGTTCTAGAAAGGTAAGTATCACATGATCTTACTCATGTGAAATCTAATGACCATCATAAACTGATGAACAAAATAGACCCATAGACATAGAAACATCGGACAAACTGCCAAACCTCAGAGGGCAGACAGAGGAGGGTGAAACGGGGGAGGATATCAACCAATGAACTCATATACATACATGCATAACTCAAGGACACAGAGGATGGTGAAGGCTTTGGGTGGGGGTGGGAGAGGGCAATGGGAAACAAAAGGGACATATGTAATTCTTTCAACAATAAAGACTTATTTTTTTAAAAAAAACACTCAAATAAACAATCTAACCTTACACCTAAAGGAACCAGAAAAAGAACAACAAACAAAGCCCAAGTTGAGTCAAAGGAAATAATAATCATAGTAGAAATAAGTGGAATAGAGATTAAAATAAACAGCACAGTTTTCTGTCAGTAGACGCCAATTAATAAGCATCATTAAAGTTCCCTCCCTTGCAGTTCTCATGTCTTTGTCAAAGTCTCTCCAAAAGCCTGAACAGATGCAGAAGCTCTTTAACAGAGCTTTGGGCTTTGAAACTATTGAGAGTCTGAGAAGTGAATATGAGCAATGGGGAATTTTCACAGACTGTGTGGTAATGAGAGATCCAAACACCAAGCACTCCAGAGGCTTGGGGTCTGTCATTTATACTACCGTGGAGGAGGTGGATGCAGCCATGAATGCAAGGTCACACAAGGTGGCAGAAAGAGTTGTGCAACTAAAGAATGCTGTCTCAAGAGAAGATTCTCAACGACCTAATGGCCACTTAATTATGAAAAGTATTTTTGTCAGTGGTATTAAAGAAGACATTGAAGAACATCACCTAAGAGATTATTTTGAACAGTATTAGAAAATTTTAAGTGATTGAAATCATGACTGACTGAGGCAGTGGCAAGAAGAGAGGCTTCCTTTTGTAACCTTTAATGACTCTGTAGACAAGACTGTCATTCAGAAATACCATAATGTGAATGGCCATAACTGTGAATTAAGGAAACCCTATCTAAACAAGAGATGGCTAGTGCTTCATCCTGCCAAAAAGATCAAAGTGGTTCTGGAAACTTTGGTGATCATTACAGAGGTGGCTTTGATGGGAATGACAACTTTGGTAGTGGAGGAAACCTCAGTGGTCGAGGTGGCTTTGGTGGCAGCCATGGTAGTGGTAGCTAAGATGGTTATAGTGTATTTGATAATGATGGAAGCAATTTTGGAAGTGCTTGAAGCTACAGTGATTCTAGCAATTACAACAATCAATCTTCAAAGTTTGGACCCATGAAATGAGGAAACTTGGAGACAGTAACTCTGGCACCTATGGTGGTGAAGATCAATCTTTTGCCAACCCATGAAACCAAGGTGTCTATGGTGGTTCTAGCAGCAGCAGAAGTTTTTAATTACTTACAGGAAACAAAGCTTAGCAGGGGAGGAGAGTCTGGGAATTGACAGGGAAGCTACAGGTTACAAGAGATTTGTGAATTCAGCCGAGCACAGTAGAGGCAGGACTTAGCTACTACCAAGAAGACATGTTTTAGACAGTACTAATCTGTATGGACAAAAGAAACCATCAACAAAATGAAAAGGGAACACACTGAATGAGAGAACATACTTGTCAATGATACATATGATAAGGGGTTAATTTCCAAAATATATAAAGAACTTACATTATGTCTTCAACACCAAGAAGACAACCCAATTAAAAAAATGGGCAAAGGACCTGCATAGATAGTTTTCCAAAGAGGACATACAGATGGCTAATATACTTGAAAAGATACTCCATATCACTTATCATCAAAGGGATATAAATCGAAACCACACTGATATAGCACCTCAGGCCTGTCAGAATGGCTCATCAATAAATTAACAAGTGCTGGTGAGGTTACGGAGAAAAGGAACCCCTGGGGAACTGCTGGTAGGAATGCAGCCTGGCACAGGCACTGTGGAAGACAGTATACAATTTCTTCAAAAAATTAGAAATGGAACTGCCTTCTGATCCAGTGATCCCACTTCTGAAAATATATGCAAAGAAACTAGAATTTGTAGCAGGTTAAGAGCCCTTGAGCGACCTCAGTTTCCCCGGCAGCCCCATTCAAAGAGCCCAAACTGAATGAAGCACTAGTTTAGCCCAGTACTAGCCCCACAGTCCTACAAGGGAGGCATTACCATAATTCTGTTTTACATATGAAGGAACTGAAGTCCAGAGTGGTTCCACTATGTTTGTAAAAATCCCAAATCCATTGCTCTTTCAGCCATACCAGAATTGCCTGGAGCAGAATCAGGGCCTAGGGGGTGCTAGTGAGAGAAGACAGTCAAGAATAGGAGCAGGGAGATTGGGTACATTATTCAAGGTGGGGGATGGAAGGGTAATACCTGGGATTCAAATAGAGTTTTTTAAAAAGAGGAAAATAAACAAAGAAAATAGAAAGAGACTTACAGGTACAGAGAATACAGTGATGGGTGCCAGAAAGAAGGGGGGTGGGGAGCTGGGTGAAAAAGGTGAAGGGATTAAGAAGTACTAGTTGGCCAAAACTGGTTTGGCTCAGTGGATAGAGCGTCAGCCTGCAGACTGAAGGGTCCCAGGTTTAATTCCAGTCAAGGGCACGTACCTTGGTTGTGGGCACATCCCCAGTGAGGGGTGTGCAGGAGGCAGCTGACCGATGTTTCTCTCTCATCAATGTTTCTGGCTCTCTATTGCTCTCCCTTCCTCTGTAAAAAATAAATAAAAATATTTAAAAAAGAGAAATAAGTACTAGTTGGACCCTAGCCAGTTTGACTCAGTGGATAAAGTATCAGCCCATGGGCTGAAAGGTCACAGGATCCATTCTGATTAAGGGCACAAACCTCCGTTGCAGGCTCAATCCCCAGACACAATCAATGTGTCTCTCTCACATGGATGTTTCTCTCTGTTTTGTCCCTCCCTTCCACTGTCTCTAAAAAGCAATGGGAAAATATCCTCAAGTGAAGATTAGCAACAATAAAAAGAAGTACTAATTGGTAATTACAAAATAGTCATGGGCATATAAGGTACAGCACAGAGAATATAGTGAACAATATTATAAAAACTTATGTATGGTGCCAAGTAGGTACTTGAAATATTGGGGGGAACATTTTGTAAAACTTCTGGTTATCTCACCACTATGCTATATACCAGAAAGTGATACAAAATAATGTTGAATATAATCTGTAATTATAAAGTAAAATTTAAATAGCATCATTTGGGATCAGGAGTCTCTGGGAAGTTTTTTTTTTTTTTTTAATGTTCTAGTATTCTCTTACCCACTACAGGAAAATTATTTTCCAGGTTTTCTCATGGAATATGGTAGGGTATTTTGGTCAAATGGGGTAAATGGAGGCTTTGAGTGAGGAAACTCATAGTGCTTAGGGACTAGAGTAATATGATGTTTGATACTATGGATTTTGGATATGGTTGCTCAGATTTTGAAGTAATCTTTGCTGAGCAATTATCACTAATTATCTTGGTCTTCTCCTTGTTTTTCACAGTATGAGATCCCAGAATCTCTCCTGGCCCAGAGGACGTTGCAGTTCTCAGTTTGGCATCATGGTCGTTTTGGTAGAAACACTTTTCTTGGAGAGGCAGATGTCCAGATGGATTCCTGGAAGCTTAATAAGAAACTGGATCATTGCCTTCCTTTGCATGGAAAGGTAGTCTGCTTTTACAACTCAGGCAGTTTGCATCTGAGGTGGTGTTGTCTGCAGTGTCCTCTGCTAGTACTTGTTGGTAACATATTTGAATGTAGTCTGCTCTATCGATCTAGCGCACTCTGCTGGAGTTTCTGAGTTTGACAGTGATTTCATATGCACTTGTATGACCAGCATATGAAGCCGTAGTTTTCTTTGAAAAGTCCTTCATATGTGTGCCATGCTTTTCCTCCTAAACTTCGAGTCTGGGTATATCCTAACATCCTAAATTACACCTCGTCTCCAAGCTAACCTTTTCAGTGTATCCTAATCTGCACTCCTTTCCCAAGCTAACTTTTTCACTAAAGAAGTGGGAAGTAAAACGATTAATGGAGTTCTAATTGCTGTGTACTTGGTAACAAAGCTATGAAAATGAAGGTGGCACCACAGGTAAGAGTTTAACAGTGTGTATAATAATGGCTGGGATTTGATTACAGATCTAGATTTGAATCCTGGTCCTGCTATTTGCCAAGTAGTTAAGTCATCTAATTTATAAAATAACTTAGGGAAGTCACCTAACTTCTGTGAACCTTAGTTTTTTCATCTGTAAAATCCTATCTAATTAAGAGGGAATATGCAAATTGACCATCACTCTATCACAAAGATGGCTGCACCCACAGCTGAAGCCAAGTTCTCATAAGGAGCTTTAAAGAGCAATCAGCAAGGAATGAAGGCTATGCCCTCCCCCGCCCCTGTGGGACTTGACAGGGGCCCTCAGGCCACACCCCCCACCCAGCAGGGCTTTATAGGGAACTTCAAGCTGCACCCCACTCCAGTGTCAGGCCAGGGGATCTCAAGCCTGGGTGTCCTCCACCTGGCAGGGCTTGATGGAGGACCTCAAGGCATACCCCCAACCCCAGTCTGGGCTGGGGGGACCTCAGACCACACCTCCCATCCTGGCACCAGGCCAGGGGACCTGAGGCTGTGCCCCCTGACCAGCAGGGCTTGGCAAAGATGGGACTGGCTGGGTCTGGATCTAGCCCAATGGGGGAGGGAGAGTGGGTATGGCTGAGCCTGGGTCTCATGTGATTTTGAGGTGCATGTGGGTGGGCAGGGTCTTCACTCTGGGTCCTATGTTGTACCCCAGACTCTGGCAAGAGGAAGGTTTTCATACACATTTTACTAATTTTCTTTCATCTCTGACACTTCTATTATAGAGAAAGAGCAAATAACAATATTGTCATTTCCTCTAATTAATCCCCTTTTAATGTGCACAAATTTTGTGCACCAGATAACTAGTTAAGATGATAATATTCCTCTTTTGCAGGATTGTATACAAAGTACTGGTTAGTGCCTGGTACATAAAGGACATTCAATAGGTTGCTGTCATTCTGGCTAAAATGAAGTTGCTAAAACAGAGTTAGGACTTCTTGATTATCAGAACTATTCAATTTCAAGGTCCTTCTGTAACACTTTTTTTATACTAGCATTTTAATTTATAAAAATAGGACATGGTACATAGAATATTTCTGGAAAGATAGACAAGAAACTAGTAATAGTGGCTGCCTCCAGGAGGAGAAACTGAGGTGGGAGGGCAATTTAGTTTTCTCCATATGCCCTTTTAAAATGTTTGAACTTTTTACCGTGTGTGTGTGTGTGTGTGTGTGTGTAATACCACTCATTTAAAAAATAAGAATAAAAGAATATATGTACATGCTTAAAAATTAAAACAACATAGACATGTATAAGAAGAAAAGTAGGTTCCATTCTTTAGAAATCACTGTTTATCAACTACTTGGATAACTTTATAGAAATATTAAGCAGCACAAATGTGCACATATGGTTTTACATTTTTTCCTTTTTTACACAAATGGGCTCATACAAAACTCATTGTTTATATATGTCTTCATTTTTATTTAACAATTTAACATTTATCATGGACATCTTTCTCTGCCATCACTTACACATCTATCTCATTTTTATTGCTGTATAATATTCTTTCATCTGCCTGTATTATAATTTATTTATCATTCCCCCACTGATATACATTTAAATTGTTTGCCCCCTCCTTTTTTTGCTGTTAAACCTTTGCTGTAATATATGTGACTATAGGAGAAATTTCTGGTGACAGAACTGTTGAGTCAAAGGAAATGTACATATAATATTTTGATAGCTACTGCCCTCCAAAACCACCAGTAAAAAATTAAATTTGTCCCTTTACATACTAGTTAAATCAGGAAAGAAATTATCACAAAACTATAGCATATCGTAGAAATTTAGAATTTCTTAAGCATTTGGCACACAGTCATTCTCTCAAGGGCCTACAGTTGATATAATTATATTAGAAATGGTAGTACAAACCATCATGAACTAGTGCCAATAAAAATGCTTCACATCAAATTAAAGCTGTATTAAAATTGAGGTATTTTCTCTGCAATTATTTTGAACCAGAATGAAGATAAAAACTCACCAATTTCCAACTGAGGCTAAAACCAATTCTTAAGAGTCCACTGAAGTTCATAATTTAAATTTTGTAAACATTGTGTAAACAATACAAAGACCATTTCAATAATACATATCTATTTTAACTTAAAACATTCTACATTTATTGTCTCTAGTTTATTTGTCTTTTCCCCCAGTAATCTTTTTGCCTTCCAATCAATATTCTCTTCCAGGCATTCACCACCTTTATTATTTTTTACATTGAATTTATTGGGGTAACATTGGTTTAACAATATTATACAAATTTCATGTGTACAACTTTATAATTCAAAATCTGTGTACTCTATTGTGTTCTCACCACCTGAAGTCTAGTTTTCCTCCATCACCTTGCATTTGACCCCCCTTTACTCTTTATGTCCTCCCCCCAGCCCTCTTTCCCTCTAATAATCACTATTACCTCCCTTTCCTTTCTCTCACCCATACACTAAACTTTGTGCATTCTGAGTATATGGTACATTTTTCTAAAGTTATAAGGATTATGCCCTCCTGGCATTGATGTACACAATGATAAGGACCTCATTTAGAGGAGTCCTGGTGTACACAGACAGGTGAAAGGGCATTTCTAGTGTGCATCAGCTCATGTTCAAGATACTAAAGCATAAAGAACAGAGCCATACTGAAAGAGCCAATAGAGTGAAGCAGTTCTGCTACCCACAGCCAAAGATAAAAGGTCACTTGCTGTTCATCTAGGACAGTCATTCATTCACTTTTGCATTCATTCAGTAAATATTTGTGGAGCATGTACTGTGTGCCAGGAACGTTGCTAAGTGTTGGGTATACTAGGATGAACAGGCTTGATTCCTGTACTTCTGGCATTTAGATTCTAGTGATAGATATAGTCATTAATCAAAAGTAACATAAATAAATTTGAAATAAAAAATTGCTGCATATTCAAGTCCTTGTAACAGCATTCCATCTGAGTCCTCAAAATGAGAAGCTTTCTTTAAGAAAATGTTTCTTTGAAGATCATTCAAGTGATACATGCTATTCTCTATGTAGATATATACAGAATAATATGTGAAAGCCCTCTTTTCTTTCACCATTCCATTCTCTTCCTTAGAAGAAACAAGTGTTAAGTTTGTCCGTATCCTTTGGGGGGTTTCTATGCAGTGTAGTAGGGTGGTTAATGCCTGAATTTGAATCCTGCCTCTGCCAATTACTGTGTGAACTTGGGCAAATTACATAACCTCTCTGTTCCCCTGTTCCAGAATCTGTAAAATGAGAACAATAGTAACTATTTAATAGGGACTATTTTGAGGATTAAACAAAATGATATACTTAGTGTACTTATAACAGTGCCTGGCACAGAGTAAGTACTATTTAAGTCATAATGATAATAATTTCTTATACACATATATACATATGTACAAATATGAATATATTTTAATATTAGAGGCCTGGTGCATGAAAATTCACGTGCCGGAGAGGGGTCCCTCAGCCCAGCCTGCCCCCTCTCACAGCCCGGGAGCCCTCAGCGGTGGGAGGTGACCTGGTGAGCAGGGGAAGACAATGCCCCCATCACATCTCTGCTGCTGCCACTGCCAGCAGTGCAAGCCTCAGCCGGCCCTATTTACCTGAGCCTCGGCAGCTGACATCTTGTGGCTGTGAGTGCTGCCATCTTTGAGGGCATGGCCATCAATTAGCATATTCCCTCCTTATTGGCTGTGGGTACCACCATCTTTGTGAGGGTGTGATGATCAATTAGCATATTCCATCTTTATTAAATAGGATAAGTGGAATACTTTTCTGCATCTTGCTTTAGTAACTTAACATGTTGGATATCTTCCCAGGTCAGTGTATACGGATTCACCACATTCTTTTGATGATTGCATGCCAGATGCTATATGAGGGCATTAAAAACAATCATTTAACCTTTCTTATATTGATTGATATATTAAGTTTCCACTTTTTGGCTATTACTAACAATACTCATAGTAGAATCCTTCATCATGGTGTCAGTACCCTGTGAGTCTATGTGACAAGCTTGCTGGAAGATCTGTGAGTGTGTTTGGAATCTAGTAGGTGTATCACCAAGTAGTAAAATAGTGGGCATTGTAGAAGATTTTTTGCTGGTTCTTCTGTATTTCCTTCTGAAAAAATTGTCTTAGAAATTTGTGACTGCCATGGCCTAGGGATCCTGGATTATATTCATAAGGAGAAGAATCCTCATGCTGTGAAGCTGTTTGGGGGGATAATTTTAGAATCTCTTCAGAAAGAGGTCCCAACAACTGAAAAGCCCAGATTGACCTTGGGTTTCCCTGTGTTTCAGATCAGTGCTGAGTCTCTGTCTGGCTTGCTGTCACACAAAGGCGAGTTGGTGGTTTCATTGAAATACATCCCAGCCTCCAAACTCCCTGTTGGAGGTGACTGGAGAAAGAGTGAGTTTTCTTTGGGGCCCTGGATTTAGCCCTTATCTTCTGTAAAGGATCGGTATGAGGTGGCTAGCACTGTTGGAGAGATCAGATTGAGTTGAGCCCTGGATCATCTTCTAAGGGAAGATTTCTTTACTTACTAAGTAAGCCTTTTCTGCACTTTTTAACCAGAAGGGAATGCCTCAGGGTTGGCATTTAACTTTTTAGGTTATTAAACTAACTTGGTCTTGGTCCAGCTGTGGCAAGCTACTAAGAGGGCAGCACAAAGCAGAAACCTTGGGGCTTAGAAAGGATGGTTATAAGAGGTGTTAAAGAATGAGGTACAGGAAGTTGAAGGCTGAGGAAGAGTGAATCAACATACCAGGCACTGTTCTAGTGACTACAGATATGTAGATGAATGAGACATGATATTTGCCCCATTGAGAAGCTTAGTTTAGCAAGAAAGACAGTCATATGCAAAAAGAATATAGATGCAGGAGTGATAATTCTTTCTGGTTAAATTTGGGAGAGTTTTAAAGAGAAAGTAATGATGAAACTGGACTTAAGACTTTATTAGGCAGAAAAGGATGAAGATGGGGTGAAAAGAACATTTCCAGAAGAGAAAATAGTATGATCATGGTAAATATGGGGTGTATATGTGTGAAGGAGTGAAGTCCTTTTTTTTCAGTTGGGATAGAGTTATAGAATATAAATATGGGAGTGGGGCTGAAATTGTTGCCGAGGCTAGAGCCTTGAACCTAATAGTAAGGAGTTGAAATTTTTTCATTTAATATATTTTATTGATTTTTTACAGAGAGGAACGGAGAGGGAGAGAGAGTTAGAAACATCGATGAGAGAGAGACATCAATCAGCTGCCTCTGCACGCCCCCTACTGGGGATGTGCCCACAACCAAGATACATGCCCTTGACCGGAATTGAACCTGGGACCTTGGAGTCCGCAGGCCGACGCTCTACCCATTGAGCCAAACCGGTTTCGGCAGGAGTTGAAATTTTTTAAAAATATGTTTTATTGATTTTTTACAGAGAGGAAGGGAGAAGGAAAGAGAGCCAGAAACATCGATGAGAGAGAAACATCAATCAGCTGCGAAACATCAATCAGCTGCCTCTGGCACATCCTCCTACTGGGGATGTGCCCACAACCAAGGTACCAGAATCGAACCTGGGACCCTTCAGTCTGCAGGCAGACGCTCTATTCACTGAGCCAAAACCGGCTAGGGCAGGAGTTAAAATTTATCTATTGGCAATAGAAACCCAAAGTTCTTAAAAAAGATACCTACATCAAAGTCTAACTATAGTATGTGAGGAATCAATGACATCCCCAAGGAGGTTGTGCAAAATGACTAGAGAGGAGAAGCAAGGATAGAGCCATAGGAAATGTCACCATCATAAAGGTTAAAGAGAGAAATAAAAGCCACTGAAATAGGGGCTTATCAGGAGAGAGAAATGCCAGGATAGAGCTTGAAGAAGGGAGTGGGATTTGTCAACAGTACTGAAATACTACTGGGAGGCCAGGCCCAATGAGGATTGAGAAGACATGGCTTATGGATGTTAAAGCAGAAACCAGATTTCACTAGAAACTGAGTAGAGTCAATGAGGCAAAGAAGTAGAGATACTTAGTGTGGACTCCTTTTTTTCAGGATAATTGATGGCAAAAGAAAGGAGAGACATAGAGAATAGCCTGAAAATGAGACAAGGTTGAAAGGCATTTTTCTTTTTAAAATATATTTTTAAAAGGAGAGATGAGATTATCAGATATTTAAACTGAAGGTAAGGGACCAGTAGAAAAACATATATTAAAAATGGGAGATGGGGGTTGAAATTGATGATACCTGATGATTCTGGGAGTAGGATCAAGAACACAGTGGAGGAGTCCTTTTTTTAATCATTCAACTAATATTAGGCAACTTTATTTCTCTAAGGCTCAATTTTCTCATCTATAACCTTATTTTATAGATAATAGGGTTATTTTAATAATTAAATGCTTAACATAGAATCTGACACATAGCAAGTTTTCTCTAAGCATTTATTGCTGTTGTTTTTCTTAGTTGAGCCTTTATTGCTTATTGTCAGGAACTCTGCTAGGTACTGAGAATTCAGGCCTGGTGCAGTCCAGTGATGGAGCTTGCTGCCTTCAGGAGCAAGGGAAGGAAATGCTATGTAGATAAAGCTCAAGAGAAATCTGGAGGTGTATGGGGCTCACTTATTTGCTATGGCTGACATCCCTTACAGGTAAAGGTGGGGAAGGGGGAGAGCTCCAGGTATGGATCAAAGAAGCCAAGAACCTGACAGCTGCCAAATCAGGAGGGACTTCAGACAGCTTTGTCAAGGGGTGAGTCCCTGGACCAGCATGAAATTAACCAGTTTTTGGATAAGAGAGCTAAGGGAGAAACCCAATTTAACCTTTCTCTGTGGATATTATACTTGTGTGTTCTACCACCTCCAGCAACCAACATTTTTCCTGAAATTTACTGCAAAACTACCACTACCACATTTGCACTGGTCTAAGCTCAGTTTGGACTGGATTGTAGTGCTGATTGCCAAAGAGGAGGGTGGAGACAGATAGGTTTGGCTTTTCCTTTGTTACAGACTTATACTCTTTAAGAAAAAAAAATATATATATATTATTGATTTTTTTACAGAGAGGAAAGGAGAGAGTCAGAAACATCGATGAGAAACATCAATCAGCTGCCTCCTGCACGCCCCCTATTGGGGATGTGCCTGCAACCAAGGTACATGCCCTTGACCGGAATCAAACCTGGGGCCCTTCGAGCCTCAGGCCGACGCTCTATCCACTCAGCCAAACCGGTACCAGCCAAACTTATACTCTTAATTAATCCTTAATAATAATAAAAAAAACATCTGTTCCCTTACAGTTAAGATTTGGGGACTCATTACTTTGTTCGCTACAATATTTAAGCGATGCTAGCTTTCCCCAAATTATAGAAAACCCCCTGAATTAAGTTCTCAAGTAAGTCATGTTTGGCTATACCTATAGTTACTAACATTGGTTTTATTTAAAGAGGACCTCGTCCAAAAGAAATGTAACCAAATATTTAAATCCCATTTTTAATTTAATATAATATTTTAAATAGAATAACATATTAATTTTCTCTCCAGGTTGAAGGAATTGAATCAAATGAATGATCTAGTGGGGGTAGTAGGAACTCTGCTTCAGATTCCAAGACAGGAATATTTATATTAGGATCTGAGAGTTTGCACACATCCCTGAGCTAGGCCTGTGTTAGTGGAAAGGAGAATTTGGATACATATTGCCAGACTTGAGTAGGCTGTTGATTATTCCCCGCCCTCTGCCAGATACCTCCTTCCCATGAGGAACAAGGCCAGTAAGCGTAAAACTCCTGTGATGAAGAAGACTCTGAATCCTCACTACAACCATACATTTGTCTACAATGGTGTGAAGCTGGAAGATCTACAACACATATGCCTGGAACTGACTGTGTGGGACCGGGAGCCCCTGGCCAGCAATGACTTTCTGGGAGGGGTCAGGCTGGGTGTTGGCACAGGTGAGATCTTCTCCCCTTCCTCAATATCTTAAAGGCCTTTTGTACATTTCATTCCCAATATAACTAACTTCCTCTCTACAAAGTTTCTTTATGACAGTTGTCTTCTTTTCTTTGAGTTAATGTTCAACCAGTATTTATTGAATACCTACTATGTGCAGGCCTAGAGGAATACAGCTCATGTATTCTTTCTTATGTGTACAGATAAATGTGACCCTGATTGCCAGGAACACCATCCATCATCTTCCCACCAAAAAAAATCTGAAAACCTACTTATATCTATACCTATAATTTCCATCTTCCATCCTGTCATAATGAAAGAAGGGTCCTTTCTAGCAAAGAACAATCTCTTTACAAATGTTTGAATTATATCCTCACCTCTCAATGACCTCACTTCTGGAATCTCCTATCTCTCCTGACTGATTAGTTTCATTCTCTCTGCCTCCCTACTGGAGGTGAAAACAGATATGCTCTGGTATTTCTGATTTTGAAAAACAAAAACCTTTCCTTAATTCTACAACTCCTTTTTAGCTTATTAAAAATAATTATCTCTACTCCCTCACCTCTTCTTTAGTCTTCAGACCACTGTGAGCTGACTTCTGTCTCACCACTCCACTGAGCAATTGCTTCTGCCAAAGTTTTGTTTTACTCTCATTAGAATTTTAAGTGCCATTCAATGTAGCTGATCACTTCCCTTTTCTTGGAATACTTAGCTTTTAATCAAGATATTATATTCTTGATTCCCTTTTAACTCACTGCTACTTCTTAACTTTCTTTGTAGTTTCCTCATTCTATACACAAACTTTAAATGTTGGTGTTTCTTATGGCACAGTCTTAGATTTTTTTCTTTTTTCCATAGTCTCTGCATTCCTGTGGCCTTAAATAGAATTATATATTAACTCATACAAAGCATTTAACACAAAACATCTAGGATGATGTTTTTACATATATAAACCAATTCATGTCAGCTCCCTGCTTAAAACCCTTCAGTGGCTTCCTATTGCACTTAAAACAAAGTTCTCATCATGCCTACAGGCCCCATATAATCTAGACCTTCTCTGTTTCTTTATGATCCATCTCTGTCTCTCTCCTGCTTACTCACTATATTCCAACCACAATGACTTGCTTTCTGCTCTCCAAATATATCCATCTTATTCCTACTTTATAACCTCAGCAATTAATGTTCTCCCTGTCTGGAAAGGCTGGCTCCTTCCTATCCTTCAGATCTTGATTCAAATGTCTCCTTTTCATAGAGGCCCTAAGACCACTCCATCTAAAGGATGCCCTGCTTTGCCAAGACCGTTTTGGCTCAGTGGATAGAGCATCGGCTTGCGGACTGAAAGGTCCCGGGTTTGATTCCGGTTGGGGGCATGTACCTTGCTTGCGGGCACATCTCCACTGTGGGGCGTGCAGGAGGCGGTTGATCGATGTCTCTCTCTCATCAATGTTAATGACTTTCTATCTCTCTCCTTTCCTCTCTGTAAAAATCAATAAAATATATTTTAAAGGATGCCCTGTTCTACGCACTACAAATCGTCTTGTTTACTAACTTCATGACATTTACCTCATTATCTGAATTACTATTGTTGATTTACTTAGATATTTTCTGTCTTTTCTATTCAAATGTAAGTCACCTACTAGCAGGACCTTTTCTGCTTCCCTCACCACTATATTCCCCAGAGACTAGAAGAGTACTGGCAAATAGTCAGCACTCAATAAATGTTTATTGAATGAATGTACAAGAGAATAGTAATGAGGCCACATACAATCCTAACTTCAGGCCTGTAGTTTACAGCTAGAGAAAAAAAGTATTCAGCTTCTTTATTAAAAACACAACACCACACAAAACATTTAAGTCAAGTTGGCAATAACAGAAGGACAATAGCTCTGGCATGAGGTGAGTTCTCAGACACCAGAGTTCCACACCAGTCTCAGAATAAGAGGCCTCTAACTATTGGTGTCCCAGTTGGAGTACCATTTTATTAATCAGAAGCCTTTTGACAGAGTCTCAGGAATAGCTGTGCAGAATCATCAGGGAATATTTCCCAGGCAAGACTGCTGTCCCTATTAGTCCATCTTCATAGCACACTGTCTTTTATGGGATGGCTGGCTATCCTTGTTGTAAACCCATCTTTTTTGGTGAGCTAAGAGATGGAGTTCCTGTTTGTGTTTTTTTCAGGGATCAGTAATGGGGAAGTGGTGGACTGGATGGACTCGACTGGGGAAGAAGTGAGCTTGTGGCAGAAGATGCGACAGTACCCAGGGTCTTGGGCAGAAGGGACTCTGCAACTTCGTTCCTCGATGGCCAAGCCAAAGCCGGTTTATGAGTTGGCCAGAGAAAGTCAGAAGAAGTGAAGAAACCAAGAGTAAAGATTTATAATTTAATAAGTGTATTATGTCTATGTGTATACAAATATGTATTTCTATAAATCTCACTATGCTAGAGTGTTGTAGACTTGCTCCCCTTTTGAAAACAGGTTCAAGAATAAGGGTCTCTTCAAAATGTTTTCATTTGTGATAAGCTTATACTTGCAAAGTCCATTCTTTTATCTTTCTGATTTTTAATTAACTTCTAAAATGTTTTAAAATAACTTTTTATCTTCTATCTTATTATCCTTGTTCCTACTTCCCTAGGAAGCCTTGGGTGCCTCTGGCATTAGTAACAATCTGTGTTTAAATGTGTTCCTAGTCTGAGGCCAAGGATCTGGGAAACAGGGTTGGGTTATTAAAGACAGGAAAGATGATAGAAAGGTGAGTAGGTCCTCTTCTTCCTCTCTAATTTATGCTTTTAATGCCTTTTCTACCTTGACAAATTTCTAGAACTTTGCTTTTAACTCCTCTTGTTTTTTAAGCAGTTTCCACCTTGCTTACGTCTAATGGTTTTTGCGAAATGGTAAGAAAATTATTCAGTTCCTTCTGGTTCTAGACACCTTCACTATACCTTTTAATGGGACTGCTTTTAAAAAAGCACTTTAATTAAATAATAGCCTTTAGACCAAGTCATGGACATGTGCCGCAAGTAGTTCTTGGTGGTACCAGAGGACCAGACTGACTGAGGCTGAAGTGTCTTCCAGTCTGTGTTGAATTCTTTGCATTTAAACTGTTACAGTGGTTGTTGGAGATCTCATTTCTCTAATGAAAGGCAAGACATCTTCATTCTCAACATGTACTACATCTTTCTTAGTGTCTGTGTCCACAATGTATCATCACACAGAATATAGTCTACATACAATTTTGTCCACCAGAATAGCCAAGTACTGTGTAACCTGGTCCAGTGTTTCTCTGGGTTGGACACTGTTAGTGCTCTGAGATAATGTATTCCGACTTCTTTCTTGAAATGATTTCAGATCTTATTTTTTCTATTGTTTCCTAATCTTGACCTAGATGTAACATGTTGAGACCTTTCTAATAAGGATTTTAATGAGCTAAGGTTTATTTTCTAAAACTTACTGTTCCAAACTGACCTTTTTATTCTTCCAAGTGTATCTACATAGTCGTTTTTTGAAAGAAGTCTATACCAGAGAAGAAATGCCTGTCAGTCTTGTCATGTGCTCACTCACTGACTTTCCTGAGTGAACTGAATGGAGGAGGTTTTTTTTTTTAAACGGTTATTCAGTGTGGAATGATAATGTAATGGAAGGTAAACTTGGGATACTGTGCTGTAACCTGCTTCTTTATTCTCCAACCCCTGAAATGTACTTGTTCCTCAATAAAGTGTTCTCACTTGTTAAGTGTTTGCATTTGTTGGTTCTATAGATACTTTTGTCTCTGATGTCCTGACTTCCTGTTGTTGCTTTTCATGTGGCTTGAAGGATAAAGAACAAAGTGGCAAATGACCTTCCCTAACTGTTGTATACAGATTCAAAGAAAATTTCCCTTTCCCTACATTGCTTCCCGGTGCCTCCACTGAGCTCTGCAGGGAAAGAACTGAGAAGCCATCTTAAAAGTAGCACCACTTTTCTGTCTCTCAATTACCAAGAGAACTCCTCTTTTAGCTTTTTGCCCCCCCAACCATATGTTGGGAGGGTGTACACAGGGGAGATGTTCCAAGTTGTGCTTCTTTCTTGAATCTTCAACTTCTCTAGGAGGTATAGAGCCTTTTTCCTTCACTCCTACTACCATTATTTTCTTTTGAGAGATAAATAACACATATGCTAAGTAACCCATCTGAGAAATAAGGCTCTGGGTTTCTAGGTAGGTCTAAGTGACTTTTGACCTCTTGTGTAAAAAGGGCATCTATAATAATAAAAGTGTGATATGCAAATCAATCAAACAGCAGAAGGACTGTCTAGACGAACTTCTGGATGACCTTCTGGACGACCATGCTATGACACCCACTGGTGCCAGGCCAGCCAAGGCAGGTGTGATGTGATTGGTTAGGGGCCCAGCCATTGCCCCATGATCACCCTGCAGAGGGAGGCCCAGGCCACCAGCCAGCTCGGTGATCAATCTGGGGGCTCCACAATCACCCCAAAGAGGGAGGCCTAGACTACTGACCAGCAGGCTGCAGTGCAGCAGGTGAATGGGGCCTACCTCTTTGGTGTGATCGATCATGGGGCTCCTGGATTGTGAGAGGGCACAGGCTAGGTTGAGGGACCCTCGCCCTCCATGAGTGCACGATTTTGTGCATTGGGCCTCTAATTAGTATATGTTTAATAACTTTTGTGTACAAGGCTTTATGCTAGGTATGTTACATATTATTGCTTTAATTTCTCCAAGAACCTTATGAAGTATAAAAATTTACCTTTTTACAGAGGAAAGTCAAGGCAAGAGTTAGGATTTGAATCAAGGTCTGACTCTATAGTACGATGCTGCTTCCTGCAAGGATGATATGTGTGTTATGGATGAAGATTCCAAGGAAGGAATGCTTCCTCTCTTCTAAAATATCCCAAAGAAATTAGTTTATTTTACTAAATAGGACAATCAGAATGCTTTGGAAGTTACTTAGCCAGCTAACTGAATAGTTGGGAGGAGAGTGGCAGAGAAGGGAACAGAGAAGAACAGATGCAGAGGCATGGACAGGATCAGGGTGAAGCTAGCCCCTTTGGGTCTGGCAGTGGGCCTAATTCTGCTCTCTCCTTTCCTACTTAAGGAGCTGAGATTTCGTCAATTATAATTTAAAGGAGGTTACAGTGAAACTGCCTAAAGAAAGCAAGACTGACTTGCCTTAACTATTGTACAACAAAACAAAAGCTTTTCCATTTTTTAAAACACTTGTATTGAGAGTCAAGCCCAAATGGGAACTCTGTTCAGGAGGCAGTATGTTATCATTGGGCCTTTGACTGCTCATATGCCCTGGCTTGCCACTTGGCATCTACACTAATAAAAGAGAAACATGCAAATTGACCATTACTCTGCTACAACAACCAGCCAATAAGAGTGAGTATGCAAATTAAACCAACTAAAATGGTGGCCACTACAGACCTGGAGTGAGCAGGAGGCTTGGGTTGCCCCCAGCAATGGAGGAACCAAGCTTCCCACTGTCATGGCTTCTTCTCAAGGCTACAAAGTTTCAATTATAGAAGATTAATCAATCCTAGATACCTGCTTCCAGCTGGCCCTGGTCTATGCTTGGGTAGCCAGGGGTCAAATCACCACAGGTCCCTTACCCAGGCTGCCCCACACCCCAAGGGAACTCTCACCCTGATCTGGGACACCCTTCAGGGCAAACCAGCTAGCCCCCACCCGAGCACCAGGCCTCTATCCTATCTAATAAATGCATAATATGCAAATTGACTGTCACTCCAACACACAAGATAGCTGCTCCCATGTGGACACAAGATAGCCACCACAAGATGGCCAACAGGGGAGGGCAGTTGGGAGGGACCAGGCCTGCAGGGAAGGGCAGTTGTGGGCAATCAGACCAGCAGGGGAGGGCAGTTGGGAGGGCCTAGGCCTGCAGAGTAGGGAAGATGGGGGTGACTGGGCCTACAGGAAAGGGCAGCTTGGGGATGACCAGGCCTACAGGGGAGGGCAGTTGTGTGAGGACCAGACCAGCAGGGGAGAGCAGTTAGGGGCAATGAGGCTGGCAGGCAGCAGCAGTTAGGGGCAATCAGGAAGGCAGGCAGGTGAGCAGTTGGGAGCCAGCAGTCCTGGATTGTGAGAGGGCTGTCTGATTGCCCGTTTAGGCCTGATTCTACTGGTAGGATTGGGCCTAAATGGGTAGTCAGACATCCCTCAAGGGGTCCCAGATTGGAAAGGGTGCAGGCTGGGCTGAGGGACAGCCACCCCCCCATGCACAAATTTCATGCACCAGGCCTCTAGTGTTAATGACAAAAATAAGGAAGGGCATTCATTTTCCTTTAGAACCATAGACTCTGTCTGAATGGAGATTTCTGACATTAACTCATTATATTTTGCCTTTTTCCCAAAACTTGCCTCCTATCTTTCACAACTCCTATACTTCCCTTAGGGAATAGGAAGAAAAAGACCTTTTTGATCCAAGTTTGATAATTTCTTTCATGTCTCATTCAACTCAGAAACTGCCTAACTTTTGATTTTGCATTTTTAAAAGAAAATTTCTACTAAATCTCTCACCCCCAATAGAAACAGCATTTCTATGACTTACCACTGCCCCCACATGTTTTGGGCTCATGGTTTATGTCCCATTGCTCTGCTTTGGGGAATGAATTTTCACAACTTAAGAGCTTCTCCTCCTGGTTCCACTCTGAAGTCCTGTGTCTGAGCAAGATTATATATAGAAGGTGAAATATTTCTCCTTGCTTGGAGTTGTCAGCTATCTTTAAATGAAAAATATAAAAAGAGATAGAGACAGTATAGCATAATATTTAAGAACATAGGCTCTGGAGCCAGACTACTGTTGTTTAAATCCTGACTCTGCTACTTACTAGCTGTCTAATCTTAGGCAAGTTGCCTAACTTTGCTGTGCTTCAGTTTCCTCATCTAAAAAATTGGAATAATAATAGTGCTTATCTTCTAAGTTTCTTGTGAACATTTCAGAGTCAATCAATAGAATGTTTAGAATGGCACCTGGCATATAGTGAATGCTCGAACATCATAAGCTCTGCCTCTCCACCCAGCCTGCTTCTTTTTCTCCTCTAATTTTTCACTGATGACCCCTGGTAGAGCTAAATCAGAAAGTGTGCTGGGTCTTAACCATGATACTGGGTCCCACCCATGAGTGTGGAACAGAAAGTCCTCTGCAGCACAGAGAAGTACACTTTTCTTTAAAACACTGACAGACTGTTAAGTGTGCCTGAAGCCAGAGCAGGGATATAGCCCTGTCTTAAATTTACTTTCATGCCTGGCCCCTAAGGCTAGACTTTGTGCTGCTCTATGCTCATCTCTTGTGTTGTTTCCATTGTTTAGTTTTACTGAGGCTTGCAGTGGTACTTTCAAGTGTTCCTAGATTATGAGCTTGGAGCTCCTCTGAGGAGGGGACAGCTTTGACCACCTTTTACTATGGGACTAGAGGCTCAGTAAGAAGAGATTGGAGGGGCCAAAGAAAGCATTCTGCTCTGGCCTGGATTTTCTTCCTAAGCTCCCACTCAGAGTAGCATTTTCCCAATTCTTGGAGGAAACAATGGTAAACATAACATTTGTAGACTAATGCCCTAGAAGGTGAAATGACAAGTCAAAGAATGTTTTGAAGTCTCTTCCCCCCCCCCCCCCACCAATGATACAGTTAACCTATGAAGAAAATTTAGCTACACTTGCTAAAGTGTCCCATTTGTTATGATGGTGCTGCCCTCTGCTGCCACTTCGGGTAGAAGAACATTTAAAACCGTCAGTTGTTGGTGATCTCATCTAGAGACACGTTTGTTTGGGGGACAGTGTACCAACAACAAGGAATGATATTTCACAGACAAGCTAAATTGACATTCAAGAGCCAGGCTCCTGGCTTTGAGTTCAAGATGATGGAGTAGGAAGATCCTGAGCTTACCTCCTCTCACTGACACAAAAACTACAACTACATATAAAACAGCTATCTCTGACAATGGCCTGAAAACTAGCAGAAAAGATTTTCAACTATACATATAAAGAAAAAGACACATTGAAATGAGTAGGAGGAGTACAGTCTAAGTCTAGTCACAACCTACCGTACCCTCCACTCTCCATGTGGTGACTCACAAATGGGAGGGGTATCACAACAGTGGAGGTTGTCCTAGAAGAGTGAATGGTCTAAGCCCTAGCCTGGGAACTGCACTAGGAAGAGGAACCACCATAATAACTAGCTTTGAAAAATCTAGGGGCTTATGTCTTGGAGAGCCAACGGGCTTTAGGAAACCCAGATTGTGCTCTTTCTGAGTCCTGGCACAGAAGCAGAAGTTTGAAAAGCACTTGGGTCATATATAAAGGTGATACATTGAGACTAATTTTAGGGTATGTACTGGAGGGACACGGATCTGTCAGATCTTTCTCCTGAGTCAGAGTTGATGGTGGGTGACAGTTTCCCCTCTTTCTTTAACCTAGTTGGTCAGACACTGGCAGGAACTATTTCTCCATTAAGCTTACTAACACTGATCACCCCTCCTTGGCATGTTCATGAGAACCCACCCAGTCTAGCACCCTTTCAAGTGGCTCCTGACCTGCTACACCTAGTGGGGTAGGTAAATGTGGTACTTGCATCCTCCCACAAACACATCAAAATTACAACTAAAATACAAAAGAGCCATCATTCAGAGCCACCTGAAATCTGGCTGAATGGAAGACCTACAACTAGAGAATTAAAGAAGAAAGCACATTGAAACTGGTAGGAGGGGTGGAGGCTGGACTGGGCTGATCTGACACCCATGTGTGGTGTTTTTTGAATTGGGAGGGATATCTTGGCTGTGGATATCCCAGCCACACATCAGACCCTTAGCCCAGGGTTCCGTGCTGAAAAGAGAAGTCCCTGTAACTTTGGGCTATAAAAACCAGCAGGGATTGTGGCTGAGTGACACAGAGGTTGCTAGAGACCCAGACAGTTCCTCTTAAAGGACCAGCACATGGACTCACTCCCTCTGAGCTCCAGCACTTAGGCAGCAGTTTGAAAGGATCCAGGGACATATGAGGAGAAACTAAATTGTCTGCCATCAGAGCAACAACTCAGGGCAGCTTTCTCCCAGACAAAAGTTCTTGCATAGGTCATTGTTTCTATGCTGAAACTTTCTCCACCACATAGCTGAGTGGAAAATACCATATCTGAGTCTCCATCAATCTGCCTCACACTGTTTGCCCTGCCCTGGTGATTCCCTGAGACCTTTCCTCATCCAACTTGTTGCCCTATCCAAGTTGTTTGCAGTGGCTTTTACATATGAATGGCCAGTCCTGGTTCAGGTTTCAGACTTTCCTAAAATCTTTCAAACAAGTAGCAGCTGGAGTCAGCATGCCTCGTGTCATTTGATAAGCAGTCCCAGGCCTGGCACTAGCAGAAACCACCTTAGTTCACATTTTGGCCTCTCCTGGGCACCTCCAAGCCCAACACAGGTAGCAACCATCTGGAGATCACTCTGTTGCTTGTGCAGGGCACAGGCAGTGGCTGACTTTGAACCTCTAGGAAGCCCCAGAGCCAGTGCACCTGGTGGACAGCTTCAGATCACGCCAGATTATAACTTTGCACATCCACAAGTGACACACTCAAGGGGCAGACTCAGTGAGCACCAAAGCCCCACTGAAGCAAGTCCTGCTCCATAGGGGTATTTACTGCACAGCAGCTCTTTTGCTGTAGTCACAGCTGGTCCTTACTGCCAATTGGCCTGAAGGTCAATTCCTTCTATTGATGACAACAGCAATCAAGGCTCAACTATAACAAGACAATGCACACAGCCCACACAGGGGCACACTTAGACTGCCCAGTTCAGGTGACTGGAGAGGCTGAGCCACTGGGCCCTACAGGATACCTGTTACACAAGGCCACTCTACCAATTCCAGGAGACATAATAACTCTAACTAATACATAGAAACAAACACAGGAAAGAAGCCAAAATGCAGAGACAAAGAAACACGTCACAGATGAAAAAACAGAAGAAATTTCTAGAAAAAGAATTTAATGAAATGGAAGCAAGAAAACTAATAGATACAGAGTTCAAAAACAATGGTTATAAGGATGCTCAAGAACTTAATGAGAGCTTCAAGGGACTTAGTGAGAATTTAAAGGTTCTCAGTGGGAATTTCAAAGACATGAAAAATAATCAGTCAGATATGAAGGATACACTAACTGAAATAAAGAATAATTCATAGGGAATCAACAGTAGTATAGAAGACAGAGAGAATCAAATAAGCAACTTGGAATATGAGTAAACAAAACACACACACACACACACACACACACACACAATCAGAAGAACAAAAAGAAAAAATATGAAGCTAGTGTAAGGAGCCTCTGGGACAAGTTAAAAAGTATAACATTTGTATCATGGAAGTGCCAGAAGGAGAAGAGAGAGTGAGCAAGATACTGAAAATCTATTTGAAGATATGACAGAACACTTCCCCTACCTGGTGAAAGAAATAGACTTACAAGTCCAGGAAGTGTGGAAAGTCCTAAACAAGATGAACACAAGGAGACCCACATCAAGACACATTATAATTACACTGTTAAATGTTAAAGAGAGAATTTTAAAAGCAGCAAGAGAAAAATAACAAGTTACTTTCAAAGAAAAGCCCATAAGACTAACAGCTGACTTTCAACAGAAAGTTTACAGGCCAGAAGAGAGTGGCACAATTTATTCAACATGATGAAAGGACAAAACCTGTAACTAAGAATACTCTACCCAGCAAGGTTATCATTCACAATTGAAGGAAAGATGAAAATTTTCCCACACAAGCAAAAGCTAAAGGAGTTCATCATCACTAAACTGGCATTACAGGAAATGTTAAAGGGAATTCTTTAAGTGGAAAAGAAAGCTCAAACTAGAAATTTTATATAATAAAAGCATAATATGCAAACTGAACTGTAGAACAACTGGTCGCTATGATGCACACTGACCACCAGAGGGCAGATGCTCAATGCAGGAGCTGCCCCTTGATGGTCAGTCCATTCCCACAGGGAGAACATCACTCAGCCAGAGCTGGGCTCATGGCTGGTGAGCCCAGTGGTGGTGGTGGGAGCCTCTCCCGCCTCCGCTGCTGCAGAAGGACATTCCCCAAGAGTCCCGGACTGCAAGAGTGTGCAGGCCAGGCTGAGGGACTGCCCCCAGTGCACAAATCTCATACACCGGGCCTCTAGTAAGGATAAATGAAAGAAAAAAAATCTCGCTAGGAAAGATAAAGATTATTTCCAATAGCAAAGTATGGAAGAAACCTAGATGTTCATCAGTAGATGAATGGATAAAGAAGAAGTTAATATATATGTGTATACACACAAATATACAACTCAGACACACTGGAATATTTACTCAGTCATGAAAAGGAATGAAATCTTGCCACTTGTGACAACATGGATAGACCTAGAGGATATTATGCTAAGTGAAATAAGTCAGAGAAAAACAAATACTATATCATTTAAATTTGTGTGGGATCTAAAAAACTAAACAAATGGACAAACAAAACAGATTCATAGATACAGAAAACTTGATAGTTGCCTGAGGTAGGTAGTGGGGGTATGGGCAAAAGATTAAGGGATTACTAAGAGATACAAACTTATAAAGAAGTCATGGGGATGTAAAGTACAGCATAGGGAATACAATCAATAATATCACAATACCTTTTTATGGTGATATAGTTAGTGGACTCTCTGTGGTGATCACTTTGTAAGGTGAATAAATGTGAAATCTGTTATACACCTGAAACTAATATTATATTGTATATCAATTATATTTCAATTAAAAAGATTTTACATTCCAGAAAAAAAAATTATCCATGCAGCCAATGTTTTGTTCACTCTCTCTCTTTTTTTATTGATTTCAGAGAGGGAGAAGGTGAGGGAGAGAGAGATAGAAACATCAATGATGAAAGAGAATCATTGATTGGCTGCCTCCCACATGACCCCCCAGTGGAGATCAGGCCCACAAACCCAAACATGTGCCTTTGACCAGAATTGAACCCAGCCCCCTCAGTCCAAAGGCCAACACTCTATCCACTGAGCCAAACCAGCTAAGGCTACTCTTTAAAACAGTACTGTAAAATACCCAAGGTTGTTTATACTTAAATTCAGAGAGAAGTACCCCATGCCATAAAATTTAACAATCTGAATTTGTAACAAAGTAACTGAGAACTGGAGCTGGGACATTACCCAGATCTTGTCCATGAACTTGCTCATTTATTTGAACAAAAAGAAGGGAAAACCCACTATAGAGCAGCTTTGTTCCTCCAGGACAGGAAGAAATTGCTGTGGTTTGACTATACCAATTGAAAATAAAGCCTCTCATCATTGTGCTGGTTGCAAGGTAGTCTGGTGTCTTCAGGTTTTCCCTTAAAACCTGGCAGTCCATCTAATCCAGATGGCCCTTCAAGAACACACATCATACATGTTGCAGCACAAACAACCTCAAACTTGTTGTTTCAAAGTACTAATTTAAATGCTTGTCTATACTGGTAAGCCCCAAATATAGAAAGGAGTCACAAAGAATAGTGGCTTTAAAAATGACCAAACAAAATTATTTAATTTACAATATTATTAATGTAAAAAAATACAACAAAAACACAACACAAAAAACAACAGTCAGTTAGTGAATGAATTTAGGATTTACTTATCTAGAAGACTTTGAAGAGCTGGGAGAAGCCCAGGTTAGGAAAGAAAAACCTATCATCAACCCACTGCCCAGGGCTTCTCCTCAGTTCCTACATAGCTTCTTATGCTCCTCCAGTGCTACTTAAAGCAGAGAATTGCTTGGGGAAACTATTATGCAGCCCTAAAAAGGTTTCTGGAAATGTCCCAAGGTTGGTGAACCTCACCTACCTCAGTTCTGTCCCTAGAATTATGGGAAATCATTTCCTCATTTTATTAGACCTTGGTTTCAGCCAACTCAGGGAGCTTTTCCTTTGACCTCAACCGTGCCCTGGCTCAAGTTTACTCGCATACATCCCTTTGTTCCTGACGCTTGGTCAGCTCCTGATTGCTCAGTAAGTAGTCATCAATGAATGTGAAGATTTCCTCCGGGGTGACAGGTTCCATATAGCGTTCCCGGTCAATTCCCTGCTTGTCAATCAACACCATATTGAAGTAGGAGCGAGTGAGGTGCTGGAATTGCCTAGAGAGAGGAATCCAGGGAGGTGTGAGATCTTGTCTGGGCTTCATTCCACCAGGCTCTATTACCCTCTGACCTTTTATAGCTCCACTGATGGACTAATTCCTTCCCCAACCGAGTCTTGTCCTCATCCTCTCCACTACTTATTTCAAAACCCTTTGTTTTTCTCTGCTCTGACCCTGCACTTCTGATCTTGTATGTCTGGCTCTGCTAAGCTGTCCCTTCTTCACCATGGATGGAGCAGCTACATTATTACTAGGTGATGTTTTCCTCATATAGCAATGTGAGCTGTCCAAGGAGCACCAGTCACATGCACTATGATATGACTACTATTTTCTAGAATTGAGCTGGGCATACTTGCACAACCATAATGATAGCTCATAGGTAGATCAATTCACCTGATCAACTCTTCCATCTGTTGCTGCAAGTCTACAGTCTCCTTCCTCTGAGTGTTTCTCTGTCTCTCCCCTACCTGGGACTGAATCTTTCTGTCCCTACTGAGAATGAGACCTAGAGGTGAGTAATGTATCTAGAAAAGAGAGCAGTGGTGGCTTTATTGGCTCTGAGCAAATGTGGAGGCATTGGAAGGGTTATAATGAATAGATAATGAGAAAAGTCAACTTCTACCACCTGCCACCAATAGTTTGTTCTTCTCCCAAGGGCAGATAGATATGATTCAGATTTCACTGCCTATTGGAAACTGAAGGTAAAGGATGAGGCCATGAGGCAACAGGATCAGAGGCCTATCTGAGTCATGTTTGGGTCTATGACTCAGCTCTGGCTGTACTTCAGAGTCAGGGGACATGCCTTATTGATAAAAAAAAAAAAAGACAGTCCCGAGATGGTTTGGGATGGGGCCTGGTCCTTTGTATTCTATGCTCCCCCTCCATTTGATTCTGATATCTGGCCAGTCTCTGATCTCAAGTAATGTACCCAAAGAATTCAAACATGGTAGTGTCTCCTCAGTCCCTACATAGCTATAGTATAGTTGATTCTTCCACACCCTCCTGTTACCAGTGTTTCACCTAGGGTTTCTTCCCACCCACCCTTCCCTGTGGCCCTTCAGCCTGGACCTGAGCTCCTCGATAATGTTGGCTGACAGCTGTTGCTCCCTGATGCGCCCCACTTCCTGAGGTGGCTGCCCCACCAGTTCGATGATGGTCACATGTCGCAGGTCCAGTTCACAGGTGGATTGCTGGGAGGGGAGAGAAGGTTTTATGGAATAGGGTCTCAGACTCAAACCTAAGACTACTTAGCTGATTCTTCCAGGGATTACAGTGAGGCAGAGTGGGAAAGGAGGGTCTTTTCTCCCAACCATCACATGATGGAGTCTATACCTCTTCCCTCTGTCATTCCTGATTTACCTGCCCTAACAGTGTTTCCTTTACTCTAATGAAGTGCATGAAGCTGGTTATAACATATGGGGTAGAAAAGAGAAATATAATTTATAAATTGTAGGAACACAATCCCTACTTCCTTCATTTTTTATAGGTTTTAAACTATGTAGGTTCTTTTTTAAATTGAGATACTAATTGATGTATAATATTAATTTCAAATATAGCACAGAATCATTCAATATTTGTATACATTATGAAATATCATCACAATAAGTCTAGTTAACATCTATCACCATACATAATTTTAATTTTTTTCTTGTGATAAAAAATGTTAAAATCTACTCTCTTTGCAACTTTAAACTATACAATGCAGTATTATTAACTATAGTCACATAACTTATTTATACGTATTACAATTGGAAGCTACATAGGTTCTTAATGGATAGCTATTATGATATGATAATAATGTCTATTATTTACTGAATACACATACCTAATGCTTTGCAGGCATAATCTAACTTAGTCCTCATAATACCCCTAACAAGGCAGGTGATATTCTTATTCTGTAGAGTAAAAAAGTAGCTTGTTCAAACTTGCATGACAGTAAAATTCTAAGCCAAGATTTAAACTTAGGGCTGCTGCTGCCTACCGAAGTGTGTGCTCCTTACCACTAGGCTACAATTTCGGTTTCCAGGATTTCTCAGAAATAGTGCCAGTGTTCTTCTCATTACCCTTTGTTGCCTTCCTCACACCAGGCAGTACATACACCCTGTAATTCTACCCTGGCTCTTTATCCTGCATTGTCTTGTAGGGTTAACTCTGAGCCAGTTACCTGGGGTGAGGTTTAAAGCCTCAGTGAACACTCACTGATGCCAAACCCCTTGTCTAATATTTGGGCTACTCCTCTAGTCCTAACTTTCAGAGTCACTGTCCTCATTGTCTGGTTCCAGTTCTTGTTTTTTCTTTCTGTTCAAGCTGAGGTATTGCCTTTGCCATTTTTTGTTTGTTTGTTTGTTTGATGCCTGGAGGAACTTGGTTCTTATTGGTGTAGATACCCAGGGTCATGTTTTTTATAAATCCGTTTCTATCATGGGCCTCTTGGCAACTTATAAGATTCAAATCTTTAGAAAACACCTTTGCAGCTCCTTAGAGCTGGTTCTCTTAGTCTTATCATTATACCCTGAGTTCTCTTCAAGAATCTAGTCTATTTTCTTTATAAATCCCAATGTTCATATCTATTCTGTCCTATTCATCTTCCCTTCCTCATAAGTGCCTTTGGTTAGGTATTTCATAGTGTGTTAAAAATCATTGTGAAAGTCCCTCATTTTACTTTGAGATATTATAATACTTGTCTTTCTCTCCTGTTACAAGTATTGGTTAAGAGCACAGATTCTCGAGTCAGACTGAGTTCAATCCTGGCCCAGTCTCTTGCTATCTATTGATCTTGGGCAAATCTTTAACCTTTATGCTTCAGTTTCCTTACCTTTAAAATGAGGATAGTAATAGTATCTATCTCTTAAGGGTTGTTTTGACAATTAAATGAATATACATAAAACACATACTTTTCTATACCTGGTACCTAGCTAGCAATTACCATATAAGTATTTGTTAATGCTATTATTCCTTGAAAACATAAACATAATTTCATCCCAATATTTACATTTAATCATACTTATTTGACAAGTCTCTCTACAGCGCTCTACCACACTCCCTTCCTACCCTTACCAAGCCCTCTGTAAGTCACACCCCCATTCCAGGGTCCTCACTGCCTTTTTAGTAAAAATATAGCAGTTTTTACTAGTAAAGTATGATAAATTTGTCTAGAGTAAAACTGATCAAATGTCCATAAAGAGTTTGAGGAAATAGAGTTTGTGCTGTAGAAAAAGCAACTCTTTGATTTGGAAGAGGTAAGGGAATTATAAGGTGTAGTTAGGGGATATATAAAGGAGCTAAGCCTGAATTAGGGAATTAAGACTCACCTGTAGCATAGAGATCTGCATTTTGTAATATCGGTTGGAGGGATCAGGAGCTGAGATGATGATGAGGCGTTGTTTCTCATAGAACTGATCCAGAAGGCCAGTAGCCGAGTTGACATTAACATTAATCTTCATAGCTAGGGCAGAAGCAGATGGCCAGTCAGAGTATGGCCTTCTCCTTCACCCCAGCATGGGTAACACTATCTTGAGGAATTCCAGTCTTTCAGGATAACTCTTTTTGGTTGTTTCTCCCTTTACTTGAGGGAAATCCTGAAAGAACACTTGGAAATTTAAAACCCTTTGAAGGAGATCCTTCAAAGTAGCCCTGATCAATATATTCACTCTCCTCATTAATTGGTTTTACTCACGAGCACAGATGGGTGGTGATCCTGACCACTGGCGGCTGGACTGGCAGACCCGAGAGGGAGTCCCTTGGCGCTCATAACCTCCATCACAGTGATATTCACAGGTAGCACCATAGTTGTCCCCCGCTGAGGTGCAGGTGAGGTAGCCATGCTGTGGTGGTTTCAGCATTGGGCAGCGTCTCACTATCAGTGAGAAGTTCAAGTTAGGGGCTATGGTATCTCTTTTAAGAAAAAAAAAAACAGGTTAAGTAGGTGCCGAATGGGTTTTCTAGATCAGGAGACCTAGGATGATCAGAATGAATGACTTCTTCATATTTCCAATGGCTGAGAATAAAGGCTGAATTTTCTTAAGTAATTAAATATGAAATGTAGACAAAGGTGTTCAAAAAATCTGGAAGGACATGCAAATATACATATTGTCATCATTCTGTAAAGTAAATATTGCCATTTTTGTTTTCAAACTTTGTGGACACCCTATGTAAGGATAACCACCTTATAAAATTACCTTTAATATTAAAAAGAGAAAAAGACTTAAATATCCATCAGTGGGAGAAATATTAAGCAAATTATATTCTTAGAGGTAGACTATTATGGTGTAATTAAAATATTTCTGAAGAATTTTTAAAGAACATGGAAAATTATTACAATGAAAAGGGTGATGTAAAATTAGATATACAGTATGATATCAACTATATGTTTTTTAAAGTACATTATATAATAAAGAGGTAATATGCAAATATATTGCAAATTGACCATCACACCTTCGCACAAGATGGCTGCCCCCATTGGTCACAAGATGGCTGCCACAAGATGGCTGGCAGGGGAGGGCAGTTGGGGGAACCAGGCCTGCAGAGGAGGGCAGTTAGGAGTGACTGGACCAACAGGAATGGAAGTTAGGGGTGACTGGGCCTGCAAGGGATGGCAGTTGGGGGCAACCAGGCTGGCAGGGGAGCAGTTAGGTGTTGATTAGGCTGGCAGGAGAGTGGTTAGGGGGTGATCAATCTGGCAGGCAGAAGCAGTTAGGGGCAATCAGTCAGACATGCAGGTGAGTGGTTGGGAGCCAGAGTCTGAATTGTGAGGGGGATGTCCAACTGCCAGATCCCTGTGGAATTGGTCCTAAATTGGCAGTCAGACATCCCCTTAGGGGTCCCATATTGGAGAGGGTACAGGCTGGGCTGAGACACACTCCCTAGTGAATGAATTTCATGCACCAGGCCTCTAGTCTTACCTAATAATAGACAATCATGTAAATTGACCGTAACTCTGCTACGCCCACAGCCAATCAAAGTGAGTATGCAAATTAACCCAACAAAGATTGCAGTTAATTTGCATACATACCTGGGTCCTGGGAACATCCTCAGCACCCAGATCACTCTGAGCTGGCCATCAGAGGGGTGGGGGCCTCCTGCCCAAGCCTAAAACCTCAGCCCGAGGCTTTAGGCTTGGTCAGGAGGTCGAGCCTGCAATCAGAGGGAAGGGGGAAAAAATCAGTGCAAACATATCCTCAGGTGAGGATAAAAAAAAAAGAAAGAAAGAAATGTCATATCCTATGAAAGACACATCTTGAAAATGCCTAAAGAAAATTGTCATTTTTTTCATGGTGAAAAAATGTGTTGATGAATACACCTTGGTGCCTGAAGTGACTGGCAGTGGCTGCAGCAGTGGGGTGATGGGGCTGGCACCTTCCCCTGATCAGCCCCGTCACCTCCCGAAAAGGGAGGCCAGACTGCGACTTAGGCCTGCTTCCAATGAGGAGCAGGCCTAAGCTGTCAGTAGGACATCCCCTGAGGGCTCCCAGTATGTGAGAGGGGGCAGGCTGGGCTGAGGGACCCCTCCCCAGTGCACAAATGTGTAGATAAAAGACTAGAAAGAAAACACTAAAAGGTTAATTTTGGACAATAGGGTAATATTTTTTTTCCTTTGTATATTTCTAGATTTCCCACATGTTCAAAACTGAGTATAAATTATATTTATAATGAAAAAGCAAAACAACACTAAACAAAGGGATAGAATCAGGCATGCACTACCACCAATTTCAGCAAAGGTGAAAGACAGGATGCAGGCTGATTAGATTTGATGATTAGAATGCCAAGAAAAGAGATACAGGATATCTTTGTGATTTTTATCTAAATTTAGGAGAATGAGATGATCCAGTTGGGGAGGTCAGGGTTTCTGAAAAGTGTGTATGCACAATATCATGCAGACTTCCTGAATAACACTTTTTAGTGAACTTGTTTTCCCCTCTCCTATGAGTGTCTGTTTCAGGCATAGAAAAGAATGAGTTGTGGTGAGTGTCTACAGGGTCAGGGAATAGCAGAAATAATGAACAATGTGAAAATGGAAGACTTCGTTTGTACAGACCTTGTACTTTCACAATGAACTTGCAGCTGGCCTGGTTGTAGGCTCTGTCATAGGCAGTGTAACGAATCACATGCTCGCCTTCGGGAAAGTGAGAACCAGGCTCAGGGCCCCGAAGTATCGCCCTACATGGGACAGAGTGAAATAATCAGTAAGGAAAGAGACTTAGAATCAGGGGCATATCATCACAGTAGTATCAGCCTGAGAGCCTGGGAGAAGCTCCTGGGAAGCATGAGGGGCATCTGTTACTCACCTGGTGATGGTACCATCAGCAGAATCTTTCACCAAAGGTGGGTCCCAGTATACTCGAGCAGTCAGTTTTTCCGGCTCTGCCATTTTTTCACGTGAGTGGGGACAACGGATCTTGGGGGGATCTATGTCTGCCAAGGTCAGAAATCAGGTGCTGACTCATGGGCCCCCTGCCTTCCCTGAAGGGAACCCATAAAAGAAATATTGCACCACTGGGTAGGTAAAAGATACACACTCTAGTCAAGATGCTTAATGAAATTGGGGGGAAGACCCCAGTAGCAGGGGAAGTGATAACTTCTTTAAGGGTGTGTCCAGAGTGCCATCCTCATAGAAAGCAGAAAAGCCTTTTGCTGTAAGGATTCCACATCCTTTGTGGACAAAATAATAGGGTGACTCTTTGCAGCAAGACAACTGGGAGCAAACCAACATTTACCTACACATACAGGCTCGCCTCCACTCCATCGACCATCTTCCATACAGATTCGACTGTGGTCACCTTCCAGGTGGTAGCCACTGGAACAGCTGTAGTCACAACGGGAGTCAAGAAGCACCCCATTTGTGCAGGTGTAGGTGCCACTTGTAATGAATGGCAATGTGCGGCATCTTATCTCTAAAGAGAAAAACAAGTAGAAAGCTTAGTGGCCTATGGGACTATCTTGAGGTGATGCCTGGGCATCTAGCACAGGGAGAACCATATCAGAGATAGCATAAAATACAGAAAATCTTACCCCAAACTGCCCTTAAAATTTTGTGCCTAATTGGCTCTTTTTACTAATTGCTTCCTTAATTTTAGACTATAAGGTACAGTAGTGCTAGGGATGGCTGTTTCTCAAAGAAGTAAATTACTTGTCAAAGTGCATGGACTTGAGAATCACACCTGAGTTTAGATCCCAGCTCTACCCATTACAAGCTTTCTGATTTTAAGTTACCTCATCTCTCTGAGTCTCAGTGTCTGTACCACTAAAATGTGGATACTCCAGCCTGGCTGGTGTTGCTCAGTAATTAAGCTTTGACCTATGACCCAAGAGGTCAGTTCGATTTCCAGTCAGGGTAAAAACCTGAGTTGTAGGCTTGACCCCAAGTAGTGTGTGTGCAGGAGGCAGCCAATCAATGATTCTCTCTCATCACTGACATTTCTAACTCTCTAACTCCCCTCTTCCTTTATCTCTGAAATCAATAAAATATACATTTTTTTTAATGGGGATACTTGGAGGAGAAACTAAGATGGTAGCATAGATAAACAGCTAAATTGCTGCCTCGCACAACAATTTCAAAACTACAACTAAAAGACAAAATGGACATCATCTAGAATCACAGGAAGGCTGGCTGAGTGGAAGTTCTATAACTGGAAGGAAAGAGAAAAGCACACTGAGACTCAGGGGAGCTGCAGGAGGCAGAAGTACTGACACGCGTGTGTGAAGAGGACTGGCAACTGAGTGCATGGCTCACTTTCTCAAGTGGGAGGGAGACAAAAGCTCCTGACTGCACTGAACTCCAGTTCTGGGCGAGACTTTGGGGACCCAGACTCATTCGGGGAGAAATTGGATTATCTGGCAGTGGACACAACTCGAAGGCAGCTTTCTTTCAGAGATGCTTGCAGGGATTACCACGGACACTGAGACACAGGGGCCTATTAGGGCAGGACTGATGGGAAACCAATGCTGTCTGCTCAGTACTGAGACTCCGCCCCATTCAAGCTAAGCACGGAGGCTTTTCAAGTCTTGTCTCATAAGAGTGTCTCCAGCACAGAAGGTTTCCCAGCGTAGACACAGCTGATCCTCATAGCCAATTGGCCTAAAGGTCAATTCCTCCCAGTGATACAAACAACAATCAAAACTTAACTACAACAAGACTGTGCACACAGCCCACAAAGGGGTGCACCAAGAGCATCCACCTCAGATAACTGGGGCGGCTGACCCATTGGGCCGTATAGGACACCTAGCACACAAAGCCACTCTATCAACTCAAAGAAGCAGTCAAAATGTGGAGACAAAGAAACAGGTCACAAATGAAAGAAATAGAGAAAAGCAAATGACTGGATATAGAGTTCAAAACCACAGTTTTAAGGTTTTTAAGAATTTTCTAGAAAAGGCTGATAAATTTAGTGAGACCCTTGAGGATATGAAAAAGGACCAACTAAAAATTAAGCATACACTAACTAAAATAAAAAAATATTATACAGAGATCTGACAGCAGACTAGAGTATTAACAAGAATCAAGACAAAGGTTTGAAATACAAAGAAGCAAAAAAAAAACACTCAACCAGAAAAGCAAAAAGCAAAAAGAACCCCAAAATATGAAGATAGTGTAAGGAGACTCTGGGACAACTTTAAGCATACCAAAATCAGAATTATGGGGGGTGCCAAAAAAAGAGAGAGAGCAAGATACTGACTATCTACTTGAAGAAATAAGGACAGAAAACTTCCCACACCTGGTGAAAGAAATAGACTTACAAGTCCAGAAAGCGCACAGAACCTCAAACAAAAGGAATCCAAAAAGGAACACACCAAGACACATCATAATTAAAATGCCAAGAGCAAAAGACAAAGAGAATATTAAAAGCAGCATGAGAAAACAGTTAGTTACCTACAAGGAAGCACCATTACGAATGTCAGCTGATTTCTCAACAGAAAGTATGCATGCCAGATGGGAGTAGCAAGAAATATTCAAAGTGATGAATAGGAAGATTACTCTACCCAGAAAAGCTATCATTCAGATTGAAAGGCAGATAAAGAGCTTCACATATAGGAAAAAGCTAAAGGAATTCATCACCACCAAACCAGTATTATATGAAATGCTGAAAGACATTCTTAAGAAGAGGAAGAAGAAGAAAAAGGTAAAGATAAAAATTATGAACAACAAGTACATATCTATCAACAAATGAATCTAAAAATCAAGTGAATAAAAATCTGATGAACAGAATAAAGTGGTGAATATAATAGAATCAGGGGCACAGAAAGGAAGTGAACTGACAATTCTTGGGGGGAAAGTTGTGAGGGGGCCTGGGAAGAGACTAGACAAAAATCATACACCTATGGATTAGGATTGTGGGGATGGGTAAGGGCAGAGGGTGGGGTGGGAACTGGGTGGAGGGGAGCTTTGGGGGAAAACAGAGGAACAATTGTAATAATCTGAACAATAAAGATTTATTTTAAAAATGGGGATACTTCATAGAACTTTATAAAAGGTCTATAAACATCTGGGCTCATTTAGGGTCTCAGTCCCTATTCATTTTTACCTCTTGTTCCTCAAATGTTAGATATCCTTAAGCAAATTCAAAGTTCCTTTTTGAATACTAGAGGCCTGGTGCATGAAATTCTTGCAGAGGTAGGGTCATGAGGACTGGCCAGGAATCAGGGCTGATTGGGGCCTTTTGGCTACCAGCCAGGGCCTTCCTTCCCTAGCTTCTGGCTGCCAGCTAGGGCCTTCCTTCATTCTGCACTGCCCTTCTGGTGGTCAGTGCACATCATAGTGAGCCATCAAACTCCTGGTCTCCAGGTCAAACTCCCAAGGAGATCATTTGTATATTAGGCTTTTATCTATACAGTGGTACCTCGAGATACGAGTGCCCTAACATATGAGATTTTTGAGATATGAGCCGTTGTGCGAGCGATTTTTGCTTTGAAATACGAGCAACATTTGAGATAGGAGTAATCGCGTGGATCGGCCAGCTGTACACGACCCACCAGTTTACCGAGATTCGAGCGTCTCATAGTTTTCCACGCCTCAAGGTTATGGAACGAATTAAATTTGTATCTCGAGGTACCACTGTAGAGATCATTTTGGTGTTGCCACAAGCACTCCTCAGGCTGAGTCTCACTTACATGTGAAAGTAAGAGTGAGAGGGCCAACTTTGGCTAAAGGGGAATCCATATGCATTAGATACCACATGTGCCAGAAGTGGAGACTGCTACCATGAGCCTATGCTTACCAAAATCTAGCTTGAGATACCTGAAACAAGTCACACATTCATATATATTTCTAAGTTCTAATCCTGCATAAATACAATTACTAGAGCTTTTCATAAAGACTCTATAAGCTATGTTCATTTTACTTCTTGGTCAAACCAGACTTGAAGATAATTGTCTTTTATGTTTTTTAGTATCCTGCATGCAAAAATTACTTCCTTAAAATCAGGGCCAAGAAAAGTTTGTCTTTGCAGATGAATTTGTTTTCTTAGTATTATATGACAGTGAAAATGATACATCCAAATTGCTTGCCCTTTTGTCACTTATGAGAAAGGGCAAAGTCACATTCACTCTTCAAATATAATTAAGTCATTCTAGACACCTGGAAATATGTACATCTCCTTTCTTTTAACTGGTTTTATGTTCATTTATAGACATATTATTTCATTTTGTGAGAATAATTCTAATTTACAATGGCATCCAAGTCTTAAAAAATTAATTACAGTCATTTAAAAGGGTGTAGTGGTGTCCTTATTTCTGACAATAAAGCTTTTCTCCTCCACAACATCTTTTCTGACTAACCCAATATCTCTCTGAATGCTCAGCACTCTGTGTCTGGTCACACTGCCTTCATGTAAGCTGCCTGGGAGTAATTGAGAATTGATTAAGCTCCTGAAACAACTACTACATGGTCCTATACACATGGGTGTCCTACAAATGGCATTCGGAAGTAAACATATAGATAGACAAAGCTCAGCTGCTAAAAAAAAAAAAAGTAGCCTGTAGAGCTGGGATAAGATAGAGATTTGGGAGCTGAGAGGGACATGGTTTGAAATGTGTGTATTAGCACCCTCATATACTAGATTAAGGATTATTTGTGGCTTTCC
Source organism: Lasiurus cinereus (assembly GCA_011751065.1). Taxonomy (NCBI): domain Eukaryota; kingdom Metazoa; phylum Chordata; class Mammalia; order Chiroptera; family Vespertilionidae; genus Lasiurus; species Lasiurus cinereus. The sequence continues at coordinate 1,883,463 of JAAGEH010000037.1, forward strand.
AAAGAAAATGAAGAAAAACAGATGTCTCATAACTTCTCTACTAAGGCTTCCTAAGGTCTTAGGCCAGGAAGTATAACAATGTGGGAAAGAGTCTGAGACCACACATCCTTGAGAGTGCCAAAAGAAGGTGTAGGTCCACATAAGCCCTAGGCCCAAGTCTTACATGCACTCTTTGGCTTCCCAAGCCAGAAGAGCTGGTTGCTATTTAAATGCTCATATTAACTGGGCAATAAACACAGGGAGAGAAAATGAGCTAAAATGTTAGGATGGAGAAAGGCCATTTTGGGTGCCTGTAAAAAATTTCTAATTTTTACTTGACAGAAGGCATAGTAACACCTCCAGGCATATACACTCAGTGGCTGGATGGCTGGCCTCTCTCATATATACATATCAGCATCTGAGCATCTGCACTACTTACGTCTGCAATAGGCAGTTCCAGACCAGTGGCGGCTTGGCAAGCATTGCACCGACCTTCGTCCAATCAGTCGAAAGCCCAAATCACAGGAGAGCTCACAACGAGTACCCAAGCTGCTGTGATAATTCTCTCCCCGTGGGGAATAGCATGTGGCTTCTCCATCTTGGATATTTAATGTATAACACCATCGGGGGACTGTAACAATAGAAGAAAAGTAAGTTGAAGTACAATAACTAAGAAAGTATATTGGTGAAAGGGCAGACACATAGATCAATGGAACAGCAAATAGACCCATACAAGTATGTTGAAATAATTTTTGACAAAGATTCAAAAGCAATTCAATGGAGGGAAGATAGCCATTCAAACAAATGTTGCTGGAGCAATCGATATTGAACTTCTATAGATAAGGAAGAGGAAGAAGAGAAGTAGGAGGAAAAGGAGGAGGAGGAGGAGGAGGAGGAGGAGGAGGAGAGAAAAGAACTCAATCTAAGTCTCATACATTATATAAAAAATAATTCAAAATGGATCACGAATTTAAATCTAAAAAGTAAAATTATAAAATGTAAAAAAAAAACAGGGCAAAATCTTTGGGATCTAGAGTTAAGAGGTCTTAGACATGCTAAAGAACAATTAATACAAGAAAAAAAGACAGGGGAAAAAAAACAAGATGGTGGCATAGGTGAACACCTAAACTTCTGCCTTGCACAACAATTTCAAAACTGTAGCTAAAAGACGGAAAGGACATCATCAATAACCACAGGAAAGCTGGATGAGTGAAAATTCTACAACTAGAAGGAAAGAGAGGGGCTCACGGAGACTCAGAGGAACTGCAAAAAGCTGAGGTCTGGAGACACGCACGTAGAGAAGACAGGCAGCAGAGAGACTGGCAGGCTTCCTCTCCTGGACTGCACTGAATGCCAATTCTGACTTCACTGAACCCCAGTTCTGGGCGAGACTCATACGGGGGGAGTCTGAACTATCGAAAAAAGGAAAGAGTGCACGGAAACTCAGGGGAGCTGCGAAAGGCAGAGGTCTGGAGGTGTGCGCACCAGTGTGCACAGAAAGGATTAATTGCTGATTGTGTCGCTGGCTTTCTCTAGCCAGAGGAAGACCAGACCTCCCAACTGCACTGAACTCCACTTCTGACTGCACTGAACCCCAGTTTTGGGTGATAACCTGGGGACCCAGACTCATATGGGTCCCTGGAGTGCACAGAAACTCAGGGGAGCCATGAAAGGCAGAGGTCTGGAGGCACGCCAGCACGAGTGCACACAGAGAGGGCTGCAGCAATTACTGAGGGACATTGAGACCCAGGGCCTGTGTATGGCAGGACTGCTGGGAAACCAAGGCTGTCTGCTCAGTCCTGATTCTCCACCCCATCCAAGCCAAACACAGAGGTTTTTGCTATATTGCAAATCTTGTATCATAAGGCTAACTCCAGCACAGAATTTCTCCTGGCGTAGACACACCTGATCCTCACAACCAATTGGCTCGGAGGTTAATTCCCCCCAAGTGATACCAACAACAATCAAGACCTAACTACAACAAGGCTGTACACACAATCCACAAAGGGGTGCACCAAGAGAGTCCACCTCAGGTAACTGGGGAGGCAGAGCTACTGGGCCATATAGGACACCTAGCCTAAAAAGCTATTCTACTGACTCAGGGAAGCAGCGAAAATGAGGAGACAAACAGATCACAAACAAAATAAATGGAGGAAAACAAATGACTGGATATAGAGTTTAAAACCATGGTTATAAGGTTTTTCAAGAATGTCGTAGAAAAGATGAATAAATTTAGTGAGACTCAAGAGGAGATGAAAAAGGACCAATTAGAAAAAAATATTATACAGAGACCTAACAGCAGACTAGAGGAACACAAGAATCAAGTCAAAGATTTGAAATACAAAGAAGCAAAAAACACTCAACTGGAAAAGCAAAAAGCAAAAAGAATCCAAAAATATGAAGATAGTGTAAGGAGCCTCTGGGACAACTTCAAGTGTACCAACATCCAAATTATGGGGGTGCTAGAGGAAGAAAGAGAGCAATATACTGAAAACCTATTTGAAGAAATAATGACTGAAAACTTCCCCCACCTGGTGAAAGAAATAGACTTACAAGTCCAGGAAGCACACAGAACCCCACACAAAAGGATCCAAAGAGGACTATACCAAGATACAGCATAATTAAAATGCCAAGAGCAAAAGACAAAGAGAATATTAAAAGCAGCAGGACGAAAATAGTTAATTACCTACAAAGGAGCACCCATACAAGTGTCAGTTGATTTCTCAACAGAAACTATGCATGTCAGATGGGAGTGGCAAGAAATATTCAAAGTGATGAATAGCAAGAACCTACAACCAAGATTAATCTACCTAGCAAAACTATCATTCAGAATTGAAGGGCAGATAAAGAGCTTCACAGATAAGAAAAATCTGAGGGAGTTCATCAACACCAAACCAGTATTATATAAAATGCTGAAAGGTACTCTTTAAGAAGAGGAAGAAGAAGAAAAAGGTAAAGATAAAAATTATGAACAACAAATACATATCTATTAACAAGTGAATCTAAAAATCAAGTGAATAAAAAATCTGATGTACAGAATAAACTGGTGAATATAATAGAATCAAGGGCATAGAAAGGGAGTGGACTGACAATTCTTGGGGGGAAAGGAATAAGGTGGGGTGTGAGAAGAGACTGGACAAAAATCGTACACCTATGGATGAGGACCATGGTGGGGGAGGTAAGGGCAAAGGGTGGGGTGAGATCAGGTGAAGGGGAGCTATGAGGGGAAAAAGAGGAACAATTGTAATAATCTGAACAATAAAGATTTACTAAATTAAAAAAAGAAAAAAGACAATGAATTAAAACTTGTCAAAATTAAAAACTTTTGTATTATGAAAAGCATTGTTAATAGATGAAATACAAACCACAAACTTGGAGAAAATATATGCAAAACACACATTCAACTAAGGATTGGTATCTAGAATATATAAAAAACTCTCAAAACTCAAAAGGGAAAAAAAGCATAGAATTTAGTTAGAGCATGGACAAAATACATGAATCGATTTATCACTGAAGAAGATATACTGATGGAAAATAAGTACATGAAAAGATGATTAACATTATAATTCACTAGAGAAAGGCAAATTAAAACCATAACAACAGAGAAACCAAGATGGTGGCATAAGTAAACACTTAAACTGCTGCCTCGCACAACTATATCAAAACTACAAGTAAAAGACAGAACGGACACCATCCAGGGCCCCAGGAAAGCTGGATGAGTGGAAATTCTACAACTAGAAGGAAAGAGGAAAGCACATTGAGACTCAGAGGAGCTGCAAAAAGCTGAGGTATGGAGACACACGCGCAGAGAGGACGGGTGGCTATGTGCATGGGCTGCTGAGTGCGTGGTTGGCTTTCTAAAGTGAGAGGGAGACAGAAGCTCCTGACTGAACTGAACTCCAGTCCCCAGTGGGACTCTGGGAAATCAGACTCATTTGGGGGGAATCTGGACTGTTAGGAAAAGAGAAAGCACACTGAGACTCAGGATCTGTGGAAGGCAGAGGTCCTGAGGAGCGCACATGTACACAGAGGACTGACTACTGAATGCATAGGCGGTTGATTGTGCAGCTAGCTTTCTAAAGTGGGAGGGAGACAAAAACCCCTGGCTGCGCTAAAGTCTAGTTCCCGGCAAGTTTCTGGGAACCCCCCAGACTCATTTGGGGAGAAACTGGACCGTCTGGCAGTGGGCGAAACTCAAGGGAGACTTTCTCTTAGAGGTGCTTGCAGCAATTACTGAGGGACACTGAGACCCAGGGGCCTCATATGGCAGGGCTGATGGGAAACCAAAGCTGTTTGCTCCACCCTGAAACTCAGTCCCATCCAAGCTGAGCACAGAGGATTTTGCAATTTTGCAAGTCTTGCCTCATAGGGGTGTCTCCAGCACAGAAGTTCTCCTAGTGAAGACACAGCTGATCCTCATAGCCAATTAGCCGGAGGTCAATTCCTCCCAGTGATAGGAACAACAATCAAAATTTAACTAGAACAAGGCTGAAGACACAGTCCACAAAGGGGTGCACCAAGAGTGTCCACCTCAGGTAACTGGGGAGGCTGAGCCACTGTGCCCTATAGGATACCTACCAAACAAAGCTACTCTACCAATTCAGGGAAGCAGCAAAAATGCAGAGACAAAGAAACAGATCACCACCGAGACCGGTTTGGCTCAGTGGATAGACACTTGGCTTGCAGACTGAAGGGTCCCGGGTTCAATTCCGGTTGGGGGCATGTACCTTGCTTGCGGGCACATCTCCTTAGTGGGGCATGCAGGAGGCGGCTGATCGGTGTCTCTCTCTCATCGATGTTTCTGACTTTCTATCTCTCTCCTTCCTCTCTGTAAAAAATCAATAAAATATATTTAAAAAAAGAAACAGCTCACCAATGAAAGAAACGGAAAAAAAAATAACTGCATATAGAGTTCAAAACAACAGTTATAAGGTTTTTCAAGAATTTCCTTGAGCAGAAACTGGTTTAGCTCAGTGGATAGAGAGAGCATCAGCCTGTGGACTGAAGAGTCCCACATTCGATTCCAGTCAGGGGCATGTATCTTGGTTGTGGGCACATCCCTAGTGGTGGACGTGCAGGAGGCAGCTTATCGATGTCTCTCTCTCATCAATATTTGTGACTATCCCTCTCCCTTCCTCTCTGTAAAAAAATCAATAAAATATATTTTTTTAAAAAAGAATTTCCTTTAAAAGGCTGATAAATTTATTGAGATTCTCAGAGATATGAAAAAGGACCAATTAGAAATTAAACATATACTGACTGAAATAAAAAAAAATATTATACAGAGACCTAGCAGACTGGAGGAACACAAGAATCAAGTCAAAGATTTGAAATACAAACAAGCAAAAAAACACTCAACTGGAAAAGCAAAAAGAAGAAAGAATCCAAAAATATGAAGATAGTGTAAGGAGCCTCTGGGACAACCTCAAATGTACCAACATCTGAATTATGGGAATGCCAGAAGAGAGAGAGCAAGATACTGAAAACCTTTTTGAAGAAATAATGTCTGAAAACTTCACCCACCTGAAATAGACTTACAAGTCCAGGAAGCGCACAGAGCTCCAAACAAAAGGAATCCAAAGAGGACCACACCAAGACACATCATAATTAAAATGCCAAGAGCAAAAGACAAAGAGAGAATATTAAAAGCAGCAAGACAAAACAGTTAATTACCTACAAGGGAGCACCTATATGATTGTCAGCTGATGTCTCAACAGAAATTATGCTGGCCAGATAGGAGTGGCAAGAAAAATTCAAAGTGATGAATAGCAAGATTAACCTACCCAGCAAAGCTATCATTCAGAATTGAAGGGAAGATAAAGAGCTTCACAGATAAGAAAAAGCTAAAGGAGTTCATCATCACCAAACCAGTATTATATGAAATTTTGAAAAGTACTTTTTAAGAAGAGGAAGAAGAAGAAAAAGGTAAAGATAAAAATTATGAACAAGAAATACATGTCTATCAACAAGTGAATATACAAATAAAGTAAATAAAGAATCTGATGAACAGAATAAACTGGTGAATGTAATAGAATCAGGGACATAGAAAGGGAGTGGACTGACAATTCTTGGGGGAAAAGGATATGGGAGGTACAGGAAGAGATTGGACAAAAAGTGTACACCTATGGCTGAGGACAGTGAGGGGGAGGTATGGGCAGAGGGTGGGGTGGGAGCGGGTGGGGGGTGCTTATGGGGAGAAAAAAAGGAACAATTGTAATAATCTGAACAATAAAGCTTTATTAAATTAAAAAAATAATGCTGCAATAAAAAAATACAAAAAAAAAAACACAACACACACACAAGATACTATTTTGTGCCCATTAGGATATCTAAACTTAAAACAAAACAAAACTGGCAAAACCAAGTGTTGGTGAGGATGGGGAGAAACTGGAACTCTTACACCTTCCTGGGGGAAATACAAAATGAGACAGCCACTTTGAAAAATATTTTGGTAGTTTCTTTTAAAAGTAAACATTCACTTGCCATGCAACTCTGCAATTCCACTTTAGTTATGAAATGAAAACCTGTGTTCATACAAAATCCTGTATAAAAATGTTTTAAAATACCTCTATTCAGAATGGCCAAAGCTGGCAATAATTCAAATGTTCTGTGGGCAAATGGTTGAGGTCTAGGATAATCTCAAAGAGGCAGCCCTGGGCAAGTTCTTGATGTGATTAAGCTGTTTAGTATGGTGGTGGTTACATGACTATGCACTTGTCAAAACTCATAGAACTTTGCACCAAAAAGAGTGAATTTCACAGTAGGTAAATTTAAAATAATTTTTAAATGATACAAATATGGAAGCTAGAGAGAGGAAGGGAATGCAATATCAAACAAGAATGAAAGTCCAGCCTTGACCAGTTGGGCTCAGTGGATAGAGCTTTGACCTCTGGACTAAGGGTCCCAGGTTCGATTCCAGTCAAGGGTATGTACCTTGGTTGTGGCACATCCTCATTTAGGGGGTGTGCAGGAGGCAGCTGATCAAGTTTGTCTCTCATCGATGTTTCTAACTGTATCCCTCTCCCTTCCTCTCTGTAAAAAAAACAATAAAATATATTTTATAAAAAGAATGACAGTCCAATCCCAGATCAATACTGAACACAAAAGGTAATAGGGCCATACTATCTAATAAAAGAGTAATATGCAAATTAACCATCACTCTGCTACACCCACAAGCCATACACACACCAGCCAATCAGGAGTGAGTATGCAAATTAACCCCAACCAAGATGGCTGAGGCCACTGAGCAAGCAGGAGGGAGGCTTGGGTTTCCCCAGCGATTGAGGAAGCCAAGCTTTCCACACACCCTGGTAGGCCCAGGCCTCCACTCAAGGCTACGAAGTTTCAATTATAGAAGATAAATAAATTCCAAAAAAAAATGGAGGCAGCCACGGAACTGGAGAGAGCAGGAGGCTATTGTTGCCCCCAGTGATGGAGGAAGCCAAGCTTTTCACACACCCTGGCTAGTCTAGGCCTCCATTTAAGGCCACAAAGTTTCAATTATAGAAGATAAATAAATCCCAACAGAAATAGCTCCAGCCACAGAGTGAGCAGGAGGCTTGGCTCTGCTCCAGGCTACAAAGTTTCAATTGTAGAAGATAAATAAGTCCCAGATACCAGGGCCTCCACTTGGGTTGCTGAGGGGTGTGGCTGGCCTGCAAACCACCACAGGCCCCTCGCCCAGGCTGCCCCACGCCCTAAGGGAACCCCCACCCTGATCTGGGACACCTTTCAGGGAAAACCAGCTGGCCCCCACCCATGTAGCAGGCCTCTAGCCTATCTAATAAAATAGTAATATGCAGATTGACTATCACTCCAACACACAAGATGACTGCCCCCATGTGGTCAAAGATCCTGCCCCCATGTGGACACAAGATAGCCACTACCAGATAGCCAGCAGGGGAGGGCAATTGGGAGGGACCAGACCTGCAAGGGAGGGCAGTTGGTGGCGATCAAGCCTGCAGGGGAGGACAGTTAGGGGTGACCAGGCCTGCAGGAGAGGGCAGTTAGGGGCAAACAGGCTGGTAGGGGAGTGGTTAGGGGGTGATCAGGCTGACAGGCAGAAACGATCAAGATAAGGCCTAAACGGGCAGTTGGACATCCCTCGAGGGGTTCCAGATTGGAGAGGGTGCAGGCTGGGCTGAGGGACACCACCTTCTCCCCTCACTCCAGGCACAAATGTCACACACTGGGCCTCTAGTCTATAATAATAAAACTGTAATATGATAATTAGACCAGACAGCTGAACAACCTTCCAGACATCCTTCTGGATGACCTTCTGGATGAAGCTGGGGCTGTGAATTTCATCCACTGGGCCTCTAGTTAAATCATAAAAGCATCATAAAGTCGTCTCATTGACTACACATAGGAATGACTCTTCAGCGGGTTCAGATTTTAAAGGAGCACCTATAAACAGGCAGAGGACCACCTGTCCAATGATGCATATACAGTATGGCATAGATCTGTTAGTCTCAAGTGGGGAAGGCTAAAGCCCCATGTGAGCGCATTCAATCCCCAAATCCTAAGCGACAAAAACAAGGGGAATTTGAATAAAAGTGCATTAGGGATAAAGGAAAAAAGAAAAGCTGGAACCTCTGCTTGAAAGCAGCTAAAGAACGAAGACAGATGACAGTAAGAAAATTATCCTTTAAGCAACAACACACTTGTGGCTTTCAGCATTAGTTTTGTGCCTGTGGCTGTGACACAAGTCTGCCATCTGGAGACACCATCTCCACATTACATAAAGTTGGAAGCACTACAATTGCAGAACTGTTCACAACACATATCACAAAGACTTTATATGGGAGGCTGGGGCCTCAACAATCACTCCTGTCCTATTTCTCTCCAGCATTCTGTCAATAAAAATACACATCAAATTGGAAGAGATAGAATAAGCAAATTTAGTAAAAGGAAATATAGAGCTAAATAAGTTCAAATTTGTAGGTTCAGAGGAATCCAGGTATAAAGAAAACATGTTGGGAAGCTAGAAAAGAACAAAAACATTATCCCAATTTTCTTTTTCCACTCAGAATTATTTGAGGTATAATTGACAAACAAACTGTATATGTCTAAGGTATACAATGTAGTTTTTTTTTCAATTACATTGACATTCAATATTATTTTGTATTAGTTTAGATATTCAGCATAGTGGTTAGACATTTATATAATTTATGAAGTGATCCCCTTCATAAAAGTCTAGTACTCACCTGGCACCATACATGAACTATAGTCACCATGCTGCACATTAGATTCCCAAAAGGAAGAAGAATGCAGCCTCTGGAAACTATAGCCTGGTAAGAGCAACAGCAGTGATAGCACAGTATTTAAATACAAGCTTATGAGCAGTTAAAAAGAGAAGTGCTGATCCACGTGTCCTCAAGAACAAGTCATTCAAGACTGACCTCATTTTCTTTTTGGTTGGAGTCACCAGACTGGTAGAGTAGGGGAAATTAGTGGATATACTATGTGGAAGTCAGTGAGGCATATGACAGTGCTCTATATGCCATTGATGTGGATGAGATACAGAAATATGAGATGACAGTATAGTTATGGAGATTTACAACTGGCTGAACAACTGTACCCAAAGAATGCTAATCATGGCATGGTGAAAATTTCTTGCAGGAAATGTGTTAGTTATTACTGAGTAGCTCTGTGCAGCAGGCACCATGCTTTATATTTACATCCATTATCTCAAATAGTTCTCCCAAAAGCCTCATCTTGCAGGTGAGGAACTAACTTGCCCACAGTCCCCAAGCAAGAGCTTTAATTGGCTCTAAAACCAATATTTTTCTAACTCTATTATCTGCCACTGTAAGTATGCTAGGTTTTATTTTGAAGTATGCATTTACATTTTTGAGTAGGTAATATAATCACATGGTTCAAAATCCAAAAAGTATAAAATGTTACAGGGTAAAGTCTCTCTCCTACCCCTTTTCCAACACATACTGCCACTTGGTCTCCCCATAAAGAACCGCTGTTAATAGTATATGCATATCAAGCAACTAAAGCAAGTATTACTACATATTCTTATTTTTTCCTCCTTTTTAACATTTAGAGTAGCACAGTATGATCACTGTTCCCACTAATGCTTTTCTAAAATAAACTTAAAATGGTTTAGAGACCTTTCCATATCACTACAAGCATGTACTTTATTTAAATGAAATAACATTTATAAAATACATAGCACAGTGACTGGCATATAAAGGTGTTTGTTTGGGGTCAAAGAGCTGGAAGGTAAAGTAGCTGAGACTTGAGCTCAGGCCCAAGGCCTCTGATCTATGCAACTATTCACCTATCTCTTTTCAGGGATAATAAAGGAAACAAAGTGCTTACAACAGCCTTAAAAGTGCCTTCTCTGTAATTATCTTCAGATAATGCTGGAAGAGTTATTGACTTGCCCAGTGCTGAAATGATCCTCAGGGAAAGTGGAAGATATTACCTGGTCTAACTTTCTTTCTAGTATAGGAATAGTTATTCAGGATTTGTCATAGGCAGTCCTTCTGCCCCTCCTTAGAAGAGTCTTGTAGATTGTGGAGCCTTTCCTAATTTGGTCTCACTCTATTATATTCAACTTTATTTTCTACTACTTCCTCCACATCCCATCTCCTCCAATCAGGCTGGTTTCTTCCTAGTAGGTTTGTTCATACCTGTATATCAGTGACCTTATCTTGTCTGAATGCCCTCCCCTGTCCTTTCCAGTTCTCAAAATCCACTCATTATTCAAGATCTAGTCTAAATGTTATTTTTCATGACCCTTCCCCTGACTTCTTTTTCTTAACATCTATTGCATTTACTGCTATCACATAGTTTCACACTTACTTGCTATACATGTGCTAATTTTATTGTCTCCTCACTAATCCTTCACCCAGCAAAATGTAAGCTCCTTGGTGGGTACAAGTTTTTTTATCATCCACAGGCTTACCTTGTACAGGACTAGGTTTACAGGAGTACTCAGTCCATATTTAATAGCTAATAATAGATGGGCAACTTTAGTGCTAGAGAGGTGAGGTCAAACAACAAGTCAGTAACCAAATTCATGACTGGAAGTCATGGCCCCTAATTCACTGAGCTTCAGTTTTGGCACATATAAGACAATGATGATGCTTCAAGGAGATCCTTAGGCTAGAAAAAAATCTTTTCTGAGCCAGAGAAGCAGTGAGTATTACCTCGGTAGTCTAGGGCAGGGACTTGTGGGACCTTTTCAGCATATACCTCATTGTAGCTTTCATCTGGGTAGTAGCCTGAACCTAGAATGAATAAGACAATATTAATATGACATTGATTTCTCACTCAAGTTCTTCCAAACCTTTCCTTCTTTCAACTTTATCTCTTACTGAGGATAGGGCACTCCATATAGGGGTGGCAAGCCAGGTGGATATTTACTGGGGAAAATTCTTCCTTGTAAAGCAGCAGAACTATTGTGGGTAAACCTCAATACGTTAGATACATAAAGGGGGAGCTAATGGATGTGGTGGGGAAGGGGGGCTACTGGTAGCACTAAAAGCCTCCATTCAAAATAAAAAAAGCCAAATATCTTGATCACCAATCAATCCCACCAGTCTGGGCTATAAATGACCCATTTCCTTGGTGAGTCACTAATAACCAAGCTCTGAGGTTGGACAGTTGTCACAGATAGGAGGAAAAAATAGAGCCTGAGTAAGAGTCTTTCCACTAGTGACAAGCCTGCCCACAGTCCTCAGAAGGATGTGATTCCTCAAACTCCCACTAGCCCACAGGGCACCAGCCTTTTGCCACCTGGTTACTATTGCTAAGGCTGGCATGCCAAGACAAAGAAAGAGGGCTCAAAGGGCAAGGGGAAATGGAAATAGTTTTATGTCCTGAGTGGTTTGTCCTGGTTTGGAGAAAAAAGCAAACAGAGTCCTTTCTGGTTCCTCTAATCAGCAGGAGTTTAACAGGGAGCTGATGAGCTGGCGAATATTTCCAGTCCACCCCCACTCCGTTAAGTGGCCCAGTTTCTGGTACAGGCAGGTCTGCGGCTGTCTGGGAGACTAAACAGTGTGTTCCACTAGACGGCAGGAAATCAGTCATGAACACAAACTAATTGGAATACAAATAACTTGGTGCTTTCCGGAGTGAAGTTTTAGGAAGTGCCCCTTCCAGCTTCCCTGAGCCCTAATGCACGCACAGAAATAGAGCAGCTATCCATGCTGGAGTCAGAAGACAATTCCTCATTTCCAGGAAAGGTTGCGCTTCCAGGACAGGGCTGGGTTTTAGTTTTGGAGCCCTTTGGCCTGTGTAAACACTCAGACCACAAAGCGCCTGCCTCCTCACTGGAAAGAAGCTCAGGGCCCCCTACACAAAAGGGTGGGGCAGATGGCTAGATGATGAAGGTCATCCATTCCCCACAGACTGCGGGTGGGGGGTATTGGGAAACCAACTTGATAAACAAGGGAATGAATCAAATAGAAAAAATTCTTTATGAAATCATGACCTCATTGGTTTGCCTTCATTCCAGAGGAAAGACTTCATTTTTTCTCTTTCCCTTGGCTTTTTATATTTTTCCATTTCAGTTCTTGTGGTTTCCCTTTATTTCTCCTATATGGGAGGTTTCTTCGTGGAGGGCAAAAAATCTCTCACCAGCTGTTACAGTTTAGCATTAATCTCAAAGCCTTACAGCTCCCGTAAACAGGAGGCCACATGTGTGTGATTCCCTAAAGGATCAGTCCCCACACTCCTGTTCCAGAACTTGCTTGTAAGAAAATGGCCTGCAGAGAGCAAGCCTCTGTTTACCGGAAGACCAAACAGGAATGACAGAGGCTTTTGGCTGGATAACAATAATGACTGCTAATATCATCACGTGTTCTGTGTTTAGCCCGTTACATGTATTATTATGCCATCCTAACATCTCAGTGAAATCAACACCCTTATTTGTCCCTAATGTATAGACAAAGAAATAGACTCAGAGGAGTGAAGGAGTAGCTCAAGTTTTCCAGCTAGCAAGTAGAGTGAACATTCCAGCCCAGGTATGTTTGACCCTCTCAATACCAAAGTCAGACACCCCACTGAATGTAGCAGTAGGGGAAAACTTTGAACAATGTCCAGCAGGGCTAAAAATCCAAAATCTTTTTTGCAATCCAGCTATTTTACTGTGTGTGGGGGGCTGGGGGGTGGGGGGATATAAAACCAACAAGTATTTTACATCATTCTAGAATTACAGGGGATGTGGGAAAGCTGAGGGAAGACTCAGTCAGATAATTGTAGTCTCCACCAGGGTGCAGAGGTAGCTGCACCAGTGCCAAGTTTGCTTTGTGATGGCAATCACCTGACTACTTTAACCCCTTCCATTTTCCCTCTCTGCCTGTCTTTGAGTATTTTCTATGAATATTAGGATACTGAGATGAGATATAAGAAACTAGAAGGGCACCCTTTCTGCATTGTTCTATCTACTTGTCCCTCTTCAGCCCTTGGGTAGAGAGATTTGGGCAGCATTCCTCAGTGGTTACTGTAAGGTCTATTACTGGGTTCCATAGTAAAGTCAGATGCCCTAAGCACTGCCCTTTACAAAGGTATGGTTGGAAAAGTAACTGATATTTGAAGACTATTTTCATATCCACACTAATGTTTGGCTTATAATAGAAAATATGCTCTGACTTTCTGAACTGCATAGACATGCCAATATACACTGCTAACCCACTGTTTGCTTTATTTATATTCTTAACCATTCCCAACCTCTGCTGATTATTCCTGGGTACTTTTATTTATTATCCTTGTTTCCCTTGTGCCATTCCCATGTGAGAAAAAAGCTGTAGCTGGGAACAAAACAGTGTTGGATGCATATAGAGAAGTCAGTATGTATAGTGAATGCATGAATAAATGAGTGGAATAAGCTCAGACAGCTGAGCTAGCAATCTGGAGAAAGATTATTGGAAATTTTCCAAATTTCTCTCATCATGTAGTCTCCTAAAAAGAAAACAGGAAAGAATGAGTGGGTTTGCAGGGCTATAAGAGATTTCCCAGCCTGGGCTCCTCAGAAGGAGTGGTAACCTTGGTGATTCTTGTGCAAGTGGGAGTGACATATTTGCAAACAGCCCTTTGAGAACTTCAAATGGATTTAAATTTTAAAATTAAACTGCCCTTTCCTCAAGACTACAATAGCCCGGGCTTTCATCCTGATAAAGGGAAAGGCCTTTGTATTCCATAAGGTTTATTACAGGTGTTCAAAATTGGGCTTTGAGGCATCTAATCTCTACTCCCTTAAGTTCTATGGTCTTTGGCTGGATTTTGGTGTTATGTACTTGAACTGAAGCTTTGAAAGGTTGGGGTGGATGGCTCCTTTAACTCCAAACAGTGTGTACTCTGCCAAGGGCTTGACTTGAATTTCTTCATCTCAATGACATCCCTTGTGTTTCACCCCCTACAAAGCTAGGTTAAGCCAAAGAGGACAAGAAGTTTGCATATTTGTTTGAAAGCTTCATGCAGCTGTTCCAGACAAACAGAGCTATTGCCAAAGTCCTCCACCAGGAAAGCAGGGCATTTGGAAAATTTTAGCTGCAATGACTGTAGCTGTGATGGAAGCAGTTTGTTATTTACTCATCTCTGGATGTTTTCCTAATTCCATTGGTTGGGCCTGTCTCCTTCCCCTACTCTTTCCCAGCTCCCCATGAGGGCAGACACTGCAGGCCACAGAATATTCTTAGCACTTGGAATGCCAGCTGGACCCAATCAAAAACCTCTGTCTGCCCCCTCATGATCCTTTCATCATTCTTCCTATTCCCCTTCCCCCACTCCTCACAGCTCCCTATGTTTCCAGGGGCAAAGGATGAATCATTTAGGAATCCAGTACTGTCCATCCCTTCTGAAGTAAGGAACAAGCCAGAAGAAATTAGGGAATTCTTGTTTAAGAGAATGTCATTTGTATTGTCATTAAAAGCTTAAGCAGAAAGGGGTTTTAAAAAATCTCATCCTATAAATACAGCCTAGGGTGAGAGGGAGGGGGAGGGAAAAAGAGAGGGAGGGAAGGAGAGAGGGAGGAAGGTTAAGTGCAGAAGCAGGTGAAGCAGGTAAAATAAGGGACTCAAAAGTCATGTAATCCAACCTTCTCATTTGTGTTAATCCTCACCGGAGTATATTTTTTCCATTATTTTTTTTTAGAGAGAGTGGAAGGGAGAAGGAGAGACAGAAAGAGAGAAACATTGATGTGAGAGAGACACATCAATTAGTTGCCTCCCCCATGTGCTCCTACCAGGGCTAGGAATCAAGCCTGCAACCGAAGCACGTGCCCTTGACTGAAATCGAACCCAGGACCCTTCAGTCTATGGACCAGCACTTTATGCACTGAGAAAAGGGCATAGCTTGTTTTCAAATATCACTTAGTTTGTCTCAAAGCCTCCTTTAGTGGCCTATTACAATGTTTAACCATCTTTGTTGTTAAGAATAGTTTTTGATATCTAATTTAAGTATCTCTCATTGTAGTCCAACTCTTCCCTTCTCCAAGACTTGGTCCAGCCCCCACCTTCCCTGGAGATAATGGGCCACAGCTGCTAGAACTTACCTGCTAACCATGTTGGTGTCACTGCTGGAGCAAGGAAGAGCAGCAGAGAGAGAGCTCCTCTTTGAGTTATTTTACCGGCCATCCTTTTAAGGGGTAGGGCTTGTTAGGGGGACAAGAATAGGAGTAGGTGGCCAGAAATACCAGAACAAAGGAAAGTAACTTTTATAAATCAGCCATCAATGAACTTCCAAAAGTGAAAGGAAGCAGAAGTGTGGATCTGTGAGGAAGAAGAGAGATTTTTAAATTAATGAATGCCTATTTTATCATCCCCTTTTGGAAGGATCTTCCACTTTGTAGAGTAACAGGACTATTTGTTATTTATGGTCTTTTTCCTTCCCAGAAGAAGGATATAAAAACAATCAATTTTTAATTGACCTTGGTGAGATCAGATGCAAATATTCCATGGTACAAGTTATAGTGAGGGACAATGAGGTACCAAGACCAGGAAAAGGCCAACATAAAGTCATATAGTAGCAAGATGGAATCCTGTGATCTAAAGGTTGCCAGTTGATGGTTTTATCAATTTAGCTGATATTTCCTTAACCATGAATCCGGGAAAGCATTAGCCTGTATGGGCTAAGCTTGAACACTAGAGTTATACAGATCTGAATATCTATCCAATTCTGTCCCTATAAGGTATGGGGATATGGGCAAATTCTTTAACTTCTCTGAGCCTCAGTTTTCTCATCTATAAAATGAGAATAATAATAGTATCTACCTTCTTTCCCAGCTTGTTATTTTTTTTCCTTTTTATTGAATTTATTAGGGTGACTCTGGTTAACAAAATTATACAGATTTCAGGTGCACAATTCTACAACATGTCATCTGTACACTATATTGTTTACCACCCCAAGTCAAGTCTCCTTCCATCACCTTTTTCCCCCCTTTACCTCCTTATACCTTCCTCTTCCCTACCACTGGCAATCACCACACTGTTGTTCATATCTACCTTATAGAAAATGTTTTCCCTGGAACATAAGGAATCAATCATTATATATTAGTTATTATTACCAACTTAGTAATGGACAGGACTGGATGTCTCCTAACTTTAGTTAGTAAATATACCCTACCTATGTTCTTAGATTTGGTTTTTGAAGCTTAGTGATTTGGTGTGGCTTCTGGCTTTCAATTCAAGTATAAAACTTAGTTTTACTCGCTGAGCCATCAGGAAGTGAGGTTGAGAAGAACCTACTGAGGTACATGAGGAGAAGGTGAGCAAGCTCCAATTGCCCTCTCACTTTCTGTCCTGTTCCCACTCTGATGGGATTAGAGTTTTGTGGTTCCCAGTAGGCAAATACCTCATAAATGACAATATTAAAACTTGCTTCCCATTGGTATAATTGGCCACTGGACTTTTCAGTAAACACCCATTCATCCACATACGTACTTTCAATGAAATGCCATGGTCAGGGAAGGAGTCAGTCCCAGAAATTGAGAAACAAAATGATGACAGATTCTGGCCAGAGTCCCCACGGGACACAAGAAGTCCAGGAATGGCATGAATTCATTTTCCAATCTATTGCTACTTGACTTTAGACTTTGTCTAGACAGTGGCAAGGAAACAGGACAGAGAAAAAGTGAGAGCAAGTGAGGGAGGCAGGGAAAGTGGAAAGATGTGAGAGAGAAACTGCAAAGAAAAGTAATCTACCAGAGCTGAAAGAGATAAAATCAGAAAAAGGGAACTAAAGGAGAAAGAGGAGTTCAAAGAAATTCAGGAACATGAACATCTAGATAAACTAATCCCTCAACCCACCTCCCACATGCAGCCTCACTCCAATTCCTTAGTTCAGGGGCAAGAAGTGTTTTCCTTTCCAGACCCGATGCTATCAGACTCTGATTGCTTCCCTGCCCACCTCCTCCACAATTTCAGACTTAGAATTTGACTCACTGGAGTCAGCCATCTCTCTGCTGGGCATCGGGAAGGTGATGGGAACCTGTATCTGCAGCCAGAACACAGCTCAAATGAAAAACAGAATATGATCCAGTTTCATAAAAGAACTTCTTTCTTCCCCTCCACCTCCAGCCATGTTGCCCAAGTCACGGATCTTGTTACCCCCTGTGGTTGTAAAGTGGGGGTAGTGTAGTATAGAGGGGTTAAACAGCAGATCTTACCTGTTTTATGGGCTTTTGTGTTGTCTTTTTCTCTCCTCGTTCTCTTTCTCCTTCCTTTCTGCTTCTCTCATCAGTTGAAAAAACTTCTAATTTAACATTCCTACAAGTGGCTCCCAGTCTGTCCGGGCCTCTGGGATTCTGTTAAAACTGCCCAGATGTTAGGACATCCGCAGCTGCCAAAAGTTTCCTTAAAGCTATACTAGCCCCTAGCTATAGCGATTTCTCCCTCAGAGAAGGGTTTTAGAGAGGTTGGAGAGAAGGAACACAAGGATTAGAGGAACTCAGTCTGCTGCAGAACAGGGGAAAGTGTGAATGGTGCTGGCCCCACGCCTGTGCTTATAGTAATGACTAACAGAGGCTGGCTATAGGGCCTCCCTAGAGATGTGGCGTACTGGAGATATGACTCAGCATCACATCAAGATTGAATGAAAGGGAATTTCTCAAATTTGAAGAAGAGCATAGCTAACTCTAACATTCCTTGGAGATTTCTCTGTAGTTCCTTAGTACTCCCTATTCCTAGTTGCCTTGCCATATATCAGGGTTAGACACACTTTTAAACCCTAGCACTGATCACCTAATTTCTATGGACTTCAGTTTCTGATAAGATTATGTTGTTTACAAAAATTAGCATGCACTTCTTGACTGAAGAATAAAGACTGATTTCCTGTAATGAGTAAAGAGAAAGCATGTTTAGAGAGGCTTTAGCTGAAGGCTGTTTAAGTTAATCTAGATGTTCTATGCATGGCAAGGTTGTAGCCATTGCTAAGATGTTTCTCAGTGTCTTCTGATGAAGAACTATGTTTCTATTCACTAAGCAAGATTTATGAGACTATTCTACTATAATGCAGGCCAACTCCTTACATTCTCTGTCACCTCAGACTTGACATTTCCATTCTTGAAAAATTAGTGGTCATAGTAGAAATATTTTAACTGCTATAGAAAGAGTTTCTTCCCTGTGTGTGCAAACTGGTAACTTATTTTCAGCTAATAACAAAAAGTTCAGTAACAAGCCTATTTAATTTCCAATCCATCAATCATAAATATGAATTGAGTGTCTACCATGTGTTCAACAGTGCTAGTAGCATAAAGAGGCTGAAGATATGATTATGTCCTCATTAATTCAATAACTTTATCAAAGATTTATTGTTGTTAAGGATGATAGACAAATAAAAATTCCTGAAATCCCAATTTATAATTAATTTAAGAAATATTTATTGAGCACCTATTATTTGCCACACACACTTCTAGGTGCCTGAGAGACATGAGTGAACCAAAAAGACAAAAATCTTTGCTCTGATGAAATGAAGGAGACAGACATTCAAAAAGATGTTCTTGATTACAATTGTGTATGCATAGGGAAATAATCTTCTTTGGGTATCTACTATAACCTATGAACTAGGGAACAGTGGTGAGTATGAACTGTGTGATCCTTGATTTTAAGGAGCTTACTCTCCAGCTTCCAGAGGGTTTATGTTTAGTAGAGAAGAGAAGGGGCACAAACAATTAGAAAATAGTACAAGACCATATAAAGTTCCAAAATATATGGTATAGACTGTGAAGACTCTGAGCATCCCATAGGAAGAGGTGGTCCTTGGTCTGTTCTCCAAAAAGGAAAATGATATAAACAAAAGCTCATTATTAGGTCAGAGGGATTTGGGCTACTAGTTAGATGGGAGTTCAAGAAGTGGTAGGAAAAAAATTGAATAAACAGGATAGGACAAGATTGTAGGGCCCTTGAAATCAAAATAAGTGTTCACTCTAAGCACATGTGTTAGAAAATAGTGAATCTATTAAGTGTGTGTGTGTGTGTGTGTGTGTGAGAGAGAGAGAGAGAGAGAGAGAGAGAAATTGAGAGACAGAAGAAATAAATTTTATGAGGGTTGTTTTCTTTCTAAAAAACAAACAAAAAAACCTTTCACTGGCTTCATATTGGCAAAGAGCACAGTCAAACTCAGCAGAGCATAGCAAATCCTTTACATGCAAACCCTACCTATGTCCTCAGATTAGTTTTAAACATTTACTCCATGACTTCTCATTCTGGACACACTGAACTTCTTGCTCTTCCTTTCACACTTTAGTGCCTTTATACAGCCACATTTACTCTACCTTGTATTATTTTCTCTTCTTTCCTGTTCTGTGGAAGTTATATCCATCTTTGCCATTCAGAGGTTGCCCTCAGCCTACCTCAGCCAGAGATAGTTTACTTCACCTTCCTTTTTATAACATCACTTTGTATATGTCTCAGTTATAGGATTTATCACACTTATTGTTTATGACAATACTTGTTCCTTACTATACTAGTCTGTTCATCTCAGCTATACTCTGTCCTCTATTAGATTGTGAGTATTTAGTCTTCATTTCCCCAGCACCAAACACAGAGCCTAGCATACACTAGGATGAGAATGCTGCATAAGTCCTCACATTTCACTTAGAGCTGGAGGGAAAAGACAGAGAGGTAGCAGAGAGAGTTTAAAGAAGAAAGTGAAGGGGGGAGAATATGGAAATCATAGAAGAACAAAGTAAGGGTATAAATGAGAGAAGAGGGATAGCATTCTGTGAAGCATAATGTATATAAAGAACTTACTCAAAATAGGCAGGGTTAATTAAATAAAAAACCCACAATATTTCTTCACCACCTACTCTGTGTTGATAATACTGTTAGACACTTTAAGGATATAAAGTTAAATTAAACACCTATTATATGATTTGGTTGGGAAGAAAGGACAAAGACAAAGAAAATAACAACATTGAAAAATATAAAGTTATTAAAGTTATTAAAGTTCAGTATCATTTTCAACTTCAAGATTTTTAATATGAAGCCCCTCAGAGTTCATAAGTATGATTTTTAAAAAATATATTTTTATTGATTTTACAGAAGAAGGGAGAGGGAGAGAGAGATAGAAACATCAATTATGAGAGAGAATCATTGATCAGCTGCCTCCTACATAGCCCCCACTGGGAATCAAGACCACAACTCGGGCATGTGCTCAGACTGGAAATACAGCCATGACCTCTTGGTTTGTAGGTGGGCACTCAACCACTGAGCCATACCAGCCAGGCAAGGAATTGTTTTAAGAAAAATTAGATTTAGTAACTGACTTGCCTAGCTGAGATCTCAGCAAAGCTTAATAGGCTAGACTAGAAACAACTTTCTTAGAAAAGGGACTAATGAAAATTGACCTGGAATTGTGAATTTCAATACTATTTAAGAGTATTATTCATTTCTATGTGTCCCACGTTGTATATTGTGAGCTTTTTTGAAGAAGACAAGATCATGACTGAAAAAGGAGGAAAGGATTCATGGAGAATCTGAAAGGAGTGAATAGAAAAACAATGAATGAAAAATAGAGACAAAAAAAAGAATTTCAGAGAAGGAATAATGAGAATATGTAAGAGACAATAGAAATAAAAGAGATTCGTATTTAGGAAACTAATTTTTAAAACTGTACATATGAATTTTTTATTTAAAAGGTGATGTGTGAATTATGTGTTTAAATGATATTTATTTGGTGAAAGTAATGTAAAATGAGGTTTTAATAAGTAGAAGGTGCTTTAAAATTTTATGATAGGCACTTAGACAAAGGTAATTGAAGGGATTCTAGAAAAGATATTAGAAAATCAAAATGATAAAGCTCATTATATAAATAAGAGATAAGATATATTCTTTTTACTGGTTCCTAAGACAGAATGTAGTTATGTCCCAAGGCATTATGCAGCAGTTCAACTTAATTTTTCTGTTTTATGACAGTGTGATACTGGGATGACTTAGACATTTAATTTTTTTAAATTTAATTTAATTAACCAAACCTTGAATTACTACTAAGGGATTAGCCTCACAGACTAGCTCTGACTAGTGAGCTCAACAGAGATTGGCTGAGCATCAAATGAGCTCATAATTGAGCATTGTGTCTTAGGGTGTTGGGGAGAGTATAAAAGGGGTGGAGGGTGCACGAGCCTGTCACATTGGCTCTTCAAGTAGTTTCTGAGCATGTAGGCAGCAGGGCATATGATAGGTAAGTAGAGAAGAAAACAAGTACCAGGTACTACAGTAACGGTCTGAGTTTATGTGAGTGGTCAGACTGGGTACTCATGTTAGAGAAAGGTATGTAGGTGGGGTGATGAGGAGGTGAGAGGAGGTGTAGGGGTAGTGGGAGATGGGAGATGGGGAAAGATGGGGTTGGGGGTGAGGAGAGGTGGGAAGTGGAGAGGAGGTACAGTGGAGGGGGAATGGGGATTTATATTGGGGGTGGAGGAGGGATGATCTCTCTGAGTTGGGGTTGAGTTTAGCCTTAAGTATTTAAGTAAGGGGCAGAAATTTTTAGTAAGATTGGTGGGTGGAAAGGGAATAGGGAACATCTTGTTTATTGGGGAGATAATCATAATGTGTCTAACATTGGAAAAGCAGTAGTAAATAAGTTGATAAAATGTTTGCTGGAGGAAGCATAGCTTAAATGCCAAAGAAAAACAAGTAAAACTAATCTCCAAGTTTATAGGAAGTTAATAAGGAAGGTACAAAGATTCCTACTAAATATTTAATGTAAAACAAACGGCAACAATAGTTAAGGAAATATTCTCCTTGTTTCCCACATTTTCAGTACCAAACATTTTTTTTTTTGTAATTAGAAAGAGTGAGAAACTAAGAGATTGAGCCAGAGTACTGAACTCTACACACCACTCTGGAAACAGAAGGGTAACTTTTTAGGTGTTTGGGCTACTGGAATGAGGGCAAAAATAAAATTCAACAAAAAACTTCAAATACAAGGCAAAATTGGGGAAATGATTGAGGTTCTTGTATTTCAAGGGCTCCAAAGAGCCCTTGTTCATGGCTAAATGTCTGAGTACAGCAGTCTTTGGCAGGGTTATTCCCAGCCAAGAGAGCTGTTTGTACAATGGCAGCCATGTCTCATTACAGTGTGAGTCCTGTTTCTGATGGAAATAGAAGTTGGCAGGGCTTAGTACTAAGCAAGGTACTTAGCCTCTTTGAATCTGTTCATCTGTAAATTGCTGCCATTAGTAGTCTTGACATCACAATAATGGCTTTTATGATGTATACATGATGTGACACGTGTTGAGTGTTTAGCAACTGTGGTTGGCACATAGCCAGTGGTCAATGTACAGTCTTCATTAATACTTTAAAGAATAAATTTATCTTCTGACCTAGAGAATTACTTCTTATATTGCCTTAGATGTGATTAGATTCTTCTTTTATCTGGTTTGGACTCAAACACACACCTAAATTTGAACTAAACTGAACTTAGTTTGGTGGCATGGTGGGGATGGGGGTGTAGCAGGGTGGGAGACAGAGGTGCAAAATGTTGTGGCCACAAGAATATTAAATTTCACATCAGCCTCTGGTTTAATTTGGCACTGACTGCTATTCAAACAAAGCAGTGTTGTGTCAGAGGAAGGGAGAGGAGAAAAATCAACGCATTTTTGAAAATAAGATGTGGCTTTTGCTTTGACTATTTTGTTTTTTTCTTCAGCCACAAAAATATTTCTTTGCTTTAAGGCTCACAAAAATTATCTCTTCCAGGACACTGTACAAACCTAAATTTCAGAAGAAACTTCTGTTTAAAATGACAAGGACTTAGCAGGACTTCCCTTGATACTTGTTTAATAGGAGAACCTCTCAGAAAGTATTATCTATCTTCAGAAGAAATCTTTATATACACTTAAGAGTCCCCCTTACACCTTATTTCCTATAGCTATGGCATATGTGGTACTTGAAAAGTTGATATATGCTATATTTCCTGGTGACATTGCCTCAGTGCTAATAGGATTATAGATATATCATTTACCCATTCTCTGCATGTATTCATGTGTTAGGTTTTTGTAATTTCAGGATAAAATTCTAGTGTAAAGCCTGGCAGTATAGTAATCCATTCTCCAACAGTTATTCTCTTGGGCCTCAGACATCTGGCATGACACTAAAAGGACCTGGTCCTAGGTCAATACTTGAAGTATAGGGAAGCTCTGTATGACCAAATTGATGGAACTTTCCTGTCTTCTGTTTTTGTGGTATATGTTTAAAGCAAGGTTTCAAAAAAAAAGGTTTGGGCATTCATCTCCCTTTCACTTTTTGCCATAGCAATGGACTTTTTGCCATAGCAATACTACTAAATGCCCATTTATGATGTTAAGCTTGTGTCAGTGATGATGTAATGTGTTGGCTAGGCAACTATCCTCGTCTAGAAATAACAGCCACTCACTAGACTATCAGCCTCTGCCTTCAAAGAGCTTACACTTTAGTTGAGGAACCAGACTTTACTTCATGCTCCATGTTGTAACAATATAGACCCACTTATTCATGATACATAACATGGGGACATGGAGCTACTTACATATATGATTTAAAATGAAAAATAATACTAGCACAGTAAATTTTGTTTTTGCTATTAGCTGTGTGACCTTAAATTTCAGCCTCTTTATGATTAGCTGGTTCTTTTTTTTTAAAAAAAAATATTTTATTGATTTTTCACAGAGAGGAAGGAAGGGGGATAGAGAGTTAGAAACATCAGTGAGAGACATCGATCAGCTGCCTCCTGCACGCCCCCTACTGAGGATGTGCCTGCAACCAAGATACATGCCCTTGATGGGAACTGAACCTGGGACCTTTCAGTCTGCAGGCCTAGGCTCTATCAGCTGGGCCAAACCGGTTTTGGCTGATCAGCTGGTTCTTAATCTGAAAACCCAGGGGTTGGAATATAGAGTGCCTTTCAGTTTTAACATTTAAAAGGGAATCACATTTACCTGGCATTCTCTGTAGCACCTTCCCTTTTAAAAAGTTTTCCCTAATGGCTGAGCTTATGCTTCAGCATTCATTAATTACTTTTAAACACTTTCCCCTCAACTTTCCAATTACCTGGAGGGTGAGAAGAGGACATTCTAAAATTATCTATCTGTCATACCTAGCTTCGAATTCTTTCAACAAGTGATTATTTCCCACAATCCTTTCATTTTTATGCCCTCTCCCCACCACATAAAACAATGCTCAAAAATTGAAAAGCACAAAACAAGTGAGAAACAAAGCAGCCTAATTCCTTCACTTAAGTAAATCGCACTTTTCCCTTCAGTTTTTGACTCAAAACGTGTGACTGTATGTATCGCTTCGCAGGCCGCTTTCTCCTTGGAAATACATTTCTTGTGGGTATTTTGCCATGTAATGAAAATATTCTTAGGTCACTTTTAACTTTTTATTCCTTTCCTTCCTTCTAGGGCACTAAGGGCCGACGAGGCCGAATCTCAGCGCGGGCGCTGATGATAGAAACATGAAGTTATAAGGACGGTGAAGAGGTGGGGTGGCGGGGGAAGGGGGCGGAGGACGGGGGAAGTTTTTAGTGAAAAAAAGAAGCCAGGTCCACTGAAAGATCTAAGAAATTCCCAACACTAGAACCTTTGTATATACCAGTTCTCAGTAACCTACAGCAGGGGGCGCTCGGAAATTGTCGCACTTTCCGGGCAACCTTCAGGACTTCACCCTCTGGAAAACTGAACAGTGTTTCCGGCTCTTCTCAGTTGTGGACGCTCGTAAGTGTTCGGCAGTTTCCGGGGAGACTCGGGGCGCCGCTTCTCGCTTTCTCTGCTCTGATCGCAGTTTGGCTGGCAGGGTCGTGGGCTAGTCATGGCGTCTCCGTCTCGGAGATTGCAGACTAAACCAGTGATTACTTGTTTCAAGAGCGTCCTCCTGATCTACACTTTCATATTCTGGGTGAGAAACGGAGGCCCCCGGGGACAGGAGGGGACCCTGGGCTTGGGTTGGGGGTGTGACCCTGAGCGGAGGGAGCACAGATCCGGGATTCCAAGGGAGGCACGGGGTAGACAGATTTGGGCAGAGGTTACTGTTGGGACTGGGTCCTGGTGCGGGATGGCGGTGGCCGGTAGGCTGAAGTCTGGAACCCAGACGTGCCTAGCATTCGAATTCGATGCGGGGTAGGGTGGGGGGACGGCGAGGGAGTTTATCCTTCAGGGTATGTAGAGGGTGTCCTCGGACCTTTAGAGAAGCAGGGCCGGGCCGGCCACTCTGAGGGCTTTTGCTTGCATAATAGTCTTTTTCTTTTCATTGCTTCATAAGAGGGGAGTATTTCACAGGTAAGTATGGTAATGGCCCCATTCCCGCCAGTCTATCCTTGGACTTGCTTTTGTGTACCATCCCTTTGTACTCATCTCTGATGTTGGGGGAAGGGGAAGTTTCTGGAATTCATAAAAATACCCCGCCGCCCTTCCAGGAAGGTTTTATTAAGCAGGAGTAAGACAGTTAAGAAACTTTTGGTCCCTAGGGCAAGCAAGTCTGCCCTGGGTTTGTGTTTACAAACACACACAAAAACAACAGATGAAGTTTAAGGATTTTATTAAGAAGCCTTCTCTAGCTTCCCCCTTGGCTTCCCCCTGGCTACCTGAGCTACCTACATGATCCAGCTGTGGATTTATAAAGGTCTGTCCTTTTGAGCAGACCCCTTTTTTATCCCCCCTTTAGACCCCTCCCCCTCCTTGTCTGCCACATCCCAGCCACAGCTCTGTGGCCACGGCCTGCTAAATAACTATCAGACCTATTGTTTCTTAAATACCTACTGGTTTGTGATTTGAATATACATGTATCACTTTTAAGTCTATTCAAATCAGTGTATAACTTTCTATTCTCTGATTTCCCACATAGATCACTGGTGTTATCCTTCTTGCTGTTGGCATTTGGGGCAAGGTGAGCCTGGAGAATTATTTCTCCCTTTTAAATGAGAAGGCCACCAATGTTCCCTTTGTGCTCATTGGCACTGGCACTGTCATCATTCTTTTGGGCACCTTCGGTTGTTTTGCTACCTGCCGAGCTTCTGCATGGATGCTAAAACTGGTGAGTCCTTATTTTCCTTAGAAGTGATTCTTGGTTTCTGAAAAGTCTTACACGTATGTTCATAGGCTTTGCTTTTTGGAACTGGCAATGGCCTTTTAAGATTTCTCTTGTTCCTTATGAAAACTTATCAAGTAATAGTTCAGCTGTCAGTTACCACTTTTGTTGTGCTTTCCCTGTCCTTTCAATGAAAAACACGCTGATTGAACAGACCATTTTTTCCCTTGATTCCCTTTGCAGCTGTGATGTATCTAATTTATGTTAACTTAGACTTTTTTTTTTATCCTGCAGTATGCAATGTTTCTGACTCTCATTTTTTTGGTTGAACTGGTCGCTGCCATTGTTGGATTTGTTTTCAGACATGAGGTAAGTCAGAATTTGGGAGATAAAAATGGATTCATTTAAGTCACAGAGTTAAAGACAACTTTTGCTAGTTTAAAAATCACTTACAGTTGTGTTTTAAAGCCTTATTTTTGTAACCCATAGCCAATAATAATGGCTTTCTTATAAAAATTCTATTCCACTTTTAATATAAAAGAAAATTTAGAAAATGGTAAAGACTAACAATCACAAGAACAAAGTTAAAGATGTCCATAATTACATGTATTTCTAGTAATTTTTCTGTATATAAATACCTATTAAAGTGGAGATGGTACAGTTTATAACTTTGATAGGAAACTATTTAAAGCACAAAATTGATACCATCTTCATTTATGCCACACAGAAAAGACTGGATATATTTAATGCACATCATAAAAATCTTAATATTGAATTAGGAATCAGCATTCCACTCAGTTAAGCCTGGGGTTATGAAATGATTCAGTGAGTAGTGAAGGCTCATCAATGAGAGTGTTTTTTACAATGTGGTAATGCAGCCTCCCAAAGTAAAGTAACTTAAACATTCCATAGGCATCAAATTTATACTATTAAAACTGGGTAAAGATTGGGGTGGGGGAAATATAGCAGTATAGAGCTGCCACTTGAATAAATATATGTTCCCATAGCACTTTTAACTTGTAGTGGTTATCATCTTTTATTGAAATGTTTTGCTTAGTAGTCCCCTTGGACAGGATTGGTCCATAGAAGTTAATTTCTATGCATATTGCTGCAGTCAGATGTAGGAATTTCTTATTTGACTTTGTTTATTGGCCTTGTGCTTCTTTGCTATAGATTAAAGACAGCTTTAAGAAGAATTATGAGAAAGCTTTAAAGCAGTATAATGCTACGGGAGATTATAGAAGCAGTGCAGTAGACAAGATTCAAAGTACGGTAAGTGATAATTGGAGGTGGCTTTTCAAGGGGGAACACATTCCCTATCCCCTGAGAGAAGAGGATAGGGTCCTAGCTACTTGTCCACTTGTCCTATGCTCTCATTATAATCTTAGATCAGTAGAGAATGAAGATATGTCCCTGAAAAGAAGAGTGTGACAGTAATAAGGGACATATCTCCATTTTCTCCTAAGCATTCTCCTCACATATGCAACACTTCAGTCCCCACTGGCATCATGGCCAAGTCCTATTAGCACCAACAATAGCAGGAAAGTAAGGCCAGTCTGAAAATGTTAGAAACATTTGGTGTTTGAAACAAGTGTTCATCTTTTGAATTATAATGCCAATTAAGAATAGCCACAAAAAAATCATTACATATAATAAATGTTTTTTAAAATTTATCTTTATTGTTGAAAGTATTACCATTATCCCCTATTTTCCCTATTTCCCTCCTCCACCTTGCACCTGCCCCCATCCCAGTGCTGTTTAGAACACAAATTATAATATAAGATGATAGGCTAAATGTTTGACTACAAAGTTGTAATGTGAAGTATCAATGTTTTTGTTGGGATTTTTCAGTTACATTGTTGTGGTGCCACAAACTTTAGAGATTGGAATGTTACTAATTATTACATAGAAAAAGGATTTCCCAAGAGCTGCTGTAAAGTTGAAGATTGTTCTCCTCAGAGGGATGCTGATAAAGTAAACAATGAAGTAAGGAGCCTTTTAAAAATTTTTTGAAGATACTAACTGAATACAGAGTTGCCTCACTTTTAGTTTTTAATCACAATATACATTATCTGAAATAGGGCAGGTCTTATTCTCATTGAATAAATGAGGAAATTGAAACAGAAAATGTGTGACTTGAGGTCATACAACTAGCAAGAAACACTTTTTAAATGTATAATTCTGACTTCAAAGTTCTACCAAAAACACTTTTTAAATGTATACTTCTGACTTCAAAGTTCTACCAAAAACACCGTGCTTGAAAGGAGACAGTGTTTGTTATATGAAAGATTAAACTTTAATAAAATGACAAAGGCTAGAGTATCCAAAGTTCATCTTTCTGCCAAGATGTATGATTAAAATATTATTGCTTGTGCTGACTTTTTTTTTTCTCTCTCCCATTAGGGTTGTTTTATAAAGGTGATGACCATTATAGAATCAGAAATGGGAGTTGTTGCTGGAATTTCCTTTGGAGTTGCTTGCTTCCAGGTAAATCCATCTATTTAGGAACTGTTTTATCACTCTTATAGGTGTCAGCCAGAAGATTTCCACTTTGAAGGCTTCAACCTTTTGCTTCAGGGCCCTGGATAGTGTGGGCATTTTCAGGAAGTTACATTTTCACAAAACACTCAATTGCTCATCACAGTATATGAAGCATATGTAGTAAATCATTTGTGATTGGGTTTTTATTTAGCTTATTTGGAAGGGAATATTTTGCCTTTTTCATTCCAATTTTTTGATGTCTTAGTTCTTACGTTTTTCCATAAATATGTATTTCTTTAAGTTTTTATTGCCATTTACCTGTTCTTTTTACATGGTGAGTCATGCCTTGAAACTACAAAAAGCAAGGCTTAAAATTAACTTCTAGCAGTGTATATCTTTGGAAAGCAGTTAACTGTAGAAAGACCTGGTGCCCTCTTAGTTATGGCAACTTTCCAGCATCACAGTTCATTAAATAAAATATGAGATAGACTGGAACCTTGCTTTGCTCTGCAGTCAGTCAAGATTCTAAAACATTATTAGAATCCTTTTTTTCCTGAGCTGCCTGATGAGTTGCATGTAAGTCTTAGACTATTAAAATCTAGATTATACAAACCCACATTCAATATGTGCCTATTATTTTGAGTGGGTACTATGCTGTGGATTCAAGTTGTATTTCTGGAGTTTTGCTATGTCTCCTTGTAGCATGAAAAGTCTATGTTGTGGCTCTAAACAACTTATTTAGGGGGTGTTTTTCCTATTAAACATTGTGGAGATAGTTCTAAAAGCATTTTGACCTATGTAATTGATGAAGTCTAATCTTAATATATTTCTATAGTAGGCATAGCTATATCTGAATCTGCTTTGTCTAATAAAATATCCACTGGCTACATTTTAAAGATTCTATTTCTTAAATAAAATTTAAATTTTGTTTCTTCAGTTACTCTACCCCTATTTGAAATGTTGAAAAGCCACAGGTGGTCAGTGGTGATCGTATTGGACAGGGGAGGTATTGGTATTATACAACATTGCCAGCACTGCAACACTGCTCTAGACTCTCCAGGAAAATCTCTGCCCTCACAGATGGAAATTTTACTTTATTTGATTCTTATTCTAAGCCATACCCTTTTTGTTCTGGTAACAGAGGAAGAGGAAGAAACAGTTCCCCAAAGTTATGACATTTAGAATTTTCCTTGGGTGATTTTTGTCAGTTACAGTTGTGAAATTCCAGGTCACAGTAGTAGTAGAACTTTGCTTATATTCTTTGAATGTGACCTAGATGCTGAGTAATATCAAACATATCTAGAAAAACTTCAGAAAGGAAATTGTTAGTGAATTAGAAGTGAAGGAAACTCTACCTACACCCTGAAGTCTTTAAGCTCTTTGATGTGTATGTTTAATTTTGCTTGTATTTTATTTCCAGCTGATTGGAATCTTTCTCGCCTACTGCCTCTCTCGCGCTATAACAAACAACCAATATGAGATAGTGTAACCAACATTACATATGCTTACTCCTTTCCAACTTTAAGGTACGTTCATTTTGGTCCTCCGCTATATCAGTGTTGGTATTTGCTTCAGCTTGTGCATGTGATGGAAGGAGTAAGTTTGCCAAAAAGGTGTTGTCCAGCCTAAAGATCTTGAGTAATGGTCGCCTTTCTAACAAATTTGAACCTACAGTGAAGAGCAGGGATGGGACACCTTGTTTCTGCCAAGGGCCATTTGTATATTTACAACATCATTCGCGTAATATAATTCACTTAATATAAATTTATATTGCTATGTAAAAAGCTCCTAGATTTATTGAATTTTGAGTCTTGCTTGTGCCTTGGCAGGGCCAGACCAAATGATTTTGCAGGCCTTATATGGCCCTCATCCCTGGTGAAGAGAAATGAGGTTCCCTGGGAAGTACACTCTGCTCTTGACCAATAGTGACATTTCCCCTAGGCTTTGGCCTAGTTCTCATGATCACAATCATTTGGTGGATTTATTATCAGAGACATAAACTCATCTGGACTAACCAGGAGCTAGTTTTGGGGGAAATGTGTATTTCAATAACTTCAGTATTTGAATGGTAAAATATAAAGACTTTTGCTAGCTGACTTAATCCCTAGAGCACTCTTCACATTTTTTCTTTGAAAAAACATAGTTTATTAAAGAACTATCAAAAATAGGTGTAAATATGGTATAAAATAATGGTAGAGGCAGTGCTTTAGTGCTGTTACTCTGGCACTTTGAAAAGTGATTAGGGCATGAAGGTCTTCATTAGTAGAATAGATTAGAATGTGTGCAAGTGAATACAGATACTGGTATTTGGGTTACAAGTAATTTTTTTCTTTCATTTTAGGATATTTACATTACCCTCTGTGAGCTACTAGATTGCCTGGTTTGGAAAACTGCCCCATGTTACCCATTGACCAAAAAGCTACACCAATAGTCTGATTCAATCTAGTCACTTGTCCAATATGGTATAAGTCCACCTTTTGCCCCATTCATCATGTACTATCATTGAAACTTTCTTATCTGAAACACTGGAAGAGCTAGTAAATTGTAAATGAAACAATGTTTGCTTGTTCCTCTTGATTATTGTTTTTCTCAATATAGTGCAGTGGTTCCCAATCTTCCTAATGCCACATCCCTTTAATGCAGTTCCTCATGTTGTGGTGACCCCCAACCATAAAATTATTTTCGTTGGTACAAAATAAACCACAAAATTATTTCGTTGCTATACAATTATTTTTGTTGTAGCAACGAAAATAATTTTATGGTTGGGGGTTACCACAACATGAGGAACTGCATTAAAGGGACGTGGCATTAAGAAGATTGGGAACCACTGATATAGTGCTTTTGAAAGGCACTGTGGATTTCCTGTTTTGATATACTGTTATAAAACAGGAATTTGACCCATTTGAACTGGCCCCTTCCCAGCCAAGGTTATGTGATTTGATTGCATTAATTTGTATCAAGAAGTTAAAATGTTTTGATTAGTCTCTCTCCATTCTGATAGGCAGAGTGTTACATTGTATAGTTTAATTCCAGCCAGGAGTTGGATGGCACCCATCAGAGTTACCAGGTGGTGGTAACGGTCTCTGACCTAAGGTACCCAAGACTAAAAGGCACTACCATTTCTGTGACACATCAGATAGCAGCACACTTATACTTGACATTTTTTTGCCTCCAAGTTAAGGTGTTATATTTCCTCCATCACTTGAAAGGTTCTAATTGTGTCAGAATTAGTGTGTTTTCCTGAGAAATTTAAAGCAACTCATCTTCATTAGCTTTAGCTGATATTTCCTTACCAGATTGATATGACTTAATTATCAATATTTTGGACAACTTTAATAATCTCAGTTTTGATTTATGCCTTTCATAAATATGACTTTTACACAAGAAATATTGCTTTCCTCTAAAATCGTGTTTAAATTCATTTTTAGAAAACTACTGAATGGTTATTTTCTACTGAGAGCTAAGCCCCATATTTCTATTTGGAGTATAGTTTTACATATGAAATGTAAAACTGAGCTGTTGACTGAGTTTTTATTTTATTTTTTTTTGTTTATTCATTTGTTGCTTTCAGTTTTATATCCCACATATGAGTGAGATCATATGGTTCTTGTTCTTTCTGACTTATTTCTTAGTATAATATTCTACTTGAAACCTATGTAATCTTATTAACCAATGTCACCCCAATAAATTTAATAAAAATAATAAAACTGCATGTAAAACAGTAATGTCTCTGTTTACTGAAACTTATTCCCCGTAAAAAGATTACTTTCCTTATTACAAAATAGCAAATTCTTATCATTCTCCCAGAGATCATACTTTTTAAATTATATAGCTTTCATTAAGAGGTTGGGTATTTTGCTTAGCATAATAATCTCCAGATCCATCCATGTGATTCTAAAGGGTAAGAGCTCTTTTTTATAGCTGCATAGTATAAATGTACCACAACTTTTTTATCCACTCCTGAACACTTGAAATATTTCCAGATCTTAGCTATTGTAAATAATGCTGCTATGACTATACAAGTGCATATATTCTTTCTGATTAGTGTTTCGAGATTCTTACTATGCTAAGCCAAATAAACCAGTTAGACAAATATCACATGGTCTAACTTATATGTGGAATCTAATGAACAAAATAAACTGACAGACAAAATAGGTCCAGGTATGGATGCAGGGGATGGAATAGCATATCTCAGTGAGGAGGAAAATGGAGGAGATGGGAAGAGATTAACCAAAGAACATATGTGCATAACCCATGGACACACAATAGTGTAGGGAACGCCTGGGGTGGGGCAGGGGCTGGATGAAGTGGGGGGGAGGCAAAGTGTGGGGGAATGAGGGCATCTGTAATATTGTCAATAAAGAAAAAAGTTAAATATAGAGCATTAACCAGTACCTTCAGGATAATAAAGACATTATTAAAACAAGTGTAAATGGGAGAAGTCATTCTTTGGTTTTAGGTTTCTTTGTACATCTATTAGTAGAACTTAGCTAATTGCCACACATCCACACAGTCCTTGAATTTGATAGTGGTGGGGAAGTCAATAACAGTTATAAAGTGGACAAAAACTACTAGTTAAATAAGATTAATAACTTTCAAGTACATGTTTTAAAATGCTTTGAGTTACTACAGGAAGCGGATGTTGCCCATTAAAACATTTGATAAGGGTAAAGTGATAAAACAGTTGAAAACTAGTTACTCTCCAAATGCAGTAAATTAGATAATTTTGGCTATTGGAATTGTGGACACTGCGAAAGAAGATCCTTACTGATAAGAACCCGTAGTCAGGGTCAAATTTAAAAGCAAAGCCTAGAAGCTGTTTCTAAACAGTCCTCTCACACAAACGCACAAACCGTAATTCAGGGAGAAGCTTACATTAAACTGCCTGTCTCCCACACTGACATACGAACCAACCCTTATGAGTTTCCAGAATTGTATTTCAACTCCAATCAGAGTTGCACAGCTATATTCCCATCATCTTCTCGACCAATTGAGAGTGACTCTTATCAATCGGATCAGTACCTTCTAGATCAAATTGCAAGGATTTGAAATCTTCATTTGCATGGGGACAGACCAATAAGGGACCAGGGACAGGGTCTTTTGTCTATATGTCAGCTCCCCTCTGACTCAGGACACACTTTTCCTGTCCACCAAAGACTGAAGACTGCATTTTCCCAACAGAAGTTGAAACACTGAATACATCACACTAGAACAGAGAGGAGCAAACCAGCACAAAGCTTAATGGGATAGAGCAGGCAGAGCAGAACAGAGCTATCTGGCTGGAGAGGAGCCTCAGTCAAAGGCCACCTTATCCCAGGGCTGCCTTGTACCAGGGCCGCCTCACAGTCATGTTGTTCCACAGCTCTGCTGCTTCATAAATGAGTGCAACACTATTGAGCTGTTTCAAAGCTATGCTGTTCTGACAGTTGTGCTGTATCACAATTGAGCTATTTGCATTGAATAAAGTTTCCTCCTTCACTGCAGTCTAATTTGGGGATTCCTATTGGTATTGAATTGGTGCCAAGGACCATCAGTTGACAGAACTAATGAAGCTAAAGAAGAAAATATTTGAAGGATAATCAGCAATTTTCTAATAGGTATTTTTCACTAAGATAGCCTAGGAAAACCCTTTAAAGTCTTTTTAAATGTATTTTTATTGATGTCAGAGAGTAAGGGAGAGGGGGAGAGAGAGAGAAATATCCATGATGAAAGAGAATCATGGATTGGCTGCCTTCTGCATGCCCCCTATTGGGGATCAAGCCCACACCTGAGCATGTGCCCTTGACCAGAATTGAACCCAGGACCCTTCAGTCCACAGGCTGACACTCTATCCACTGACCCAAACCAGCCAAGACTGAAGTCTTTAAGTCATTTTTTTAAAGTTAAAAGTTTTTCTCAGGGTTCTGGTCAAGATGGTGGTGTAGATAAACACAGTACTTGCCTCCTCCCACAACCATATAAAAAGTACAACTAAACTACAGAACAACCATCATTCAGAACCACCTGAAATCATACTGAATAGAAATCCTGCAACTAGGGAATTAAAGAAGAAAGCACATTGAGACTAGTAGGAGAGGTGGAAAATCGTCTGGTCCCATACCCATGTGTGATGGTTTAAAATTGGGGGGTATATCTTGGCTGTGAAGGTCTCCCCTGAGAAGCAAGTGGTGCCAGCCCAATACCAGGATCCCCAGCCCAGGGTTCCAGTGCTAGGAAGAAAACACCCCATGTCCTTGGGCTGTAAAATCCAGCAGGGATTGTGGCTTAGTGACTTGGAGGCTACTGGAGTCCCAGACAGTTCTTAAAAGGCCCATGCATGAACTTACTAGGACTCACTCCCTCTGAACTCCATGGCTGGGGCAGCAGCTTTAAAAGAACTAGGTACATTTAGGGAGGAATTAACTTGTTTAGAATCAGGTGAGAGCTGGAGGGGCAGTTTTCTGCCAGATAGAAGTGCTAGCAAGGCCATTGTTTCTATGCTGAGTCCATCCCCAAAAGCCGACAGGCAATCATCATAGCTGAATCTACATCAACTGGGCTCACAGTTTTTGCCCTGCACTGGTAATTCCCTGAAATCCAGTCCCTTCCTGCTTACGGGCTCATTCAAGACATTTCCAGTGGCTTTTCCATACAACTCGCCTCTCTTGCCTCATGCTTTAGACTTTCCTCAAATTTCTCAAAGAAGTGGCAACTGGCCTCACTGTTCCCTGTTCTCTGTACCTCTCATTAAGTGTCCCCAGGCCTGACACTAGCAGTTGCCTTCATACCATGATTCACAGCTTGGCCTCTCCTGAGCATTTCCAAGCCCAATACAAGTAGCAGCCATCTTCAGATTGCTTTGTAGTTCATGCTGGTTGGCCCCAGGCAGGGCACAGGGAGTGGATGACTTTGCACCTTTTAAGAGGCCTCAAAGCCAATACACTTGGTGGTCAGCTTTAACCCACCAGATCGCAAACCTACCACTTCCACAAGTGAAAAACTCAGGGGGTATACTCAGTACCAAAGCTCCACTGAAGCATGTCCTGCTCCATAGGATTGGCTCCTGCACTGCAGCTCTTCCCCTGTAGTTGCAGCCAATCCTCACAACTGATTGAGTTGGGTTCAATCATTCCAAGTGACACCAACATCAATCAAGGCTCAACTATAATAGAACAGTGCACACAGCCCATACAAGGGTGCACCTGGAGTGCCCAGGTCAGGTGACTGGGGAGGTTGAGCCACTGGGCTCTATAGGACACCTATTATATAAGGCCACTCTACCAAGTCAGGGAGACAGCAGATCTACATAGTACATAGAAACAAATACAGGGAAGCAGCCAAAATGCACAAAGAAACATGTCACAATGAGAGAACAGAAGAAATCTCCAGAAAAAGAACTAAATGAAATGGAAGCAAGAAAACTACCAAATACAGAGTTCAAAAACAATGGTTGTAAGGATGCTTAAGGAACTTACTGAATACTTTTTTTCAAGGGAATTAGTGAGAACTTCAAGGAACTTAGTGAGAACATCAACAACATAAAAAAAGTACTGGTCAGAAAAGAAGGTTACACTAACAGAAATAAAGAATAATTTACAGGGACTAAACAGTAGAGTAGAGGATACTGAGAATCAAATTAAGAATTTGGAATATAAGGTAGCAAAAAAACACCCAATCATAGCATGCAAAAAGATGGGTATGAGATTTTTTGTGATGATCATTTTTTTAAAATTAAATCTTTATTATTCAGATTATTACATTTGTTTCTCTTTTTTCCCCTCCATAGCACCCCTCCACCCAGCTCCCACCCCTCCCTCTGCCCTTAGCTCTCTCCCATTGATCTCATCCATAGGTGTATGATTTTTGTCCAGTCTCTCCCTGTACACCCCTCACCCCTTCCCCCCTGAGAATTATCAGTCCACTCCCTTTCTGTGCTCCTGATTCTAGTATATTCACCAGTTTATTCTGTTGATCAAATTTTTAATTCACTTAATTTTTAGATTCACTTGTTGATAGATATGTATTTGTTGTTCATAATTTTTTGGCTTTTACCTTTTTCTTCTTCCTCTTCTAAAAGAGTACCTTTCAGCATTTCATACAATACTGGCCTGGAGTTGATGAATTCCTCCAGCCCCCTCCCATCTGCGAAGCTCTCCATCTGCCCCTCAACCCCGAATGCCAGCCCCGCTGGACAGATTATTCCCGGTTGCAGGCTCCCGCCACTCACCACGTTGAACACTTCCTGCCACTCCCGTCTGGCCTGCATCGCCTCTGCTGAGAAATCAGCTGACAGTCGTATGGGTGCTCCCCTGTAGGTAATGAACTGTTTTTCTCCTGCTGCTTTTAATATTCTCTCTTTCTCTTTTGCTCTTGGCATTTTAATTATGATGTGTCTTGGTGTAGTCCTCTTTGGATTCCTTTTCTTTGGGGTTCTGTGTGCTTCCTGGACTTGTAAGTCTATTTCTTTTACCAGATGTGGGAAGTTTTCAGTCATTATTTCTTTAAACAGGTTTTCAGTATCTTGCTCTCTCTCTTCTTCTGGCACCCCCACAATTCTGATGTTGGTACGCTGAAAGCTGTCCCAGAGTCTCCTTACATTATGTTCACATTTTTGGATTCTTTTCTCTTCTTGCTTTTCCAGTTGAATGTTGTCTGCTTCTTTATATTTCAAATTTTTTACTTGATTCTTGCCTTTCTCTAGTCTGCTGTTAGGACTCTGTATAATATTTTTTATTTCAGTCAGTGTATGTTTAATTTCTATTTGGTCCTTTATCATCTTTAGTAGGACCTTTTCCATCTCTAGTTGGCTCTTTTGTATCGCTAGTTGGTCCTTTTTCATCTCCTCTTGGGTCTCACTAAATTTATCGAATTTTTCTAGCATATTCTTGAAAAACCTTACAAGTGTGGTTTTGAACTCTATATCCAGTCGTTTTTTTTTCTCCATTTCTTTTGTTTGTGATCCCTTCCCTTGTTTCGGCATTTTCACTATGCAGGGGAAACTTCTGTGTTGGATTCAGTCTTATGACAGCAGACACAAAACCGAAGAAGCCTCTGTTGAGCTTGGGAGAGGTGGAGTCTCAGGGCTTAAGGGATCGCCTTGCCTTCCAGTTGGCCCCGCCATCCACGGCCCCTGAGTCTCACGTGACTGGGTAATCCCTTGAGCGGTCCTTGTGCGTGCGCGCACCCACAGTGCCTCTAACCGCTGCCTTTCCAGCTCCCCTGAGCACTAGGACCACACGAGTCTAGGTCCCCAGGGTTTCGCCCGAAACAGGGGCTTAGTGGAGTCAGAAGTGGCACAGTTCGGAGGGTCTGTCTCCCGCCCACTCGCGAAAGCACAATCAGCAGTCTGTCCTGTGCGCAGCACCGTCCGTGTGCGAGACCAGACCTGATCTTCTGCAACTCCCCTAAATTTCCGTGCACCTCTCTCTTTTCACAGTCCAAACTCCCCCCGTATGAGTTTTGCTGGATCTGGGGTTTAGTGTCGTAAGATAAGGGGTTCAATGCCGTTGGGAGTCTCCGTTTCCCTCCCGCCAGAGAAAGCCAGCCAGGTACTCCGGCACCCGCTCTCTCAGCGCACGCGTCTCAGTACCTCGGCTTTTTGCAGCTCCTCTGGGTCTCCGTGAGCCCCTCTCTTTCCTTCTAGCTGTAGAACTTACACTCCGCCAGCTTTCCTGTGGTTCTGGATGATGTCCGTTCTGTCTTTTAGTTGTAGTTTTGAAATTGTTGTGCGAGGCAGCAGTGTAGGTGTTTACCTATGCCACCATCTTGGATTCCTCCCTCTGTGATGATCATTTAATAGGTTTTATATGTCTAATCACTGGGGTATACACCTAAAACTAATATAATATTGTATATAAACTGTAATTAAACATAAAAATGATTTTAAAAAGTTTTCCCTCATTATTAAAAAGAAAAAAATCCAGAAAATATGAAAAGCAAGAAGAAAAAAACCACCACACATCATCCTTAAGGTGGGTTGATGCATTTTTTTAAAGGTGGGTTCATTTTATTGTCTAGTTACTGAATACCCTTATGGCCAATGTGTGCATGTACATACTGGTCTATAAAATTCACCTTCACCTTTAACATGCCAAAGGTATCCTGTGGGTTCTTTCACTTCTAGGCACCAGGTTGCTTCCTGCAAGGCAGCTCTGAACTTCTCTTTGAAAAGAAAAGATCCATGGGTATATTTCCTGAAATGTAGAAAGCTTAGCAGCTTCAACCTATTTCTGTAGGGGGATGGGTGTATGTTGCAGGTATAAAAGATTTATGGAAATAAATAGCTTTATTTGTCATTTTTGTTTTTCCCCAGCTTTCACATAGGGTTCTTTGAGACATGTGTTTAACCTCCTGCCAGAATCCCAGTTGGTACTTTGCCAGTGATGCAGCTAACCCAACCGATTAAAATAATATATGCGTTATTTAATGAAAATGAGAAAACTTTGGTTTCTTTGGACTACTCTGTATAGGCTTTTGTTTGTACTTATAGATAAAACTCTAACACAGTATAAATATCATCTCTGCTTTTCCTCAGCATACATAAGATACATTGAAGTTTGATTTTTAAGTTTGCTGCCTTTTGAGGTTGACATTTTGCCTGTGATGTGGCAAACCCCAACTTTTTTTAATTCAAAAAGGAAAACGAAAGACTGATATTTCAGAAAAGAATACATAAAGTGAAACAGATACAGGAAAATGAGACTTTAATTGTTTTTAATCCTCACTTGAGGATATGCTTATTGGAGAGAGAGAGAGAGAGAGAGAGAGAGAGAGAGAGAGAGAGAGAGAGAGAAAAGAGGAACATAGATTGCTTGCCTTCTGTATAGGGATGGGACGGTGCTCCAAGCAACCTGAGCCACACTGGCCAGGATGAGACTTTAATTTTTAAGTCATTGGTTTACAACTTCACTCAGATTCCTTGTAAGAGAGAAGCCATTATGACTTAATTATGGCTTTTCTATTAGGTATCTCTACCCCATGGAACTTAGTAGAATTAGGTACTTGTAAAAAGCACAGCAAATGTTAATTAGATAAATGAATGGCTGAGTGAATCTAATTATAATAGCTCTTTAATGTTCTGTGTGAAATAAATTGTTGATTTAAATATCTCATTCCATGAAAACCACCCTTATATAGTAGAAACCATCTGCCCAGTTAGAAACCACATAAACTTGAAAAACACTGCAGTCTTCCTCCTGGACAAATCACTTTTTGCTGCTTTTCTTTTCCAAACTCACTACATTTGATGCCACTGGATAGTCTTGTTTTGAACTTGTAATATCCTGTTTTTCCTCCCTTTTACAGCACATTCTGGTTTACTTTGCTGTTTTAATTTCCTCCTGCTTTCCCAGAGTGGATATCCCCAAAGGTTTGCATTTGGTTTTTTGCTCTTAAACTATGCTAACTTTGGAGGAATTAAATGCAAATTATCATCAGTCCTAACCCCTTGCTTTCTAGTTGGACAGTTTAGTTGAGTGTTGGTCATAGCGACTTGCTTTTATTCTTTCCTCTCCCCCTCACACTCAAAAGCTTATTTGAACACTTAAAAATTAAAACACCTCTTATAACATTAGTCCATGGGCATTAGGCATTCATTCAATCTTGATTGACCCGGCTCCTTCACTAAGAATATCATAATTTATGGGAATTGGGGAAAATGGACCAGTTGCTCTAAGAGTTTAATTATCATTGGCTTTGCCACGTGCATATACCAGGCAAACATGAATTCTTTGGGTAAGATTGTCCTGCTTGACCTGGTGATGCTCTCATTATCCCATCTTCAACATTTGTTTTTTAAAGTAGTGACTTGTGAAGACTCTTCACTCTTCCAACCAGTTTCTCCCTACGTTTTCTGGTTCAAAATAAGCCTACTAGCAACATTCTCAAAGCAAATCAAGCTGGAATGATGCTGGCCTGGATATAGACAATTCATAAATGGGTGTATACAGCACCTAGGGAGGTGACACAAACTACTCAGACTCATCTCTGAAAAGGTGGAGTAGCTACATTAATGTGCATAGTTAGGGTACACTATGAGAGATTTGAGAGATAAGGGCACACATACATTGTCATTCTGTTATGAAATTCCTTAGCAGGAAAATGGCATATAAGAGAAGGTAGACCCTTTGCACAGAGTCTTTTTGTTCTGCTAATCAGCTTTTTGGTACTAGAGCCGAAGTGAGAGAACTAATGTTTATTGAGCACTTACCAATTGTCAACACTGTGTAAGGTGCTTCAATGAATTACCCTGTGATGGAAGGTAGCACTGTTCTAATTTTTTCAGAACACCCCCCATAAAAAACTGAAGATCAGATGAAATAATTTGCTGAGGTTTCACATCACAGCTAGTAAGTGGCAAATCTGGGATTTGAACTTAAATTTATCTGACTTT
Organism: Lasiurus cinereus; assembly: GCA_011751065.1. NCBI lineage: Eukaryota > Metazoa > Chordata > Mammalia > Chiroptera > Vespertilionidae > Lasiurus > Lasiurus cinereus. Next base: position 1,924,752 of record JAAGEH010000037.1, read on the forward strand.
AAAGCCCATGCTTCATTTATTGGATTTTGCTCCATCTTAATAGCAAAAAGGAGATTATTTCACACTAGTCCATAGTCAGAGAACAGAAGAAACAAAAGATTCTCCTCCAAATAACTTTTAATCAGTCTCTACTGCATATAAAATCTTTAAAAATAAAACCTTCATGAAAAAGAATATCCCATTTTCTCACAATATGCTCTTATACGGTGTTAACATACAAGTACGTATTTAAAATAAACAAATATGTCTGAGATTGTGCTGCCTGTGGATTCCTCTAGTATTTTTATGGTTTCCCATCTAATATTTAAGTCCTGTATCCATTTTGAGTTTATTTTTGTATTTGGTGTAACTTGGTGGTCCTGTTTCATTTTTTTTGCATGTATCTGACCAATTTCCCCAACACCATTTACTGAAGAGGCTGTCTTGGCTCCATTGTATGTTCATGCCTCCTCTGTCAAATATTAATTGAGCATAGTGGTTTGGGTGGATATCTGGATTCTCTATTCTATTCCATTGGTCTATATGTCTGTTCTTGTGCCAATACCAGGCTGTTTTGAGAAGAGTTGCTTTGTAGTATAGCTTGAAATCTGGTATTGAGATCCCACCTACTTTATTCTTCTTTCTCAGGATTGCTGTGGCTATTCGGGGTCTTTTTTTTGTTGTTGTTGTTCCAGATGAATCTTTGAAGAATTCTTTCTAGGTCTGTGAAATACGTCGTTGGTATTTTAATGGATAGTGCATTGAATCTATAGATCGCTTTGGGTAGTATGGACATTTTAATGATGTTGATTCTCCCAATCCATGAGCATGGTATGCTCTTCCATCTGTTTACATCTTCCTCTATCTCTTTTATCAGTGTCCTGTAGTTTTCTACATAGAGGTCTTTTACCTCCTTAGTTAGGTATCTTAATTTTTTTGGTGCGATGATAAATGAAATTGTTTTTTAGCCTCTCTTTCTATAATTTCACTATTAGTGTATAGAAATGCCGTAGATTACTTGGAATTAATTTGGAATGCTGCTACATTGCTGGATTCATTTATTAAGTTAATTGGTTTTTGGATGGAGTCCTTTGGTTTTTTTAATGTACAGTATCATGTCACCTGCAAATAAGGACAGCTTTACTTCTTCTTTTCCAATTCGGATACCTTTTATTTCTTCTTCTTGCCTAATTGCAATGGATAATACTTCCAGTACTCTGTCGAATAGGAGAGGTGAGAGTGGGCATCCCTGTCTTGTTCTTGTTCTTAGGAGAAATGGTTTTAGTTTTTTCCCATTGAGTATGATGTTAGCTGTGGGTTTATCATATATGGCTTTTATGATGTTGAGGTATGATCTTTCTATTCCCACTTTGCTGAGAGTTTTTATCAAGAAAGGGTGTTGGATATTGTCAAATGCTTTTTCTGCATCAATTGATCTGACTATGTGATTTTTATCTCTCAATTTGTTTATGTGATGTATCACATTTATTGATTTGCAGATATTGTACCATCCCTGCATTCCTGGGATGAATCCTACTTGGTTATGGTGTATGAACTTTCTGATGTACTGCTGGATCTGATTTGCTAGAATTTTGTTGAGGATTTTGGCATCTATGTTCATGAGAGATATTGGCCTGTAATTCTCTTTCATTGTGTTGTCTTTATCTGATTTTGGTATTAGGGTGATGCTGGCTTCATAGAAGGTGTTTGGTAGTATTCCTTCTTCTTGAATGTTTTTGAATAGTCTGAGGAGGATAGGTTTTAATTCTTCCTTGAATGTTTGGTAAAACTCTCCTGTGTAGCCATCTGGTCCCGGGCTTTTGTTTGCTGGAAGCTTTTTGATGACTGCTTCAATTTCTTCCATAGTTATTGGACTATTGAGATGTTTAGATTCATCCTGATTGAGTTTTGCAAGGTTATATTTTTCTAGGAATATGTCCATTTTTTACAGGTTGTCCAATTTGTTGGAATAGAGTTGTTCTTAGTGTTTTATAACAATCCTTTGTATTTTGGAGGGGTCTGTTGTTATTTCTCTTCTTTCATTTCTGATTTTATTTATTTGGGTCTTGTCTCTTTGCTTCTTGGTGAGCCTGCTAAAGGTCCATCAAGCTTGTTTATCCTTTCAAAGAACCAGCTCTTGGTTTTGTTGATCTTTTGAATAATTTCTTTCGTCTGTATGTTGCTTATCTCCGCTCTGATCTTTACTATTTCCTTCGTTCTGCTCACACTGGGCTTTTCTTGTTGCTCTCTTTCTAGCTCTGAGTTGTAGGGTTAGGAAATTTATTACCATTGTTTCCTGTTGTGTGTTTTTTTTTTTCAGTAGATTGTAGGGCTGTGAACTTCCCTCTCAAGACTGCTTTCACTGTATCCCCAAAATTTTGTATTTTTGTGTTGTCATTGTCATTTGTTGCCATGATGTTTTTTATTTCTTCTTGATCTCTCTGGTTACGCAGTCGTTGTTTAATAGCATGCTGTTTAGTGTCCATGTGTTTTATTTCTTTATATTGTTTTTATTATAGTTGATTTCCAGTTTTATGCCACTGTTGTCTGAGAAAGTCCTTGATATTATTTCTATCTTCTTGAATTTGAAGAGACTTTTCTTATGACCCAACATAGGATCTATCTTTGAAAATGACCCATGTGGAGGTGAATCCAAGATGGCAACATAGGTACACACCCACACTGCTGCCTCGCACAACAATTTCAAAACTACAACTAAAAGACAGAGTAGACATCATCCAGAACCACAGGAAAGCTGGCTGAGTGAAAGTTCTACAGCTAGAGGGAAGGAGAGGGGCTCACGGAGACCCAGAGGAGCTGTAAAAAGCTGAGATACAGAGACACGCGTGTGGAGAGAGCAGGTGCCGGAGTACCTGGCTGGTTTTCTCTGGCAGGAGGGAAATGGAGACTCTCAAAGGAATTGAATCCCTTATCTTATGACACTAAACCCCAGATCCAGCTAAACTCATACGGGGGGAGTTTGGACTGTGAAAAGGGAGAGGTGCGTGGAAATTTAGGGGAGTCGCAAAAGATCAGAGGTCTGGTGGCACTCATGGCACTGTGTAGAGGACAGACTGCTGATTGTGCCCCTGGCTTTCGCGAGTGGGCGGGAGACAGACCCTCCCAACTGTGCCACTTCTGACTCCACTAAGCCCCTGTTTAGGGTGAAAACCTGGGGACCCAGACTCTTGCGGTCCTGGAGCGAGGGTAGCCAGAAAGGCAGCAGTCTAGAAGCACTGCGGGTGCACCACACAAGGACCGCTCCAGTGATTACCCAGTCACATGAGACTCAGGGGCCTTGGAGGGCGGGGCCGACTGGAAGGCAAGGCAGTTCCTTAAGCCCTAAGACTCCACCCATCCCAAGCTCAACAGAGTGGCTTCTGCGGTCTTGCAAGTCTGGCATCATAAGGCTGAATCCAACACAGAAGTTCTACCAGCATAGTGAAAATGCCAAGACAAGGGAAGGGATCACAAACAAAAGAAATGGAGGAAAACAAATGACTGGATTTAGAGTTCAAAACCACGCTTATAAGGTTTTTCAAGAATATGCTAGAAAAGATGGATAAAGTTAGCGAGAGCCAAGAGGAGATGAAAAAGGACCAACTAGAGATGCAAAAGATCCAACTAGAGATGGAAAAGGTCCAACTAGAGATGAAAAAGGAACAACTAGAAATTAAACATACACTGACTGAAATAAAAAATATTATACAGAGTCCTAACAGCAGACTAGAGAAAGGCAAGAATCAAATAAAAAATTTGAAATATAAAGAAGCAGAAAACATTCAACTGGGAAAGCAAGAAGAGAAAATAATCCAAAAATGTGAACATAATATAAGGAGCCTCTGGGACAACTTCAAGCGTACCAACATCAGAATTGTGGGGGTGCCAGAAGAAGAGAGCAAGATACTGAAAACATATTTAAAGAAATAATGACTGAAAACTTCCCACATCTGGTAAAAGAAATCGACTTACAAATCCTGGAAGCACACAGAACCCCAAATAAAAGGAATCCAAAGAGGACTACACCAATACAAACCATAATTAAAATACCAAGAGCAAAAGACAAAGAGAGAATATTAAAAGCATCAAAAAGAGTTCATTACCTACAAGGGAGCACCCATACGACTGTCAGCTGATTTCTCAACAGAAATGATACAGGCCCGACCGGAGTGGCAAGAAATATTCAACATGATGAATAGCAAGAACCTACAACCAAGAATAATCTATCCAGAAAAGCTATCATTCAAAATTGAAGGGCAGATAAAGAGCTTCACAGATAAGAAAAAGCTAAAGGAGTTCATCAACTCCAAACCCGTATTATATGAAATGCTGAAAGGTACTCTTTTAGAAGAGGAAGAAGGAAAAGGTAAAAGACAAAAAATTATGACCAACAAATACTTACCTATCAACAAGTGAATCTAAAAATTAAGTGAATTAAAAATTTGATCAACAGAATAAACTGGTAAATATAATAGAATCAGGAGCACAGAAAGGGAGTGGACTGATAATTCTCAGGGGGAAAGGGGTGAGGGGTGTACAGGGAGAGACTGGACAAAAATCATACACCTATGGATGAGGACAATTTGGGGGGAGGTAAGGATAGAGGGAGGGGTGGGAGCTGGGTGGAGGGGAGTTATGGAGGGAAAAAGAGAAACAAATGTAATTATCTGAATAATAAAGATTTGATTTAATATAAGAAATGACCCATATGCACTTGAGAAGAATGTATATTTTGTGGCTTTGGGGTGAAATCTTCTGAAGATGTCAATTAATTCCATCTGGTCTAGTGAGTCATTTAGGATTAATGTTTCTTTTGTAATTTTTTTTAGAGGATTGGTCCAGTGGTGACAGTGGAGTATTAAAGTCTCCTACTATGATTGTATTGCTGTCAATCTCTCCCTTAATGTCCTCTAGGAGTATTTTATGTATTTAGGTGCTCCTGTATTAGGTGCATATATGTTTACCAGAGTTATTTCTTCTTGTTGGATTGTTCCCTTTAGTATTATGAAGTGGCCTCCTTTATCTCTTGTTATGTACTTCACTTTGAGATCTAATTTGTCAAATATAAGTGTTGCAAACCCAGCATTTTTTTCATTTCCATTTGCCTGAAATATCATCTTCCATCCCTTCACCCTCAATCTGTGTGCATCTCTTTTTCTGAGGTGGGTTTTTTGTAGACAGCAGATATATGGATCATGTGTTCTTATCCAATCAGTTACCCTATGTCTTTGGATTGGATCATTTAATCCATTTACATTTAAAGTTATTATTGATAAGTACTTATCTGTTGCCATTTTTAGTCCTTACCCCCAAGTTCTTTCTTAGCTTCCTATTTCATTTTATTATAGCAGACCCTTTAACATTTCTTGCATTGCTGGTTTGGTGGTAATATATTCCCTTAGTCCTTTTTTGTCTGTGAAGCTCCTGATTTCACCTTCAATTTTGTTTGAAAGCCTTGCAGGGTACAGTATTCTTGGATTCAGACCCTTCCTTTGTATGACTTTGTATATTTCATTCCATTCCTTTGTGGCCTGATGAGTTTCTGTGGAGAAATCTGTTGCTATTCTTATAGGGGTTCCTTTGTAGGTAACTTTCTGTTTCTCTCTGGCCTCTTTTAAGATTCTTACTTTGTCATTGGTGTTTGCCATTTTAATTATAATGTGCCTTGGTGTCATTTTTTGGGGGTTCATTTTCTTGGGACTCTGTGAGCTTCTTGGATTTGTGTGGGGTTTTTTTCCTTTTCTATATTAGGGAAGTTTTCTGTCATTATTTCTTCAAACAGGTTTTCTATTCCGGTCTCATTTTCCACTCTTTCTGGAACCCCAATTATGCGGATGCTGTTTTGTTTCATGTTATCCCAAAGTTCCCTCAGGCTCTCCTCTTGTTTTTTAATTTTTTTTCTTGATGCTGCTGTACTTGGGTATTTTTTCCTACCTTGTCTTCTATATCTCTGATGTGGTCCTCTGCTTCTTCTAGTCTACTTTTGATAGTTTCTATTGAGTTCTTTATAGCAGTGATGTCTTTTTTCTTTTATTCTTGATTATTCTTCATTTCTTCTTGCTGCTTCTTCATTTCCTCTTGGTTCTTCTTCATTTCCTCTTGGCTCTTACACATATTGTAAATTTTGTCTTCCATTTTTTTTTTCAGCCACCTTATGATCATTTTTCTGAACTCTTTCTCTGGCAGGCTTATTTCTTCTTCTATTTTGTTTACTTTCTTTTCTGGTGATACCTGTCTTTCTGTCATATGTTGGCTGTTTCTTCGTCTGCCCCTGGTCTTTCTTGTCTGGATATCTTGTTATGTAATTATCTCTCCTACGTTGATTCAAAGGCACAAATTACCACATGACCAGGCACAACACACAAGGCACTGAACAGAAATGTATCCACAATGTTAATAACCACAAATATGGTGACCACCAATGAAAGACAAATTAGCGGTAAGTAGAGAAAGAAGAGAAAAATGAGGAAAAAAGAAAAGAAAGAAGAAAGAAGTGCCAAAATCAAATTGGGAGAGGGAGAAAAAAATAAATAATAAAATGAAATAAAAAATAAAAAGAAGAAGAGAAAGAAGAAAAGAGAAAGCGAAAAAAAGTCAGAGAGAAAAGAAAGAGAATAAGAGAAAAAAGGAGAACAAATTATAGATTTGAGGAGAAAACTCCTATAGAACAGCCACTAATCCCAACAAATGCTAGCAACAAGTACCTGGAGATTAATACAAACTACAAATAACAACTAATATCAGGGGAAGTGAGGGAAAAGAGTGGTAAAAAACAAACCGAAACAAAGCAAACAAAAAGCAAAATAAAACAAGTAGAATAAGCAAAAACAATTTCACAAAAATGTACAAAAAATCGATATCATCACCATTCAGGCAAACAGCAACAAAAGGACATAGAGAAAAACAACTTTTTGGATATTGAAGACAAGAAGAGAGAGGTTTGTATGGACTTGGAGTAGGGGATTTGAAATTAGATATATAAGTGGGTGAAATTTTAACCAGGTAAAGAGAAAACATAGGGAGAATCTAAAGTTGGAAAAGGGAAAGAGAAAGAAGACAACAAAATGGGGAAAGTTAGGAAGAGAGTGTTGGCATACAGGTAGAGTTGAGATAGAATAAAATTACGCTAAAGGAAAGATGAAAATAGAATGTAGAACTCTAATCCCGAAGTAAAATAAAGAGAAAACAAAATGACACTTTTTTTTCAAAAAGGAAAAATATTAGTAGTAATAATACTAGTTGAAAAGAAAAATGTAATTGTTGAGCTTTTTAGATGTGTAAAGTTTTTCATAAAATTTGGGGAAATTAGGCCATTATTTCTTGACATATTCTTTCTGCCTCCTTCTTTACTCCCCCTCTCCTTCTGGAACTCTCATTATATGTATGTATGTTGATATGTTTTATAGTGCCCCACAGGTCTGTGAGGTTCTGTCTCTATTATTTTTACGTTGTTACATACTGATTTGTCTTAATTGACTTATTTTTGGATTTTCTGATTCTTTCTCCTCTCAGTTCAAATCTGCTTTTGAATCCACTGGATTTTTTTTAAATTTCGATTATTGCACTTTTCAAATAAAGAATTTCTACTTGGATCTTTAAAGTAGAAATCATCTCTCTTTTCATTGATATTCTATATTTGTTGAGGCATAATTGTTGTACTTTTTATTTTTAGACATGGTTTTCCTTAGTTCTTTGAACATATTTATCAAAGCTCCTTATTTGTCATGTGAATCCAATGTCTGAAATTCCTGAGGGGCAGTTTCTACTGACTGCTCTCCCCCCTACCCCATGTATATGCACCATCTTTTTCTATTTCTCTATGAGTATTTTGTGGATAACTGGACATTTTAGATAATATAATATGGCAAATTTGTATTACATCCTTCCCCTCCCCAGAGTTTGTTTATTTCAGTAGTTAGGTTTTCCCCCCCGTCCTATTATTTAGTGACTTTTCTAGCCTAATTCTGCTATATTGCCTATAGTGTATGACCAAATAAATCTACTCAGTTTAGAGATTATATACAATGATTTTCAGACATTTTTTAAAATGTCAGCATAGGGGTGGGACTTTATGCTGTTTGGGGCATGCCTTGAACACTCAGGCAGACAGCTTACAACTCAGCCTTAGTCTTCACTTCTGGCTTACATAGAGCCTTAAGGTCATCTACAGATGAGTGACTGGTGTCCTCTCAGGTCTTTTTTGGGCATGCACACACATGCAGCAGCCTACATCCTTAGATATATCAGAGCTATTTGAAAATCATTATCTATATCTAATTCCTTAGATCATTTTTTTAAAGTTTTTGGCTAGGTTCTTTTTTTTTAATATATTTTATTGATTTTTCACAGAGAGGAAGGGAGAGGGACAGAGAGTCAGAAATATCAATGAGAGAGAGACATAGATCAGCCACCTCCTGCACACCCCCGACTGGGGATGTACCCAAAACTAAAAGTACATGCCCCCAACTGGAATTGAACCTGGGACCCTTCAGTCCGCAGGCTGACACTCCATCCACTGAGCCAAACCGGTCTTGCCTTTGGCTAGGTTCTTGATTGCCCAACTGGTAGAAGTACCTAAGGCAATTTTGATGTTCAAGAATTGCCACTGATTGCTTGTGAGGAATTCTCTAAAGATAGGGCTTTTCATGTGGAGCAAGCTCTGAGTCATGTCAAATATGAAAAACAGGACTTTCAAGGTAGCTATGGGACAGGCTAAATAGTGACAATATTTTGAAGATAATTAACATTTTTCAGTTATAGTTGATATGCAATATTATATTAATTTCAGGTGTACAATATAGTGATTAGACATTTTTTATTATTTATTTGTTTATTCATTTAATAAATCATGATTGTTCAGATTATTACATTTATTTCTCTTTTTCCCTCCATAACTCCCCTCCACCCAGCTCCCACCCCTCCCTCTATCCTTACCTCCCCCCAAATTGTCCTCATCCATAGGTGTATGATTTTTATCTAGTTTCTCCATGCACCTCCCTCACTCCTTTCCCATGGAGAATTGTCAGTCCACCCTTTTTCTGTGCTCCTGATTCTATTATATTCACCAGTTTATTCTGTTCATCAGATTTTTTAATTCATTTAATTTTTAGATTCACTTGTTGATAGATATGTATTTGTTGCTCATAATTTTTACCTTTACCTTTTTCTTCTTCTTCTTAAAGAGTACCTTTCAGCATTTCATATAATACTGGTTTGTTGTTGATGAACTCCTTTAGCTTTTTCTTATCTGTGAAGCTCTTTATCTGCCCTTCAATTCTGAATGATAACTTTGCTGGGTAGAGTATTCTGGGTTGTAGGTTCTTGCTATTCTTCACTTTAAATATTTCATGCCACTCCCTTCTGGCCTGTATAGTTTCTGTTGATAAATCAGCTGACAATCGTATGGGTGCTCCCTTGCAGGTAATGAACTGTTTTTCTCTTCCTGCTTTTAATATTCTTTCTTTGTCTTTTGCTTTGATATTTCTTGGTGTGCTCCTCTTTGGATTCCTTTTATTTGGGGTTCTGTGCACTTTCTGGACTTTTAAGTCTTTTTCTTTCACCAGATGTGGGATGTTTTCAGTCATTATTTCATCAAATAGGTTTTCAGTATCTTGCTCTCTCTCTCCTTCTGGCACCCCATAATTCTGATGTTGGTACACTTGAAGTTGTCCCAGAGGCTCCTTACACTATCTTCACATTTTTGGATTCTTTTTTCTTCTTGCTTTTCCAGTTGAGTGTTTTCTGCTTCTTTATATTTCAAATTTTTGACTTTATTCTTGCATTCCTCTAGTCTGCTGTTAGGTCTCTGTATAATATTTTTTATTTCAGTCAGTTTATGTTTAATTTCTAGTTGGTTCTTTTTTATCTCCTCTTGGGTCTCACTAAAAGTATCTATCTTTTCTATGAAATTCTTGAAAAACCTTATAACTGTGTTTTTGAACTTTATAGCCAGTTGTTTGTTTTCCTCCATTTCTTTTGTTTGTAATCTGTTCCTATATCTCTGCATTTTCACTATGCTGGGAGAACTTCTGTGTTGGAATCAACCTTATGATACAAGACTTGCAAACCTGCCAAAGCCTCTCTCTTGGGCTTGGATGGGGTGGAGTCTCAGAGTGCCTTGGCTTCCAGTCAGCCCTGTCCTATGAGGCCCCTGGATCTCAAGTCTCTCTTTGGTAATTACTGGTGCCCTCTTGTGCACACACATGCACCTGTCTCTAGATGGCCCCCTTTCTGACTCCCTTGTGCTCCAGGACCTGTATGAGTCTAAGTCCCCAGGGTCTCGCTCAAAATGGGTTCAGTGGAGTTAGAAGTGGCACAGTTGGAAGTCTCTATCTCCTGCCCACTCAAGCAAGCCAGAGGGACAATCAACAGTCCATCTTCTGACCACAGTGGCGTGTGCGCCTCCAGACCTCTGCCCTTTCACACTTTTTAAATTTCTGGGCACTCCTCCCTTTTCACTGTCCAGACTCCCCCTGTAAGAGTCTCGCCCAGACCTGGTGTTCAGTGCTGTAGGATAAGTGCAGATGGGAGTCTGTGTCTCCCTCCCGCCAGAGGAAGCCAGCCAGGCACTCCAGTGCCTGCTCTCTTCATGCATGCATCTCTATACCTCAGCTTTTTGCAGCTCTTCTGAGTCTCCATGAACCCCTCTCTTTCCTTCTAGTTGCAGAATTTCCATTCAGCCAACTTTCCCGTGGTTCTGGATGGTGTCCGTTCTTTTAGTTGTTGTTTTGAAATTGTTGTGCGAGGCAGCAGTTTAGATGTTCACCTATGCTGCCATTTTGGTTTTCTTTCCTGATTAGATATTTATACTAGTGTAACTTACAAAGTGATCACCCCTATAAATCTAATACCAAACTGATACCATACATACTTATTATAATATTATTGACTATATTTTTTATATTATACTTTACCTCTCCACAACAGTTTTAACTGTCAATTTGTACTTGTTAATTCTTTCATCTTTTTGACAGGATTTTATTTTATTTTTATTTTTATTTTTTTTAGCAAACTCAGTCTCCTCCAAATCCTGTATATGGACCATAGTTTTCTGTTACTTTATGAGTTTGCTCCCTCTGGTGGATGTGATGCTGTTGCTGTTTGTTTTTATTGTTTTCTTTACAACTACCTTAGTTGTGAGTCTACTTTTTTCCCAAGGCTTCTGCAATACATAGGACAGGAACCAGAAAGTAAACCAAATTACAAGTGCCATAAAGTGTTCTTAGAAAGATTCAACAGTTTTTCTTGATTAAATGCTCTCCAGATTGCTTCAGGCCTTTGGTTAACTTCCAGATAGCTAAAAAAAAGCTTATTTGTATATTTTTTTCGAGCATTTTTGTTGCTTTTATGAAAGTGCGGGTTTACAGAAGTCCTCACTCTGCCATTCCAGAAGTCCTACTTGGTTAGCTATTATATTATTATGCAAACTGCTCCTTAGATTAGTTTTTTTTCTCATTTAACAATAACTCTTGGAGATATTTTTATATCAAGTCATCATATCTTCTGTACTATTTCAGAGTAGGAATCTGATATAATTTATTTAACCAGGCCCTATGGCTGGACCACTTAGCTTTTTTCGACACAATCAATGCAATACATACCCTTTTGAATATATATTCAAGTATATATCTTTAGGTTAAATTCCCAACTGTGAAATAGTAAAAAGTATGTGCAGTCCTAATTTTGTTTGATATTGCCAAATTGCCCTCAAAATAGCTGCAATAATTGCATGCTTTCTACTACTACATCTAAATGCCTTTCTTCATATATACCTGACAATACTGAGAATCTTCTTGATTTTTGGCAGTTCAGTAGTTCAGAAAATGGTACCTCAAACCATTAACTCATTTATTTTTTAATTTGGTTATAATACCATAAATGTGATAGTATTTATAGCATAAGGCCAATTATGCTACTTCACACACACACAATTTCAAAGGTCCATTGGAGCTAAGCAAAAGGAGAAAAATAGTTGTAGTTGTAGGAGCATCACAGAGCATGCCTTATTACTAAAGTGGTTTTTATGATAGTTTGCAAAAGCAGTTTGGGGATAAAGCCATCATTCAAAACCTGCTATTGCCATTGTTTCATGGATTTCAATGACTTCAAGCTATTAAAAGTCATGGGGATTGTTAGGAAAAATGAAGTCCTAAACTCTGGAATTTGGCATGATGCCTCAGGATAGTGAGTGGAGCTCCTTCTCATAAATTGCTTTGTGGTCCTGGTAAGCACTGACTAGAATTTATTCTTGCTCATAAATATTTTGCCTAGCTACTAGTGACCTATTTCTGTCACAATTGCAACTGGAAAGGATTGCATATGCTTTGTGCTCACAAATTGCTTGTAGAGGGCATGAGAAGACTATTATTATATTCAGGCTGCTTTAAAAGTCATCAACAAAATAACAAGAAAGTCCACTGCATGGGAGAACATATTTGCCAATGTTATATCTGATAAGGGTTTAATCTCCAAAATTTATAAGGAACTCATACAACTTAACAAAAGGGAAATAAACTATCCAATGAAAAAATGGGCAAAGGATCTAAACAGACACTTCTCAAAAGTGGACATACAGAAGTCCAAGAGGCATATGAAAAAATGATCAAAGTCACTAAACACCTGAGAGATACAAATCAAAACGACAATGTGGCACTATGTCACACCTGTCAGAATGGCTACCATCAACAAATCAACAAAAACAAGTACTGGTGAGAATATGGAGAAAAGGGAACCTTGTGGACTGCTGGTGGGAATGCAAACTGGTGCAGCCTCTGTGTAAAACAGTATGGAGTTTCTTCAAAAAAAAAAAAAAGGGACTCTGTTTGACCCAGTGATTCCACTTTTTGGAATATATCCCAAGAAACTAGAAACACCAGCCAGAAATGATATATGCACCTATATGTTCAGATTAGCGCAATTTATAATAGCTAAGATTTGGAAACAGCCTCAGTGCCCATCAATTGGTTATGCTTATATGCATATATACAAATCCTTTGGTTGATTTTTCCTTCTTATCTCCACCTTCCCCGACCTTCCCTCTAAGGTTTGACTGTCTGATTAATGCTTCTCTGTCTCTGGATCTACTTTTGTTCATCAGTTTATGTTGTTCATTATATTCCATAAATGAGTGAGATCATGTGATACTTACCTTTCTCCAACTGACTTTTTTTTGCTTATCATAATGCTCTTCAGGCCCATCCATGCTGTTGTAAATAATAGGAGTTCCTTCTTTTTATAGCAGCATAGTATTCCACTGTGTAGATGTACCACAGTTTTTTAATACACTCATCTGCTAATGGGCACTCAGGCTGTTTCCAAATCTTAGCTATTGTAAATTGTCCTGCTATGAAGAGATGGGTGCTATATACTTTCTGATTGGTATTTCTAGTTTCTTGGGATATATTCCTAGAAGTTGGATCACTTTGTTAAATGGGAGTTTCATTTTTAGTTTTTTGAGGAAACTCATTCCACAAATGAGTGAGATCTTCTGATACTTATCTTTATCTGTCTGTCTTATTTCACTTAGCATAATGGTCTTTACTCTTCATAAAACTATAAAACTATACAGTGCCTGCATCAGTCTGCATTCTTACCAGCAGTGCATGAGGGTTCCTTTTTCTCCGCATCCTCACCAGCACTTGTCATTTGTTGATTTGTTGATGATAGCCATTCTGATAGGTGTGAAATGGTTTCTCATTGTCATTTTGATTTGCATCTCTCAGATGGTGACATTGAGCATGTTTTCATATGTCTCTTGGCCTTCTGTATGTCCTTTTTCTAAAAGTATCTATTTGGGTCCTTTGCCCATTTCTTAATTGGGTTGTTTATCTTCCTTTTTTAAGTTGTATGAATTCCCTGTAAATTTTGGAGATTAAACCCTTATCAAAGATAACATTGGCAAACATGTTCTCCCATGCAGTGGGCTTTCTTGTTGTTTTGCTGATGGTTTATTTTGCTGTACAGAAGTTTTTTATTTTGATGTAGTCCCATTTGTTTATTTTCTCTTTAATTTCCATTGCCCTAGGAGCTGTATTGGTGAAGATACTGCTTTGGCATATGTCTGAGATTTTGCTGCCTGGGGATTTCTCTAAGATTATTATTGTTCCTTGTCTTTCATTTAAGTCCTTTATCCATTTTGAGTTTATTTTTGTATATGGTGTAAGTTGGTGGTCTAGTTTCATTTTTTGCATGTATTTGTCCAATTTTCCCATGTATTGAAGAGACTGTCTTGATTCTGTTGTAAGCTCTTGCCTCCTTTGTCAAATATTAATTGAGCATAGTGGTTTGGGTCTATTTCTGGATTCTTTTCTGGCAACTGTCATCAGTTTGGCTCAAAAAAAAAACTCATAAAATTTTTCTATAGAGATGGTTATTTCTTACATCAACAGAAGGAAATAGTTAATATTTAAAGTGAGATTTAAAAAGATGAAGAACACTGGCCAGGTGCCTAAGTTGATTGGAGCATCATCTCATGCACCAAAATAGATGTCGGGTTGGATTCCGGACCAGGGCACATAACTAAGTTGTGGGTTCATCCCAGGTAAGGACACGTATGGGACGCAACCGATGGACATTTCTCTCTCACATGGATGTTCCTCTCTTGTTCTCTCTCCTTTCCTCTCTCTAAAAAAATTAATGAAAACATATCCATGGATGAACATTTAAAAGACAATGAGGAAAAAAATCTGAGGTCTGCAATTGAAAACCTAATATACCTGAATGCCAGGTAAAGTTGAGAAAGAGAGAGAGAGAGAGAGAGAGAGAGAGAGAGAGAGAGAGAGAGAGAGAGAGAGAGAGAGATTATGTCTACTATAAAGAAAACATCTCCCTTGTTTAAGCTGATGTCTTCAATTATGTTATTGTCTTTGGGGCACTATCGTGGTTTCCAAAAGCCATGACAAATTTGTTTAATTCACAGTTTGTTCTTTTATATCCTCCATACATGGCCATTCCTAAGCTATGGAGATTGTGCTACTTAAATCAGGCCAGTCTGTAGAGAGACTGAGTGAAGAGCATGCAGGAATGAGAGATGGAGGGGAAGATGAGCAAGTCTTACTAAGCTGCCACCACCAACTCCATGGTGACCTTGGGAAATTTGCTTAATGTCTCAGTTTTCAAATCTCTTAAGTGAAGCAATGAATTAGCAAGGAATACGGAAAGCATTATAGTGGGTATTACTGTGATCACATACTATTCAGAGAAATTGAACTTGATAAAGTAAGCCTCTGATAAAGGGCTATACTTTAAATCTTTTTTTCTTCTCACAGTAATTTTGTACTTTTGGGCCTTAGCGAGTAAAGTAAAAATCATATAATCACATAGAAAGAAAAGCTTGTATTTTCCCTTTTAATGTAGACTCTTAGTATAATATAGTGGTTAAGTGCCAGATGGCATGCCTTCATATACTGGCTCTGTCACTTACAGGGTATGTGACCTTGGGCAATGTCTCAGTTTCTTCATTTGTAAGATAAGAATATTAATAGTTCCTATGTCATCCATAGAATTAATAAGATTAAATTAGTTAATAAAAGAAAAGCACTTCTTATTGAACAAATAAAAAGCATTCAGTTAATGTTAGCTAGTATTGTTAGTGTTAACATAAAAATAAACAAAAAACAAACATTGAAACCTGTAAAGAATTTTTGTGAGTTTATTTGAGCCAAACTGTCGATATATGCTAGGATGCAGAATCTCAACAAATTGAGATAATGCTCAGGAGAATGGCGGGTTACATTTGTATTTATACATTGCAATCAAATTGAAATTTATTGATGATAGATTAAGGAGGTGGGATAAAGCAAAGCAGAGGAAACCCCTGGGGTTGGATAAAAAGTAAAATGATGGACACATAGTTAGGTGGGTGCAGAAACAATTAACATCATAATGAAGGGATTTGTGGCATCTGTCCTGGTGCCCACCACATTTGGTTGTGCCCCAGGGGCTCCAGAAAAAGGGAAGTTACAAGTTACCCAGACATTTCAAGGGTATGTTATCATAGATGCAAAAAGACAGGCTTAGTTAAGGTAAAGGTTGACTTTGTCAGTGAAGAGACTGGCCTAGGATGTAACTGCCCACCATAACTGCGTTTAAAGTTTAATTTCAGACCATCCTTTGTGGTTACTTTGGGTCTCTGAGTTTGCAAGACTGTCATGCAGGCCTTCCCTGAGCTTATTAGATCAGCATGTGGCTCCTTTCATCCACATTAGTATTAATAATTAAAGATGCTCTCATGCCCTGGCTCAGTTGGTTGAGTTCCTCCCATGTACCGAAAGGTCACTAGTTAGATTCCCGAAGAGGGCACATGCCTATGTTGTGGGTTTGATCTCTGGTTTCGATGTATGCAGGAGGCAACCAATAAATGTTTCTATCTCATATTGATGTATTTTTTTCCTCTCTCTCCTTCTTCCTTCTTCTCTCTCTCAAACCAATAAAAATTTATACATTTAAAAAATGTTATTTTTTGTCCAAGCACCTAACAGTAGCCAGTAAGGCAGGTAGAAGCAGAGAGCTGGTAAGTATAAAAGCTAGGAAACCAGAGGCTTTCCTGCAATCCCACAAGTGTGATAACCATCGTTCTGTTGATGCTGTTGATGACATACAAGTCAGTCATTATTTTATAAAATATCATTATCAGGATATTTTGTTTAAAAATATGTCAATGTTATTTAAAATATATTCCTTGAGCTATGTGCATGAGAATCTCCAGGGGAGGAAAGAATTGATAAAATGCAGATTTCAGAACTTCATCCCAAACCTGCAGTACCAGATTTTCTGGGCCTTGGATCCAAGTCTGTACATTTATTTAAAACAGGTATCCCAAGAGCTTCTGATATAGAGTAAGGTTTGAGAAACACTGGACCTGGTTATATTTAGATATGGTTTGGTCAGAACACAGTAAGCAGGTAGTAACACTGGCAATAATGTCAAATGGTTCTAGTATATGAATCCATATTCTGCTTGGCTCAAGAGCTGTTCTGTCTTTTTTTTAAAATATATTTTATTGATTTTTTACAGAGAGGAAGGGAGAGGGATAGAAAGTCAGAAACATCGATGAGAGAGAGACATCGATCAGCCGCCTCCTGCACGCCCCCTACTGGAGTTGTGCCTGCAACCAAGGTACATGCCTTGACCGGAATCGGACCTGGGACCTTTCAGTCCTCAGGCCGACGTCTATCCACTGAGCCAAACCGGTCTCGGCGAGCTGTTCTGTCTTCACTAGCTTCTGCTCTCAGGGTAATGAATAATCTTTTCTTGTAATTTTTGAACTCAGTTGGCAAGGTATCCTGGGCGTACAAGGTAAACACATTTTAAATTTCAAGTTCTATAAGGCTTTTGTCAAATAAATTTTTGATGTTGGCTATAGCTCTTGATTTTATCAGCAGGAAGCACATCAGTCTATTGATGTTAGGCTCTGTATAACAAAGAAGTCTGAGATGGTCTTTCCTCTGTTTTAGTATGGAAATCTTTTCCTGGGGAATGGATAATAAGGGACAGGGACACTTATGTGTGGGGTAGGAATGTTTTCTCAAGATGGGATTACTCATTTTTCAAAGATGACACAAAATAAAACTTTTAAATCTAAAACTTTTATATCTAAAAAAAGCATGGTCTCATAAACATGCCACTCTATAAAATGAAATAGAGCCCTTGTTTCAAGAGTAACATACTTTCCAGTTGAACACTTCAGAATAGGATGTGAAATGTAGAGACAAAGAAAAATTATGAGACGTTGAATTATTCTATTTTTTAAAACAATGGACTTTGACATGTGGAATTAGGCTTCTGGAGAGAAATGCTGGAATGTTTGATGAAAGATAAATTTTAGTTTTCTTTGGTTTGAGGTGTTCTGCTAAGCTCTTATGGACCATTTAATTATCATCTAAAAGGAAATGGAAAGAGGAGGTTTGGGTGGCTTTGCCGAAAAGCCAAAACACAGATCAGCTTTTCCTCCCCATCTCCCAACCCCTCAAGGTCAAAATATCCTTAGACCAAGATTAACAATACCTTCAAATGACAACCTTTCTGTATAACTTTTCATAAACTCAAAGGGAAGGATTAGTTCATTAATACAATGTAGACACTAGAAAAACAAGCTTTCTAAAAAATATTGGACTGAATATCAAGAAAAGTAGAATTTCTATGAAGAATTCTCCCAGTATTTGAAGTGGGCTTCATTCTTAAAATGTAATACTAGGTCAAAACACTGAGGAATGCTGGTTAATACTTATTGAATACTCACAATGAATGTGCTATAGGGAATCAGTTTGTGCTGGTTGCCCTGAAGACTATGAATATGTTTCAAACTAAAAATTTATTTATTTTTCCTCTGGTGGCCTAAATAGTCATTGCAATGTATCTGAATACAAAGACTCCTGGGACTGATCTATAAATTGGTTACATACTTTTATATCTCCAAAGCCATAGTCATTGGCATGATGGATATGATCTATTAGTGATGCAAAAAAATGAAGACTTAGAAAAATAAGTGTGGATTATTGGCTACTTGAAAGAAAAGGGAAATTCCAGCTTTAGCCTGTTTAGCTCAGTGGATAGAGCATCAGCCTCCAGATTGAAAGGTCCCAGGTTTGATTCCAGTCAAGGGCATATGCCCAGGTTGCGGTCTCAATCCCCAGTAGTGGGGTGTGCAGGAGGCAGCCAATCAATGATTCTCTCTCATTATTGATGTCTCTATCTCTCTTTCTCTCTCCCTTCCTTTCTTCTTTTTTAAATTAAATCTTTATTATTCAGATTACATTTGTCTCTCTTTTTTCCCCTCCATAGCTCCCCTCCACCCTGCTCCCACCCCTCCCTCTACCCTTACCTTTCCCCCCAATTGATGAGTCCATAGGTGTATGATTTTTGTCCAGTCACTCCCTGTACCCCCCTCCTCCCTTTCCCCCTGAGAATTATCAGTCCACTCCCTTTCTGTGCTCCTGATTCTAGTATATTCACCAGTTTATTCTGTTGATCAAATTTTTAATTCACTTAATTTTTAGATTCACTTGTTGATAGATATGTATTTGTTGTTCATAATTTTTTGTCTTTTACCTTTTCCTTCTTCCTTTTCTAAAAGAGTACCTTTCAGCATTTCATATAATACTGGTTTGGAGTTGATGAACTCCATTAGCTTTTTCTTATCTGTGAAGCTCTTTATCTGCCCTTCAATTGTGAATGATTAGCTTTGCTGGATAGATTATTCTTGGTTGTAGGTTCTTGCTATTCATCATGTTGAATATTTCTTGCCACTCCTGTCTGGCCTGCATCCTTTCTGTTGAGAAATCAGCTGACAGTCGTATGGGTGCTCCCTTGTAGGTAATGAACTGTTTTTCTCTTGCTGCTTTTAATATTCTCTCTTTGTCTTTTGCTCTTGGTATTTTAATTATGATGTGTCTTGGTGTAGTCCTCTTTGGATTCCTTTTATTTGGGGTTCTGTGTGCTTCCTGGACTTGTAAGTTTATTTCTTTTACCAGATGTGGGAAGTTTTCAGTCATTATTTCTTGAAATAGGTTTTCAGTATCTTGCTCTCTCTCTTCTTCTGGCACCCCCACAATTCTGATGTTGGTACGCTTGAAGCTGTCCCAGAGGCTCCTTACATTATCTTCACATTTTTGTATTCTTTTCTTTTCTTGCTTTTCCAGTTGAGTGTTATCTGATTCTTTATATTTCACATGTTTGACTTGATTCTTGCCTTCCAGTAGTCTGCTGTTAGGTCTCTGTATATTATTTTTTTTTATTTCAGCCAGTGTATGTTTAATTTCTATTTGGTTCTTTATTATCTCTATTTGGATCTTTTGCATCTCTAGTTGGTCCTTTTGCATCTCCTCTTGGGACTTGCTAAATTTATCCATCTTTTCTAGCATATTCTTGAAAAACCTTATAAGCATGGTTTTGAACTCTATATCCAGTCGTTTTCTTTCCTCCATTTCTTTTGTTTGTGATCCCTTCCCTTGTCTCAGCATTTTCACTATGCTGGGAGAACTTCTGTGTTGGATTCAGCCTTATGATACCAGACTTGAAAAACTGCAAAAGCCTCTCTTGAGCTTGGGATGGGTGGAGTCTCAGGGCTTAAGGGACCGCCTTGCCTTCCAGTCGGCCCCGCCCTCCAAGGCCCCTGAGTCTCAAGTGACTGGGTAGTCACTGGAGCGGTCCTTGTGCGCACACGCTCTCTCGCAGTGCCTCTAGACTCCTGCCTTTCCGGCTCCCCTGTGCTCCAGGACCACAAATTACTAGGTGTGGCCAATATGGACAACTGCCTCCCTCAGCATCACTTTCTTCCTTAGTAATAGAATCTTGATTTTATTTGGTGTGCTAAGGTACCTAGAACAAAGACTATTATGATTTTTCTTTGAAGCTATATGTGGCCATGTGACTAATGTAAGCATAAGTCTCCCTAAAAGATAAAGAGTGGGCTTTTGTCCTGTCCAGCTTTTTTTAAAAATGATAATCTTTAATTTGAACATGATTAATAGAACTGGAGTTAGCTCAGTCATGAGATCTTGAGAAATTTAAGATGGAAACCACATTCTGAGGATGGTGTCCACATACTGAGGATGGTGGAGCAGAAAGATAGATGTGTGGGTCTGTTGACTGGACTATCTGCACTACCTACTTCTACATTATGTTAGTCATGTTATTTGGAGAATTTCTGTTATATGCAGCTGAACTTAATCCTAAAGAGACAGAAAACACATATATTTGGGAAATCAAGGCTTTGTGGTATCTTTCAGCTAAATTGGTAGACTAATTCTAAGAAAGTCAACATTGTTGGCTTTTGAAAGAGAAGTTTTCAATCTCTGAGAACATATGGAGAATTTTTGCTCTCTTGAATCTTTCAGAAAAAAATTCTCTTACTCTTTTTTAATTGTTTAGAGTGTATAGATCTTATCACGCCATCTATACTAATAAAAAGGTAATATGCTAATTAGAACAGATGACTTTCAGACATCCTTCTGGATGAAAACTGTAGTGGCTATGAGGGCCAAGGGCAGGCAGCCATGGTGGCGGATGTGAGGTCCAGGGCTCAGGCAGCCATGGACGCAGGCAGCCGTGAGCCCTCGTGGCTGTGAGGCCCAGGGCTCAGGCCTCACAGCTGTGGTGGCCAGCAGCAGCAGGGTGATGGGGGCGGTGCTTTCCTCTGATCATCTTGGTTGCCTCCTGCAGAGGGAGGCCAGAGGCAGCAGCAGCAGTGAGGGGGTAATGAGGCCGTCATCTTCCCCTGATTAGCTGGCTGCCTCCCACAGAGGGAGGCCAGACTATGGTTTAGGCCTGCTCTCCATGATGAGCAGGCCTAAACCATCAGTAGGACATCTCCTGAGAGCTCCTGGACTTTCAGAGGGGTCAGGTTTGGCTGAGGGATCCCCCCGTGCATGAATTTCTGTGGATCAGCCCTCTAGTCCTATATAACAAAAGCATAATATGCAAATCAACCGAAGAGCTGAACAGTGGGGTGAGCATCCAGACAACCATTCTGATGACCACCTGGGACCACACTATGACACCCACTGGCGCCAGGCCAGCCAAGACAAGTGTGATGTGATTGGTCAGAGGCCTGACCATCAACCCATGATTGCCCCACAGAGGGAGGCCCAGGCCACTGGCCAGCAGGGTGATCAATCGGGGGCTCCATGATCACCCCAAAGACGGAGACCCAGGTCACTAACTGGTGGGCTGTGGCAGGTGGACGGGGCCTCCCTCTGTGAGGGAAGCTCAGGTCCTGGGTGCTGGAGGGAAGCCAGTTCTGGCAGTAGGGGAAAGGAAGACCTACTCTTGCATGAATTTCATGCATTGGGCCTCAAGTATATTATAAATGACCAGATAATAATGAGGGTAACCTGTTTTCTATCTGCCATAGTATCTAGCAGAGCCAAATGCTCTGTTCTCCACGATTTGTTGATCATTAGTATAACAGTTACCCTACATTGACATGCCCTGGTAGAAAGACACCCTCAAAGAGATAAGTAGTTTGGGGGAACAGGAAAGGTAAAAGGTCTACCACAAACATCAAAAGCTACTATTGGCAACATGGGGGACTTATATCACCTTGGTACACTAGATAACTACACATAGGTAGAGCAATACTGCTGTGAAGAAGCAACCCTCACCCCAATAAATGGACTTCTGTGGACAGTGAATTTGTGAGTGGCATACCCCATGCAAAATAAACAAGCTCAAATCTCTGTGTTCTATTTGTAGCTAGTTACAATACTACTATTTTATTCTCTGCTTCAGCAAATCAACCAGAGCTAAATCCCCAACCTTTGGCAAGTGTCTTATTCTTGGTTCACTGATGATTGATCATGATATAAGCCTGAATGTATTTTAGTAGCCAACATCTCTGTAAGTAAGATTAGCAGAAATACTCCTGTTAGTGGAAAATTCAGAATGGCAAATGATAGCATCAGCAGGGAAGGATAAATATAAACAATCTATTCATTTCACTGTTAGATATCATCTAAACACTATGGAGTTTCTGGACTTTGTTTTGGTTGAAGGATTTATTGTGGCTTGGTCTGTTTCTCTTGCCTTAACTGCCTCTCTCTTTCTGAGGCCTTGTAGAAAAGACAATAGGCTTGAGTGTTCAATAAAGGAACTCAATATCAAAGCAATGTTATATAATAAAAGCCTAATATACTAAGTGTCCAGTTGACCAGTTGGCCATTCAACCAATCAAAGCATGTTATGTTAATGATATGCTAAGGCCGCTCAACTGCTCACTATGTCATGCACTGACCATGCAGACGCTCCAACCAGTAGGTGAGCTTGCTGCTGGGGTCTGGCTGATTGGGACTGAGTGAGATGGGATGGACACACCCTAGAGCCCTCTCATGGTCTCTCCCGGTCTGACCAACCTCCTGCATCCCTTCCCAGCCCCAGTCATGCACCAGTGGGATCCCTCAGTCTGGCCTGTGCCCTTTCACAATCCAGGATCCCTTGGGGGATGTTGGAGAGCTGGTTTCAGCCTGATTCTGCAGGCCAGCTGAGGGATCCACTGGTGCACGACTACTTGCACCAGGCCTCTAGTAAGTATATAAATGACTAATTCACTCATTACGCTACAAATGCCAGAGTTGACTATTGATTTAAATATATTATCTATGTAGTCCTTGGGTAAGTAGCTTTCATGAGAACTAATTAAAGATACTGGAGGAGACTGAGGAGCAGGACTTTGGAATAAGCCACAACAATATTTTTTGTGTGTACATTTATACCTGGTTTTTAATGTGAAGCCACTTTGCTTTCTTGTTCAGGAACAGAATGTTGCCAGCAAAATTATGCCCCAGAATAAAACCTTTTTCAAAAACACACACAACAAAAAACAAGGAAGGCCAAATGAAATCATTTTAAGTGTACAAATAAAATAGATCCACACATTCCCTGATAGCCTGAATGGAAGGTCCATATTTATCTTAGTAAGCTTTCAGCGTTAGACTTTAGGAGCCAAAGTGTCAGTTTTGAACTCAGCCAGATAGTAAGCCTTATACATAAAGACTCCAAATAGATTTCCTTTGCCTCTAGTCCTGCCAAAGAGCCAGTTTAGGTGTTCATGAAAGGCACTGGGCACACTAATGCATGGTGCCCTTATGCTGAGTGGGAACAATGGATAGCGTTGCCTTACCTGGCTTTTCTTTATTGAAGTTTAAATCCCCAAAGAATCTGAAAGGTATTATATTTCTTGTGATTTCACAGCAGCTGTATTTTTGCCTTTTTTCATCTTTTTTATACATGGAGTCATTAAAAATTGAGAAGAAAAAATGAAAAATCTGCCTTTGTATAATGGAAATAGATAATCGAGCTGTGGGAAATCATCTCTGCTTTTAATCATTCTGGGATTAGAGGAATTCTTTATACTTGTAGAAATAGACTGTTTCAAAAGATAAGGCATACCAAAATAGATTTGAGTAAGATAAGAATGTTCATCACAAATTTCAACAGAACTCAAGGCTAACAAATGTGTGCGTGTGTGTGTGTGTGTGTGTGTGTGTGTTGATTTCAGAGAGAAAGGGAGAGAGATAGAGAGATAGAAACATCAATGATAAGACAGAATCATTGACTGGATGCCTTCTGCATGCCCCCTACCGGGGGGCGGGGGAGGGGGATACATCCTGCAACATGGGCATGTGCCCTTGGCCAGAATTGAACCTGGGACCTTTTAGTCCACAGGCTGACCTTCTATCCACTGAGCCAAACTGACTAGGAATAGGCTAACTTTTTAATATTCTGAAATGCTGTATAGCTATACTCTTTTACAATAACCCTTTCCCTCTATCTTCTTCCTTCTCTTCTTTCTCATTGCTTTTAATAAAACAAAAATTAAAAGCCACTTCTATACTTTAGATACTATATTAGGCTCTGGACAGAGCAAAATGGGAGAGTATGTAGGTTCTCTTTTAGAATTTGCAAGCAAACCCATATGTAAATGTTACATGCAGTGAGTAATATATTAATGCATACAGGCATAAAATGAAGTAGAGAAAATTTAGGTTTCATATTTAGGTAAAAGAAAAATGGGATTTTTAAATCTCTTCAAATTAGTGAGAGAAAACTCATAAAGGAGATGGAATTACTGCACAAATAGAGTGATAAGCTAATGTCCCCCAGATAAGCAAAGGGGATGGGTAGGGTAATAGAAGAAGAAAAGGGATATGAGATGGTGGTTAAAGGTAGTTTGAGGAAGAACTATTTGAATGCAAGTTAGGCCTAAAACTTAATGTAGTAAGTAGCTATTACAGACTTTCAGGAGAGGAAATGGCATTTATAAAATCTGTAAGTGAAAAATACAGTGTTTATAAAAATATTCATTCTATCTTCAGTCTATAGCCTGGGAACTTCAACAGGGAGGTGATTGTAACAGCTGTGCTAAGAAATAAGCATAACTGTGACCTGGACCATACACATAATTGAAGGATAGTTTAGGAGAACAAGCTGGAAATATTTAGCATGAGACAAGTGGAGGAGGAGAGAGATAATTAGAATTACTGTGAGATCTCGGTTTGGGAGGTCAAATTTACTTTGGTGTCCCTCCTTGTAATGGGAATGTAGAGAAGGATGGTAGAAGTAAGAGAGGCAACTCTAGCTTCAGTGAGGTTGGCCTAAGTCATAGTGGTCGGCAAACTCATTAGTTAACAGCGTGGCAAACTGTGGCTCACTCGCCTAAAAGAAGTGCAAAGTGTGATGTAAGGAGTCTGCACAGGATTTGAAAGAGAGTATAAAATCTAGGACAGCATAACATCACACTTTCTCCAGTTTAGCCTCAGCTTATATGAAGTGACATACTAATGTGTTTGGGCTTGTTCGTTTGCTGTTCTGATTTGTTCACACCACCACCACCACCACCACCACCACCACCCGCCCCCCACCACCAAGCTTGAAATGATTTGAATGCTTCTTTAAGCATGTCCTTGTATTTTCTTTTGAACTCTTGATCTGCCTCATTAAGGGGATCATACTTTCCCAATGTGAAATTATGTGGTGGTTGAAGAATCTATTTGAACAAGAAATATTTCCTGAGTTAAAATAATGTTACTAGGAATTCTTAGCCCTAAAATGTGACATGGAAACTTCTATAACTCATGTGTGTGTGTGTGTGTGTGTGTGTATGTGTACATGTATATAGCATGTCATATACAACTGTAATTAGTTGTGTATAAGTTTCTTTACTTGGGTTTATAAAATTTGGGTGTCTTGTTTTTATTTGGAAATATAGAGTATACCATCTACTTAATGTATCCCTAATAGAGCATAGTATATTAACACAATGTAGGCTGCATAAAATTGAGCATTACAGGAATTTAAGATTATTGGTTGATCTTAAAAATAAATGTTAAAAATGAATAATTTATTAAAAACAATGATAGGGGAGAAAATGGCGGCGGAGTAGACGGACGCGTCTGGAGCTTTGTCGCTGGGCAGAGGGAGAGAGAGCGGCTGAGAGTTGCATTGGGAGTGTTTGTTGGCAAGCTAGGAGTCAGTTGTCCCCCAGGGGAAGGCGGAGAACTGCTGGAAGGGGCTCTCCCGGCCAGGCAGCCCCACTGCCACGGGGTTTTTGTCTGCCGGAGCCACCAGCGCGAACGCGGAGCCCGAGCCATCTTGCAGTGGGAGGTGGATGTCTGCGGCGCTCTGAAGCCTTCGGCTGGGCACCCATCGAGCAGCCAGGGACCCGGAGACCCAGAACTCCGCTCTCCAATCGGCACAGACACGCGGCGGAATCAGAGATCCACAGAGCGAACGGAAAGGTCAGATTGCGCCTGACTTAAGGGGGAGGTGGATGTCTGCCGAGGTCTGAAAGCTGCGGCTGACGGAGGCACCCACAGAGCAGCCAGGACCCAGAGCGCGGCTTCCCAGGCGGCACAGACGCGCAGGCGGAGGATTCAGAGATCCACACTGCGCGCGTGCGCGGAAGGGTCAGACTTAGCCTGGGCCAGGGTGCGGTCTCCTACCCCCGCAGGGCACAGACGCGCACTGTGGGAGCCGGGCTGCGGGAAAGCTGCCTCTGGAGAGGCCCACGGAGGTGGTCAGGACGTGATCCCTGAGTGTGAAGGCAGACCCTCTGAGCTGTTGACGGAGGAGAGCTCCGGAAAACGACTCTTTTTTTTTTTTTTTTTCCTTTCCTTATTTTTTTTCTTTTTCTCTGGGGCAGAGGGACAACCTGGGAGTTATTGCTGTGTCCAGGCTGCAAAACCCCCACAAACTGGTTTTGGGAACCACAGAGTAGCAGGATCTGAGCACAGCCAAGAGAGGTCCTGTGCTTTGTCTCAGAGATCAATTCCGAAACACTGCCACCCAATGGATGACACACAAATTGACTCTCGCATAACCACAAGAGAATAAAGACATTAAAACACCAAGAGGGGAACACAGGGAACTGCAATACCTCCCCTACTCTGTGTGTCAAGCAGAATAATAGTGGAAGTGAAGGACCATTCTATTTTTCTTCTTCTTCTTTTTTTTTTATTTTTCCTTTTTTCTTTTTTTTTAATTTTTAATTCTTTATTTTTCATTTTCACATATTTTAATTAAAAGAATATTTTTTTCTTTCTGCCTCAATTGATTTTACCTTTATAATTATTACATTTTTGTTTTAAACTAGTATTATTAATTACTACTAGGAATTTACCGTTTTTGGAAAAAAAAAGTGTCATTTTGTTTTCTCTTTATTTTATTTCGGGATTAGAGTTCTACATTCTAATTTCATCTTCCCTTTAGCATAATTTTACTCCAACTCAACTCCACCTTTATGCCAACACTTTCCTCCTAACTTTCCCCATTTTGCTGTCTTGTCTCTCTTTCCCTTTTCCAACTTTTGATTCTCCCTATTTTTCTCTTTACCTGGTTAAAATTTCACCTCATTTATATATCTAATTTCAAATCCCCTACTACAAGTCCACACAAACCTCTCCCCTCTTGTCTTCACTAGCCAAAAAGTTGTTTTTTCTCGATGTCCTTTTATTGCTATTTGCCTGAAAAGTGATTATATCGATCTTTTGAAATTTTTTTTTTGAGAGATTGTTTTAGTTTATTCTACTTGTTTTATTTTGCTTTTTGCTTGCTTTGTTTTCTACCTCTCTTTTCCCTCATCTCCCTCGATACCAGTTGCTATTTGCAATTTGAATCAATATCTAGGTACTGGTTGCTGGCCTTTATTGGGATTAGTGACTGTTCTATTGAACTTCTCTCCTGACATCTATATTTTGTTCCTCTTTTCTCTCTTATACACTTTCTTTTCTCTCTGACTTTTTTCTCTTCCTCTTTTCTTCTCCTTTTTCACCTTTTTATTTTCTTATTTTATTTTATTTTATTGTTCATTTATTTATTTTTTTTTTCTCTCACTCTCCCAATTTGATTTTGGCACTTCTTTCTTTTCTTTCTTCCTCATTTTCCTCTTCTTCTTTCTCTATCTACCCCTAATTTGCCCTTCATTGGTGGTCACCTTATTTGTGATTATTAACATCTTGAATACATTTCTACTCAGTGCCTTGTGTGCTGTACCTGGTCGTGTTGTAGTTTGTGCCTTTCAGTCAACGTAGGAGAGAGCACTACATAACCAGACACCCAGAGAAGAAAGACCATGGTCAGAAAAAGAAACAGCCCACAAAAGACAGAAAGGCAGGTTTCACCAGAAAAGGAAGTAAACAAAATAGAGCCACAAATAAGCCTACCAGAGAAAGAGTTCAGAGAAATTATCATAATGTGGTTGAAAAGATTGGAAGACAAATTTGACAATATGAGTAAGGGCCAAGAGGAGGCGAAGAAGCGTGAAGAAGAAATGCAGAAGAAACTAGAGGAGGTGCTGAATAAACAAGAAGAAATGCAGAAGAAACTAGAGGAGGTGCAGAATAAACAAGAAGAAATGAATAATGACATCACTGCTATAAAGAACTCAATAGAAAGCATCAAAAGTAGACTAGAAGAAGCAGAGGACCGCATCAGTGAGCTAGAAGACACGGTAGGAAAAAATACCCAAGTACAGCAGCTTCTAGAAAAAAAAGTTAAAAAGCAAGAGGAGAGTCTAAGGGAACTTTGGGATAACATGAAACAAAATAACATCCGCATAATTGGGGTTCCAAAAAGAGTGGAAACTGAACAAGGATTAGAGAACGTGTTTGAAGAAATAATGACAGAAAATTTCCCCAATATAGAAAAGAAAAAACCCACACAAATCCAAGAAGCTCACAGAGTCCCAAGCAAAATGAACCCCAACAAACCGACACCGAGGCACATTATAATTAAATTGGCAAACACCGACGACAAAGTAAGAATCTTAAAAGCAGCCAGAGAGAAACAGAAAGTTACCTACAAAGGAACCCCCATAAGACTAGCTACTGACTTCTCAACAGAAACTCGTCAGGCCAGAAGAGAATGGAATGAAATATACAAAGTCATGCAAAGGAAGGGTCTGAATCCAAGAATACTGTACCCTGCAAGACTCTCAATCAAAATTGAAGGTGAAATCAAAAGCTTTACAGACAAAAAAGGACTAAGGGAATATATTACCACCAAACCAGCAATGCAAGAAATGTTAAAAGGTCTGCTGTAATAAAAAGAAAGAGGAAGCGAAGAAGGAACTCGGGGGTAAGGACTAAAAATGGCAACAGATAAGTACTTATCAATAATAACTTTAAATGTAAACGGATTAAATGCTCCAATCAAAAGACATAGGGTAACCGATTGGATAAGAAAACATGATCCATATATCTGCTGTCTGCAAGAAACCCACCTCAGGAAAAGAGACGCACACAGATTGAGGGTGAAGGGATGGAACATGGTACTTCAGGCAAATGGAAATGAAAAAAAAGCTGGGGTTGCAATACTTATATCTGACAAATTAGATCTCAAAGTGAAGGACATAACAAGAGATAAAGAAGGCCACTTCATAATACTGAAGGGAACAATCCAACAAGAAGAAATAACTCTGGTAAACATATATGCGCCCAATATAGGAGCACCTAAATACATAAAAAAACTCTTGGAGGACATTAAGGGAGAGATTGACAGCAATACAATCATAGTAGGAGACTTTAATACCCCACTGTCACCATTGGACAAATCCTCTAAACAAAAAATTAGCAAAGAAACATCAATCCTAAATGACTCACTAGACCAGATGGAATTAATTGACATCTTCAGAACATTTCACCCCAAAGCCACAGAATATACATTCTTCTCCAGTGCACATGGGTCATTTTCAAAGATAGATCATATGTTGGGTCATAAGAAAAGTCTCTTCAAATTCAAGAAGATAGAAATCATATCAAGCATTTTCTCAGACCACAGTGGCATAAAACTGGAAATCAACTATAATAAAAACAATAGAAAGAAATCAAACACATGGAGACTAAACAGCATGCTATTAAACAATGACTGGGTAGCCAGAGAGATCAAGGAAGAAATAAAAAACATCATGGCAACAAATGACAATGACAACACAACAATACAAAATTTATGGGACACAGTGAAAGCAGTCTTGAGAGGGAAGTTCATAGCCCTACAAGCCTACTGCAAAAAACAGGAAATAATGGTAATAAATCACCTAAACCTACAACTCAAAGAGCTAGAACGTGAGCAACAAGAAAAGCCTAGTGTACTCAGAAGGAAGGAAATAGTGAAGATCAGAGCAGAGATAAACAACTTGGAGACCAAAGAAACAATTCAAAAGATCAACAAAACAAAGAGCTGGTTCTTTGAAAAGATAAACAAGATTGATGGACCCCTTGCCAGGCTCACCAAGAAGCAAAGAGAGAAGACCCAAATAAACAAAATCAGAAATGAAAGAGGAGAAATAACAACAGACCCTGTGGAAATACAAAGGATTGTTAAAAAATACTATGAACAACTCTATTCAAACAAATTGGACAACCTGCAAGAAATGGACATTTTCCTAGAAAAATATAACCTCCCAAAACTCAATGAGGAGGAAGCCAAACATCTCAATAGTCCAATAACTATGGAAGAAATTGAAGCAGTCATCGAAAAGCTTCCAGCAAATAAAAGCCCGGGTCCAGATGGCTACACAGGAGAGTTTTACCAAACATTCAAGGAAGAATTAAAACCTATCCTCCTCAGACTATTCAAAAACATTCAAGAAGAAGGAATACTACCAAATACCTTCTATGAAGCCAGCATCACCCTAATACCAAAACCAGATAAAGACAACACAATGAAAGAGAATTATAGGCCAATATCTCTCATGAACATAGATGCCAAAATCCTCAACAAAATTCTAGCAAACCGGATCCAGCAGTACATCAGAAAGATCATACACCATGACCAAGCAGGATTCATCCCAGGAATGCAGGGATGGTTCAATATCCGCAAATCAATAAATGTGATACATCACATAAACAAATTGAGAGATAAAAATCACATAGTCATATCAATTGATGCAGAAAAAGCATTTGACAAAATCCAACATCCTTTCTTGATAAAAACTCTCAGCAAAGTGGGAATAGAAGGATCATACCTCAACATCATAAAAGCCATATATGATAAACCCACAGCTAACATCATACTCAATGGGCAAAAACTAAAACCATTTCCCCTAAGAACAGGAACAAGACAGGGATGCCCACTCTCACCTCTCCTGTTCGACATAGTATTGGAAGTATTAGCCATTGCAATTAGACAACAAGAAGAAATAAAAGGCATCCAAATTGGAAAAGAAGAAGTAAAGCTGTCCTTATTTGCAGATGACATGTTATTGTACATAAAAAACCCAAAGGATTCCATTCCAAAACTAATTGACTTAATTAATGAATTTGGCAATGTAGCAGGATACAAAATTAATGCTAAGAAGTCTGTGGCATTTCTATATACTAACAATGAAATTATAGAAAGAGAAACTAAAAAAGCAATCCCATTTACCATCGCACCAAAAAAATTAAGATACCTAGGAATAAACCTAACTAAAGAGGTAAAAGACCTTTATGCAGAAAACTACAGGACACTGAAAAAAGAGATAGAGGAAGATGTTAACAGATGGAAGAGCATACCATGCTCATGGATTGGGAGAATCAACATCATTAAAATGTCCATACTACCCAAAGCAATCTACAGATTCAACGCACTACCCATTAAAATACCAACGACATATTTCACAGACCTACAAAGAATTCTTCATAGATTCATCTGGAACAAAAAAAGACCACGGATAGCTACAGCAATTTTGAGAAAAAAGAATAAAGTAGGTGGGATCTCAATACCAGACTTCAAGCTATACTACAAAGCAACTGTTCTCAAAACAGCCTGGTACTGGCACAAGAACAGACATATAGATCAATGGAATAGAATAGAGAACCCAGATATCCACCCAAACCACTATGCTCAATTAATATTTGACAAAGGAGGCATGAACATTCAATGGAACCAAGATAGCCTCTTTAATAAATGGTGTTGGGAAAATTGGACAGATACATGCAAAAAATTGAAACTGGACCACCATCTTACACCAAATACAAAAATAAACTCAAAATGGATACAGGACTTAAACATTAGAAGGGAAACCATAAAAATACTAGAGGAATCCACAGGCAGCACAATCTCAGATATATGCCGAAAGAACTTCTTCACTGATACTGCTCCAAAGGCAATGGAAGCTAAAGAAAAAATAAACAAATGGGACTACATCAAAATAAAAAGCTTTTGCACAGCAAAAGAAACCATCAACAAAACAACAAGAAAGATCAATGTATGGGAGAACATATTTGCAAATGCTATCACTGATAAAGGTTTAATCTCCAAAATCTACAACCAACTTATACAACTTAATAAAAGGAAGATGAAGGATCCAATAAAAAAATGGGCAATGGACCTAAATAGAACCTTTTCAAAAGACGACAGAAGGAAAGCCAAGAGACACATGAAAACATGTTCAAAGTCATTAATCATCCGAGAGATGCAAATCAAAACGACAATGCGATACCATCTTACACCTGTCAGAATGGCAATCATCAACAAATCAACAAACGACAAGTGTTGGCGAGGATGCGGAGAAAAAGGAACCCTTGTGCACTGTTGGTGGGAATGCAGACTGGTGCAGCCACTGTGGAGAACAGTATGGAGTTTCCTCAAAAAACTAAAAATGGATCTCCCATTTGACCCTGTAATCCCACTCTTAGGAATTTATCCTAAGAAATTACAAACACCAATCAGAAAGGATTTATGCACCCCTATGTTCATAGCCGCACAATTTACAATAGCCACAATTTGGAAACAGCCTAGGTGCCCGTCAGCAGATGAGTGGATCAGAAAACTGTGGTACATCTACACAATGGAATTCTATGCTGCCATTAAAAAGAAGGAATTCTTACCATTTGCAGCAACCTGGTTGGAACTGGAGAGCCTTATGCTTAGTGAAATAAGCCAGTCAATGAAGGAGAAGCATCACATGATCGCACTCATTGGAGGATAATAAAGAACATTACAAACTGATGAACAAAAGGATAGATACAGAGACAGTAAAGCTTCAAACAGACTGTGAAATTACAGCAGGATGATTAAAGTTAGGTGAGGTAAATAAGAGATCAATCAAAGGACTTGTATCTATGCATATAAGCATAACCAATGAACATAGACACTGGGGGGTTGGGGTATGCCTGGGAGGGAGGGGGGCAATGGGAAGATATGTATAAAAAATTAATAAAAAAAAAAAAAAAAACAATGATAGGGAAATCATAAATTCCCTAGAACCTCAAATTAATTTCACATGTTTTATATTTTTCTATTTTGACTATAAATTAATGCCTGTTATGATCATTCTCAGATGTATTCGAAGTCATTAATAAAATCTTTTCAGTAATGTTGTATCATTGGTTATGCTTTATTGTGTTCTCATTCGATGAAAATTGGCAATCCAACTATATAATGTATGCTAATTATCAATTAATGGCTAGTTAATTTTAACTCATCCTTGGCCAAATCTTATTCTATTTGCTTCCTCAATTAAATGGTGGGAAATGATTCCTGGCTCACAGGCATCTTGGTAAAGATTTTACTCTTTGAAAATGCTTTTCTGATGGAAAGTGCTAGACACTTTCATGACACAATAACTTTGAAGTTGAGCAATAAAGGGGCCACATTCAAATGAAACCAGAAAGAGTGACAGATTGGTTGAACAGATTGACTGGAACATCAAGGTTAGCATTACCCTCTAACTACTTCTCTTCATCTCCCCTTTACTCCTTTTCCCTTTCCCAATCAAAGTATCCGGGAATTAAGAATTAGGCCATTCCCTTCCTTTTTAAGAAAGTGGCAGGGAAAATCCAAGATGGTGGCATAGGTAAACACCTATACTGCTGCCTCGCACAACAATTTCAAAACTACAACTAAAAGACAGAACGGACATCATCCAGAACCACAGGAAAGCTGGCTGAGTGGAAGTTCTACAACTAGAGGGAAAGAGAGGGGCTCACAGAGACCCAGAGGAGCTGCAAAAAGCTGAGGTACGGAGACGCGCGCGAGGAGAGAGCGGGTGCCGGAGTACCTGGCTGGTTTTCTCTGACGGGAGGGAGACGGAGACTCTCAAAGGCATTGAACCCCTTGTCCTGTGACACTAAACCCCAGATCCAGCCGAGACTCATAAGGGGGGAGTTTGGACTGTGAAAAGGGAGAAGTGCACGGAAATTTAGGGGAGTTGCAAAGGATCGGAGGTCTGGTCGCGCACGGCACCACGCGGAGGACAGATTGCTGATTGTGCCGCTGGCTTTCGCGACTGGGCGGGAGACAGACCCTCCCAACTGTGCCACTTCTGACTCCACAAAGCCCCTGTTTTGGGCGAAACCCTGGAGACCTAGACTCCTGTGGTCCTGGTGCGCAGGGGAGCCGGAAAGGCAGCGGTTAGAGGCACTGCGGGTGCACGCACGCACAAGGACCGCTCCAGCCATTACCCAGTCACGTGAGACTCAGGGGCTGTGGAGGGCGGGGCCGACTGGAAGGCAAGGCGGTCCCTTAAGCCCTGAGACTCCACCCATCCCAAGCTCAACAGAGGCTTCTTCGGTTTTGCGTCTGCTATCATAAGACTGAATCCAGCACAGAAGTTTCCCCGGCATAGTGAAAATGCCGAGACAAGGGAAGGGATTACAAGCAAAAGAAATGGAGGAAAAAAAAAGACTGGATATAGAGTTCAAGACTACGCTTATAAGGTTTTTCAAGAATATGCTAGAAAAGATGGATAAATTTAGTGAGACCCAAGAGGAGATGAAAAATACACTGACTGAAATAAAAACTATTATACAGAGTCCTAACAGCAGACTAGAGAAAGGCAAGGATCAAGTCCAAAATTTGAAATATAAAGAAGCAAAAAACATTCAACTGGAAAAGCAAGAAGAGAAAAGAATCCAAAAATGTGAAGATAATGTAAGGAGCCTCTGGGACAGCTTCAAGCATACCAACATCAGAATTGTGGGGGTGCCAGAAGAAGAGAGAGAACAAGATACTGAAAACCTATTTAAGGGAATAATGACTGAAAACTTCCCACATCTGGTAAAAGAAATAGACTTACAAGTCCAGGAAGCACACAGAACCCCAAATAAAAGGAATCCAAAGAGGACCACACCAAGACACATCATAATTAAAATGCCAAGAGCAAAAGAGAAAGAGAGAATATTAAAAGCAGCAAGAGAAAAACAGTTCATTACCTACAAGGGAGCACCCATACGACTGTCAGCTGATTTCTCAACAGAAACGATGCAGGCCAGACGGGAGTGGCAAGAAATATTCAACATGATGAACAGCAAGAACCTACAACCAAGAATAATCTATCCAGCAAAGCTATCATTCAGAATTGAAGGGCAGATAAAGACCTTCACAGAGAAGAAACAGCTAAAGGAGTTCATCAACTCCAAACCAGTATTGTATGAAATGCTGAAAGGTACTCTTTTAGAAGAGGAAGAAGAAAAAGGTAAAAGACAAAAAAATTATGAACAACAAATACACATCTATCAACAAGTGAATCTAAAAATTAAGTGAATTAAAAATCTGATCAACAGAATCAACTGGTGAATATAATAGAATCAGGAGCACAGAAAGGGAGTAGACTGATAATTCTCAGGAGGACAAAAATCATAAAGCATCAAACAGACTGTGAAATTACAGCAGAAAGATTAAAGTTAGGTGAGGTAAATAAGTGATCAATCAAAGGACTTGTATGCATGCTTATAAACATAACCAATGATCACAGACACTGGGGGGTCGGGGTATGCCTGGGAGGGAGGGGGGACAATGGGGAGATATGTATAAAAAATTAATAAAAATTAATTAAAAAAAAGAAAGTGGCAGACTGCTAGTTCCTTGTGGTTTTGGAGGGGAAAAATCCCATTTGACTCCTCACCTCAGTAATTTCCTATGATGCCTGTTTCTGAGTGATATTTATGGGTCTACCTTTTCCAGACAATTGCCTTGCAAAGTTATGTAACTAGATTCAAATTTAAAGACAGGTCAAACTTAAAGGTTATAAAGTGTTGAATTTGTCCAAAGTTGAGTTTCTGCTCACAAGAGAGCCTAGGACCCCTAGGTTAGCATTCTCCTTTTCTGAGTCTGAGCACTTGGAATATTTTAGTGTTGCCTGTCCAATGACTTAAAAAATGCTTAAGTGAATCCACAGTATGTCTCTCACATAATTAAACATTAGGGCTATCTACAAAAGGACACATTTTTATGCATTAGTTATAGGTACATTTTATCAACAGCCTCTCATTCCACTTTCTCAATACAGCACAGTAAAATATGCTATTTAAGAATTCTTATGATTTGCCCTTTCCTACTCCCCAAACCTGATGAGAAATGCAAGTTTCCATTGTTGTCATCCATGTTAAACAGATCTGCTCCATCTCAGTTGCAGGAAATATTCTTAGCAATCACTTACCCAGTGTGTTCAGTAGCAATCAGGTCATTGACAATGATGTAAAAGTTTATTAGAACATGAGAGACGAATTACAAACAAGTAATCCTAGAGTACTGGCTACCAGGAGCCAAATGCCTCACAGGCAGAAATTCATTGAATAGCATGCATTTATTATATATTGGCTGTTTGAAGTTTAAGAAATGAGTTCAAACTTGCTATTAGACCCTTCCCAGCATGCGAGCCACCCACCAGTTGCAAGGCATGATGACACGACAGATAACCCTCCCTCCTTGGTAGCAGTAGGGATATGGGTAGTAACCTAGTAAAGGTTCACAGACTCGGCGGCAGTAGCGGTTGCCTCGACGGCAGTAAATACAACAATAACCTCTTTCATCAAGCATGGGATCAAATTCAATTCCATTTTCAGTCTGAAAAAAGAAGAAGTCAGTGTTGGAGGAGAGAGTTCACTAGGAAGAGGACTATAAGACTATATGAGTTGGAGACTGGTGAGAAATTTAGTTGTTAGCTTTATCATAGAGATATCTCAGTAGGGATCAAGACTGATTTTAAGTGAGCCTTCTAGGGATTCCAAGTTTCTTAAATACTTTTTGTTAAAAAAATGATTATTTTCCTTTCAATGACTTTGATTAGGATACTAATTTAGCATATGAAATTTGAGGTTTTTGTTTTTCCTCTAACTAGAAAACAGAAACATAACTCACATAGTCATTTATTGGAAGTTCTTCACTTGCTTGTCTGGCATGACGGGTCTTCTCCACCTTCACTTGAGGGACCACCCATTGCTCATTTTGTTCAATGCCCTTTTTTTCAGTGGTAGGAAAGTGAAGATCTTCACCATCCTCTTCAAAGTCTTGTAACTCTGAAACTAAAGTAATAAATACAAAGTTGGGATACAACTGCTTTGCAAAAGTTTCTGAATGAAGTGATTGGGAGATTAGCATTTGGGGGTAGAGATTTTCTTTGTCTTCTCACCATCATCATTTAGACATGCATGAACCACTTTCCAAACTCTGTCAGCTGATATTTTAGAGATTTTTCCAAAAAAATTTGACCATTTCCACGTAAACAGACCTCTTCTTTGCTCATTTGGCATCAAACACTTACTGCTTTGCCTCCTTAGAATACTAAATTAGAGACTGAGGACAGGGATCTCTGTCTTCCAAAATAATTTTATCCACAGTAGGTACTCAAATATGTTTATGTTGCCTAATTTGATTTGCTGCTTTGTCCCTCTGTCACCCTCCCTCTTCCCTTCTCTTTCCTGTTTTAACTATTTTTAAACTTTCTATTTAGAAATAATCTTAGATTCACAGAAGTGTTGCAAAGATAGTACAGAGTTCCTGTATACCTTTCACCCAGTCCCCTAATGTTAGCATCTTATATATGACCATAATACAATGATCAAAACTAAGAAATTAGCATTGGTACAATACTATTGGCTAAACTACAAACTTTATTCAGAGTTCATTATTTCCACCAATGTCCTTTAGATAAAAAATGCTGAAGCAGAAGTTCTAGCATCCAATCCAGGGTACTACATTGCATTTAGCTGCCTTTTCATTTTTAAAGGCACAAGAGTACCAATAGATGCATGCATTGGTAAGAGTGACCCCTCCTAAGTAATATAGTAATATATACTGTACACAATGGGGGAGGCCAAGTTATACATTAGCTTGGCAGAAAAAGATATCCAGAGACCTTTGTCTTCCTTATGGGCCAATTGTAATTTCAGAGCTGAACTCTTCTACTCTGGACCTCTAGCTTTCAATTACTTTTATAGTGATTCCTGAAATAGCCATAAAGAAATTTGTATTGCAGTGACTGTCCTATCATCCAGGAAGAAGGCCACAATTTGACATAGAGAATCCTTCTTGAGACAACAGAGTATTGTTTTGGCTCTTCTCTCCTCTGGTCTTGGGTTGAACACACAGTGATTTGCAATAGTCTAGCACAGTGGTCAGCAAACTGTGGCTCTCGAGCCGCGATTTGCCACTCTGTTGACTAATGAGTTTGTGGACCACTGGTCTAGTATCCTGAGTGCAATGAATATAGATGTGCTAAGAAAGACAGATTAGCTTTTTGCTATCATTGGTCACATTAAGGTAGTGTTACCTTTGCTGGTATATTTAAAAGCCTGTCAGCATTAATTTATCTGATTTATAACTTGGCTGTGAAAAGTTCCCTTCTCACTGGCAGTCAGCAATACGTATATAGTTTCATCTAAGAAGATATAAGCAGATAATTGTTTTTCTAGAAATGTAGTCTGAATGCTGAGAACATTAGCCTTTATTGACTTTGGAAAGAGGAGGAGGAGGAGAAGAAGAAAGCCATACCCGCTATTAGAGTGGGATTGATCCAATACATGGTCACATTATCACAAATCTCCAGAATTTTGGAATTTCTAAGAAAGTCTCGGTTTTCAATTGGCTTTTCTGCTGGGACCCAAATGACTGACTGTTCAAAGAAAGTTGTGGTAATTTCTTCATTCTGAAAGAAAAAAGTAGTTCAGAGTGGGGATAGGCAGAGAAGTTAATAAAATGACTGAGACATTATGGGATAATGAAAAAAATAACCTACACACCTGTATTTTGAGTCTGAATAACAATTTTCATCCCAGGACTCCCAGTGAACTAGCTCTGTGCTTTGCATACAGTAGGTGGTGCCCTTGGGAGAGTTAACAACCAATCCCTCCTAGCAGTAAGGTTGCTCACTGAAACAATAGCCTTCTCTGCTACCATTTCACTTAAAGTCAGGAAGGTTTTCCATCAATATCTAGACCCTCCCCCTCACTGGTCCATGTATGCTTAATTTGGACTTCTGGAATCCTAAGTAATTTACATTTGTTTTTTCTATTTTAAATAGAAGTTGTGAGTGCCTGCCTTATTTTAAGGATTGTAACTAGGGTTGCAAACAGGATTTTGTCCGAAAGTGAAAAAACTGCTATAATTTAAACTGGTGAGATCAGTGAAATAGCAACCAAACATAATAGTTTGGTTTTATAAGACTTGCTTGTTAATGGTAGCTAGGTGGAGTGCAAAAGATGTTCTTTTTTGTTTTAAAGTCAATGCTAGCTCTTACCTTGACTGACCTTACCACAATATTTAACTTCTTTCATTCTAGATACTTAGGGTGTGTCTCATAGAGTTTTTCCTTTAGAATGTTACCTTCT
This sequence comes from Lasiurus cinereus, assembly GCA_011751065.1. Taxonomy (NCBI): domain Eukaryota; kingdom Metazoa; phylum Chordata; class Mammalia; order Chiroptera; family Vespertilionidae; genus Lasiurus; species Lasiurus cinereus. The sequence continues at coordinate 1,964,252 of JAAGEH010000037.1, forward strand.
CCTCAGTTTCTAGTATTAGAAGTAGTTGTCTTGTATATTATGGACAAAAATGGGTCATATATTAAAATGACAAGCTAGGGGAAGTCTGTATGGTGGGCCTTACAAACTCAGAGACCTAAAGTAACCACATAGGAGGGTCTGAAATTAAAACATCCTAACTAAAAGTGATACCAGTACTCATGTCTTAGATTGGTATCTTCATTGGCAAAGGTCAATCTTCACCTTTACTGAGCCTATTTTCTTTTTGCATCTAAGATAACATGATAATATACCTTTGGAATGTCAGGGTAATTTCCTTTTTCCAGATTCCTCAGGGCACAATCTCCAAACAAAGAAGAGACAAACAACAACAACAACAACAACAACAACAACACCCCACAAAAACCTTCATTCTTAGTCATTTGTTAACTACCTTATACCCACCACTGTAAAAGAAGAATGTGTCTATTCCTTTTACTTTTTATCCAATCCTACAGGCTTCTCCACATTGCTTGGTCCTGCCTCTCTAATCTTTCACCAATGGATTTATGTAATCCCCCTTATGCCTCCTTCTTTGATTGTAATATATAAAATAAGATGCAAAACTACCATTTCTGGAGCATTTTTTTTTAAATCTGTTGAGATTTTGATTCCTAGCAATTGTCAGTTTGATTCAAGTGAACTTATAAAAATTCTTACAGTTTTGGACATTTCTTATGTCGACAATATCTAGTTCTTACTCCTTGACTTTTGGTCTTCAATATCCATCCCTGCATCTCTCCCCCAACCCCTCCACATAAGGCTTTCCATTTTATCGTTTGTTTCCTTCTAGCTTTATGAATTCAGTGTTTTAATTTATTCTGGGAAATATAGCTTTGTATAATTCTTCTCTAGTCATTTAAAACTATCAAGTTTTAGTTATTTTGTCCTTGAGTCTGTATAAGACCTTGAGAGGCATTGAAAGGGACTGTATAAAATGAGGTCTGAATTCTGACTAGTTTATTTATTTATTTATTTATTTAAGCAAAATCATGGCTATTTTTATACCTGCTCCGCATGTTTAACATGCACAAACCATGGATACAGAAGTAGATAAATACATTTGTTTGTCATTCAGGACAACAAATTTGTCTCATAAATAAATCTGTAGGATGAATATAAAAATATAGGTTTTTCAAGTAATCTCACTATCATGAGGAAAATACTTGTGCTATTCAAAAGATTCAGCTAAATTAACTGAAGAATAAATTTGGGTCAAAATGAGACATTATGGATCATTGCCTTTACTATTTATTTTTTCAGAAAAATAAATCTTAATGTGTTAGTTTGGACTCTAATTTCTAGCTGGCCCTACTCAAAAGCTTACATTATTTTTTGTAAAAAGCAGCATATGATATTGGGTGTAGTAACTTTTTAACTTATTCATTCTCCTTTCATCTTACCCTTACCTCCCATATTAATTCTAATATCCTGGAAGTTTTCCTCTCTCTCAGATGCATCTAACTTATGCTTATTTTTAAAAATCTCCAACGTTTTTACTACCACAGACCTTAGGAAATATTTTTCTTAGTTCCAAAGGTCTATAACTTCTCTGGCCATAAGGAGACCAGTAGCATGTCCATGGGAGCTAATGACAGCTCTGATACTTGAGTAAGAGAAAGGAAAAAGTGCTCCTTAACCCATTTCACCCCTCCCCCCAAAATAAGAAAATGGAATGATAAATTGGTAGATGAGAATTAAGATGAAGAGAGTGGGTTGGAGAAAAGTGAAAAAGAACAGGAGAGAGAGAAGAGAAAGAGGTATTTACAGTATATAGAGAGGCCACTGTATCATTGCCATAATATCACTAGATTTACCAGTTAAACTCCAAAACAAAACCAACTAAAGCAAACAAATATTAGTTTCTCCCTGGCTACAAGGGGAAGGGAGGTGGGGTTGTGCTGTCACACTATGGCCTTAGCTAACATTCCAATTTTTTTTCCCACTAATAGAAACATACTGTAATTACAGACAGAATATGAGGGAAAAATTAAGAGCCTTGGGAGCTTTATTAATGGCTATATTTTAGGCAATAATCCTTCATCTCCCACTAGGCTTTCAGGGGCCATTCAATAATTGCACCAGTATCCTGGACTAGCAGTATATTTTCAGAGAAATTGTATTACATTATAGTTCTCACCTTCTTTGCTTTTGCCTTTTCTAGTGAGATTAAATGTTATTTATTACATTAGCAGCCCAGCGTAAAATGGTATGGTGAATTAACTAAAATCATTAAAACAGGTGAATATTACAGCATGACAAAAGTGGCAAGGATCCTCAGTGGCCTAGGAACTTTTCTTTTTTAAGACTTTATCTTAGGCAAGATTTATTTTGTGCTACTGCTCACCTCTTTTACTAGAAATCTTTGGTTTGGGAGCAAAGGTACATAATGTTAATGGATACAGTGGTATAGCACCTAAAAGCATGAACTTGATTTTTTGAAAGGCCAGAGTCAAGATCCTAATCTGTTCCTCACTATCTCTGTGACCTTGGGCAAGTCACTTTTGGTCTCTGAGTCCTAGTTTCTTTATCTGAAAATGGGGACAATTATAGTACCTACCTATTGAGTCCAAGTGAGAATCAAATCAGAGTAAAGTTTTTAGTGCAACGACTGGCACATAGTTAGCACCCAATAAATGATGGCTTTTACTGCCACTGTTTTTCTTACATACCTCATCTATTTCCTCCTCTGGTTCAGAAAATTCAGGAATCACTTTGATCTGAGTTTTGATGAAGCATTTTTGAAGACCTACAAAGTAGATGCCAGTGTATCCCTATTAAATAGAAAAAAAAACCTCCTGAAATAGCAATAATTAATGAGTTCCATTGTCTGTCAGGGCCCTAGGCTGGAAAATTTTTAATTCCAAGGGAAAGATTTGTCTTAGAAATTAAATGAAGGCCAGAGGCTATTTTTAACTCAACTAGAATGTTCTAATATTTTAAGTGGGAAGCCTTTGGGAGGAAATATCCAACTTACATTTTTAAAGTCATGTACTTCCAATGTTTCATCAGTGCCATTTCCACTTCTGAATATTTCCGTTCTGGTCACAGGATCAATTTCCATGTAAATCTTCTTCTTTTCTCCATTGCTGTAGAAAGTGTGCTCCATGTCATATGTCTGGAAGAAAAGAGAAAAACAAGCTCTAAGATACTCAGTGTGTTCCTTCATATGACATTTTAATTGGATAACACCTGGGGTGCCTTTGCTTTCCAGAGTCTTTGTAGTGAGGTGCCATCTCAGCAGCTTGCTGTTGGGGATTTTCTGAGACTGGAGATTAAAGTGAGGTGCTTTTTGCCACTGAGGCTGATATGAGGATCTCTTTGGAACCAATATTTTGTATTTGAGCCAAGTTTCTAAACTAATTAATAAGAATTCCAATAAATAAAAAATGATATTTTGTAAAAACAGCTTGTAAAGTACTTCTCCCTTGTGTTGAGCAGAAAGATCAAGTAAAACCTTGGTGCTCCTTTAAGCTACTATGCATACTTGCTTAAGTGCTTAGTGATCACTCCTCACTCCCCATGAAATTCATTAGGGCTCAGACAAAATTTGAACCCATTTAGAATGTTTAGGTATTATTCTTTTAACTTCTTATCTCTCCAGGGCTTTAATATTTATCCCACAATATTTGTAGAATCTGAAAACCATTCTTCTTGGCCAATTTTAGATAATAATCTTACCCTGGCCCCAATTGTTTTCTTTTGTCCTTTAAACTCTAGGAAACATTTATTGCCTCCCTAAAATCTTCTCTTTTATAGGCCAACAGACCTCCCCCTCAGTTTATTCCTGAATTCTGTTTGCCAGACCCGATTTAATTGGTTGCAGGTTCTCCAGATTCTCATATATAGAATTCAAGTGCCATGCACTAAATAATATGGAGTGTCCCAAGGAGAGTGCTGTGGAAAGGCTGCTTATCAGCTCATTCTTGAGTAGTTGAAATAAAATCCTGGGCTCTTCTAGCCTGTAAAAGAGGCAATTCTCTTTCTAAGAACCAAGAAGACCAGTCCTACAGAGTGTCCTACTTTAGGAGTAAGCCCATCACTTACAACTGATGACATTTTTTATATCCAAAAGCAAATAACAAGCCTAAAGGAATTTGCTCTCTGTCACAAACCAGGCCAGACTCCGTGCCATGTGGAAGTCTATCTTATCCTTGTCCTTAGGAGGCCTTCAGCTATCAAGTTTCTTTATGCTTTTTTCCTCATGAAATAAATAAATAAATAAATAAATAAATAAATAAATAAATAAATAAAAGTAAAAAAGTTTGGTAAACTGAAAGCCGGAAAAAGCAAGACATCTCCAGAGTAAATGTTGCTTTCTAATGACATGATTCCCAGTGGCAGCTGTTTAGAGCTTGCACTGGTTTAGGTTGTTTTTTTGTTTGTTTGTTTTTTCATGTCATTTGGTATCTGTAACTGAATGTTAGTTTAACCTGGTCAAATTTTCCCTAACTCAAGTAGAAAAACAAGTTAAAAGAGTTTGTAGAAACAATGTTACTTCAAGCATGAAATGTCTGTGTATTTGTTGAATAGCAGAACAAAGAGACAATGTCTTTTACCTCTTAGTAACCCTACAGTGCCTTGGACATGGTCCACACTTAAGTATTTATTGAATAATTTTTTCCCCCAAAAAATTAAAGAGAGATTTTTAAAAAATATATTTTTATTGATTTTTTACAGAGAGGAAGGGAGAGGGATAGAAAGTCAGTAACATAGATGAGAGAGAGACATTGATCAGCCGCCTCCTGCACGCCCCACACTGGAGTTGTGCCCGCAAGCAAGGTATATGCCCCCGACAGGAATCAAACCTGGGACCCTTCAGTCCACAGGCCGACGCTCTATCCACTGAGCCAAACCAGTCTCGGCTTAAAGAGAGATTTTGAGCACTGACAAGATTTTTTTGAGTGACCATGTTAAAAGAGAAAGAAAAACAGTATTTGAAACTTCCCAGCTACTGCAGAGTTAACTCAGAAAGTCTAGCCTGATTTGTGACAGGTAGCAAATTCCTTTAGGTTTGTTATTTGCTTCCAAGTTATAAATATGTCCTCAGTTCCAGCTCTGCAGCCAACTTGAGAAATTTCTACCCATGGCAACAAATTGACCTCTCAGTTGGCCAGACCTAAGAAGAGAAGAGAGGCATCTATTTCAGTTCCAGTCTTGTCAGATCTCCAGGCAAGGGAAAAATTCTTTAGAAATACTATCCATTGTTGAGACAAATGTTGACACTACTAGTCATTGGGGGTGTGGTGGAGTGTTTGTTTCATCAGTAGCACCACTGATGGATTATTGCATGGAAAAATGAGGTTAGAGACTAGGGGATGTTGGAAGGCTGCCTACTTGGGCAAAAGAAAATACAGGCTGTATTTTCAATCACTCGTAGAAGACTATGGAACCATATTGGTGACATTTAGAATTTCAGTGTACTTTCATGGAATGAGTTTTCCTGCATTGTTGGCAATGCACTTCACTTGGACACCTTGCTAGATAAAAACTATTGAAAATTGCCAAGATCAGCACATCTTAATTATTTTCAACATTCTTTCACAGAGTTTATTTTATTTTGTTTTTAGTGAAGGAAGAGGGGTCCATTCTGATTATATTCATTAACCAGCTTGTTGGCTTTTTTTTTTTGTTAGCAACGGTAGGTTGCTAAATAGAGTGGGGTCAGAATGACTTCATTTATGTGTGAATCTTGGGTTAGGTGGGGAACTATATATTCACCCAGATGGAATTCCACTATCAAAGGTGTCCTTTTGGAACAGACTACCTTTTGTCTAAGAAGATGATGCCAGTGTCTCATTTTGGACTGGTTGAGGATGAGTTTGAGCAAATCCAGACATACTGTCTCGCCTGGGTCCCTGTGGAGCACCTTTCCCTGGTAATGGCTATGCAAGCTTCACTGGCCCATATGAAGACTGAGCTCATGCCTTTGGCCTTAGAAGTAATTTTCTCTCTACTAAGCTCGCTGGCTCAGGGGCTGAGGGTCTTTCTGGAGCTAAAGGAATAAATGGTTTTGTCTTCTCCCAGGCACAAACTAAAACAGAGACAGGAGGCTGGCCTGGGAGAGGTCTGGGTGGGGTCCCAGTAGTTCATCTCAGAGTGCTCCCATCTCAGCTTTATTCCAGGAAGGACAGACTATAATAAGAAGTACACTACTGTCAAATTGGCAGATTGGGAAGGTTAATCTAGGAAGGTGTTTCTAGCTTCTCTTTTCTGTTCCTTTTATATCCTGTTTACCTTGTACCCTCCTAGTCCTTTTCTCTTTTCCCATTTCCTTCTAAAATTTTGTCTTCTGTCTAGACATCTAAGAATCTATTGGTGCTTCAGCTAACTTATGTAAAAAAAAATCAATCTTACAAATGATTTCACACTAATGTTAGCTATGGATATTTGTCAAAATAATTTTTAATGTATTTTATTGACTTTTTACAGAGAGGAAGGGAGAGGGATAGAAAGTCAGAAACATCGATGAGAGAGAGACATTGATCAGCCGCCTCCTGCACGCCCCCCACTGGAGTTGTGCCCGCAAGCAAGGTACATGCCCCCAATCGGAATCGAACCTGGGACCTTTCAGTCAGCAGGCTGACGCTCTATCCACTGAGCCAAACCGGTCTCGGCTGTCAAAATAATTTAGTGTGATACTTAACTCAAAGGAATGAATTACTAATGGTGAATTTTAGGAAACTAGGAATAGAAGATATATTGGAAGAGGGAGAGCAAAGGCATCTTTCCAATACCACTCAAAGGGGTCCTACCCTACCCATACATAAGGCTGGTTTTAACTATAAGGCCCAGCATAGTAGAGTGGGACAGGTAACTCAATGGAGTGAAATATGACTCAGAAGTGAAATGAGATAAATACATGGTTAGGCCTAGGCAGTGAGAGATGTAAAAAGACACATTGACAAAACATGGAGAGAACACAAACTCATTTCTCTTTCCTGCCCAGGAATTCATTCCTCAGTCCAGTTAAATCCTCTACTCAGGCAGCAAATGAACCCCAACATCCCCTTTTCACAGTTTGTTCTGTTTTCTTGCCTCAATTTGTGACAATATCTGAGATCATAAAATAAAATTTTTTATAAAGAGTAAAACAACACAGACACCAGTGGGGGTAGGACATATGTGGGGGAGCGTGGGAGGCAATGAGGCAATAAGGACACATAAGTAATACCTTAATCAATAAAGAAAAGATTAAGACTGCCTCAGACCTCAGTGTGATGGATCTTTTTAGGGGGCAAGTAGATTTAGCCTATTCTGAAAGGGATTTGAGGGCATTTGGCTTAGGTTTGTTTTTTGAAAGCTGTGATTAATCTAGTTGCTCTTCTCTCTACCTTCATCCTTTACTGTCTGTTTATGAGATACACTCTCCAAAGGTGAAATACATGCTCAGAATAGCTGCTAGTAGGTGTTAAACTGGAAGGAAGAGAAGGGAATGTATTGTACCATATCATTACCAACCTAGCCTGTGGGAATTAAAGGGCCTCTGGGTATTTCTTTACCAACACAGAGCAGACAGATTGTTTCTTATGCAAAGTTGGACTTCTGCATCTTCAATCACCAGTTCTCAGCCCTGAAAAAAATTGGCATAAGCAGCACAGACATTCCTCTTGTTCAACAAGAAAAATACCATTTCTTTCATCTAAGACTGGCTGGGAAGTTTTCCCCTGCTCCCTCCCTCCCCCACATATCCATTATTCTTAAATGAAGCTGAAAAACAGTGGAAAGAATCCTCAGACCAGATTCTAGTTCTAGCCTCAACTCTGCCACTTACAAGCTGTGTGACTTAGGGCAAGCCATCAAATGTTTCTGGAGGTTCAGTTCAATGTTGAATAGCTGACAAAAACAGTTCTGCTCAGAATTGGCCTGATACCTGTCATGTTGACCAGTTGACTGTCACTACCTTTAGAACTCCTGGGTTGCTTTTTCCATAGAGCCCAATTCCACTCTCAGCCACTACAGGACAGTCCAAGGCTTTCCTTCCTGGTGCCATGTAAGCTGCTTAGTAAATGCTGCCTTAAGAGAATGAAGGGATTGGATAAAAATGTGCCCATAGTAGCCAGAGTCCTAATCTACACAATCTGAGCAATGCTGAGTAGCGTAGAGCAAAAGCCTCGTGAGAGTTTCTATTCAAAAGTGGGCTTTCTCCCACATTGGTTTAGGAGGAAAATAAAATGAAGAGCAAACTTCTCTTTTAAAATGCTGACATGGCACCATAAGGTGAAGCTCAATATCTCTGTTAAAGAGATTCCAACTTTTTCCTTGAGGGTGCGAATGCTTCTCCAGACTTACATTTCAGCCACCAAACTGCTTTGTTGGAAAGCCCAGGTTACTCAGGGAGGAAAGTTGTATCTCCTGTGTGTCTCAAAGAGGAGTGAAGAAAGTTGGTCTCTGGCCAATGCTAGCAGTAGAGACTTAGGCATAAGAAAGCTGGACCCAAACTTGGCCAAAGAGTGCTTTTTCTGAGCAAACTATTTTCAGCCTAGAATGATATTGGGCTTTAATCCTGAGTTAGACTATTTTAATGGTTGTGTGCAGTGGAGTTGATGGGGAGAGCAGAAGGATGCCCACCTATCCCTATCACTTCTTATCTCATTCTGGTAGTATATAGATTTGAGGAGACCTCCCTAGGATTTTTTTTTTTTTTATCATTGTGTGGGCCTTAGAACTTATGGTTTCCAAACAGCCCTAAAGTTACTGGATATGGCAGGAAGAACAGCTTTTAATTAATTAAATTTATTATTCTTCTGCCTCATTCTACAAAACATTGGAAAGGATAGGCTACAAGGTCTGTGCTATATTTAAAAACTTTCAGTTTAAGGGCTGGGATTTTTTCAACTTGTTTCTCCAGGTTGGGTTAATTGACTAGCATGTTGGCTCCTGATTGTTTCAATTTAAGTGTACAATACAGGATGCCTTAAGCAAGAATGACTGCTTCAAAGTCCCTGTGCAGTCACTGCCTGGAAGTGAAGCCTCATTGTAATACTCTCTTAAAATCTCTGAGACTAAATAGGTCCCCTCTGCTTGGTTAAAAAAGCTGAAAACAAGAGATCAATGGATTGGCTTTAATACAACTCAAGTGGTTTCTATATGTTGTTTAGGAGGCCTGTTAGCCTATAGCAGAGTACAACAGCACACCCAGAATTATTCCTCTTTGTTTCACTTTATTTTTATCCATTTCTCTCTCCGACGTGCGCAGACAGACAGACACACACACACACACACACACACACACACACACACAGAGAGAGAGAGAGAGAGAGAGAGAGAGAGAGAG
>JAAGEH010000037.1:1973556-2006743 GCA_011751065.1 Lasiurus cinereus
AGAGAGAGAGAGAGAGAGAGAGAGAGAGAGAGAGGCACTTGTGTTTGTGCCTGAAGTGTGTGAGGAGAGGGAATCAAATATGTCTTAGTCCCCCATTTAGGATCAAGAATTTGGATCTTTTGTATACTCCAAGGTGGGACATAATTGAAGGAGGGAGAGGACTTACTGACATGGAAATGTCACCACCAGATGGGAATGTTAAATAAACACTGTTTATAAACAGATGTTTAAAAACAGAGTAAAAGGAAGGTGTGGTGGAGGTTAAAGGAGCAAACATTAAGAGCTTGGAGAAAGCCCCAGGACAGCAAATAAGTCACTGCCATCCATAATCACAACAGCATCAATAGTTCCCTCCACCAATGTCCCCCAAAGGTTCCACAGATTTTTAAAGGAAAGTCCAGAAAAGCCTGGGTTATAATCTGCTAATTGTTATTTCCTGCTAGGTCATGCTTTTAAGGGAGAGGGGCTCTTTAATTTGCACAAAATGCTCGGGTCCTTTTCCTCAGCATATCTTTTCCCAAGACTAATCTGACTGTTCTGCTCTTCTTAAGATTCATAAGTCAACTTTGAGGCAGGCTTATTGGCAGTATTAGCCAATAATTAGACCATATATGTTAGATCATAGATGGCCCCATGGGCTCTTGGGGAACTGAAGGAGTTGTAGACTGAGTGAACCCATCTACATCTTGAGTTAGTTTCTTATGTTGCAATGGATCCAGCCTAATCTTATGAAGGCCAGAATTTAAATATTAAATACAATAAATTTCAATTCCCTATTAGGACTGAGAACAAATAACCTTCATTCAAGGCGGATTGCCCAAGGGACATCTATTGTCTTTTATTACAAGATTATTTTTTAATAACTAAGTTCATTTCTGAGAATCCCTTTGTTTAAAATTATATCTCAAGATGAATTGCTTCATGAGATATTTAATTATTGATCAACTTCATTTGGTAGTATATTTCACCTCTTTTGTATATGCATTGACTAAGTTTTACTTTTGGTTTGAGAAATCAGAGGATTGGCTCTTATAATCTATAAAAAAAAGAACTGAAGTGAGAAGCAAGGGTGGTATAAATACAAAAGCAGAGGGGGCCATGGGCACTGTTAGTGAGTTTGGCAACTTGTAAGATAAGGTCCCCACCTAGTCATTTTAGTTGCACTTAAGCAAATAGCATTGTAAGTTTAGAAAAACACAAACTCAGAATAATATTGTCAGTACCAACAGCTACAATAAAATAAGAAAGCCCATCTGGCTCCAAGTTTAAGTAGGCATGTATGAGTGATAAAAAGGGCTAGCTATGTAGCATACTCAATTAAGTACATATGGACAGGGAGAGCAAAAGTATTTATTGTTCTCTAACTCATCTGTAATTGTCAGGAGGACTTGGAATTCAATAGCGGAATAACATATCACCTTGTGAATTAGCTAAGTGGCAGCAGAATTGGATTGGAATGCATTTTGGCACTCATATTCATTTGCTATTTCCTTGCTGATCTCTATTGCTTTGCCCACTTTGCCAGTCTGCATACAAGTGACTTCTCTAGAAAGACATGTGAACAGTAAGTAGTTCAAAAGCAGGTAGCAGTGATTATCTATCATCTATCTATCTATCTATCTATCTATCTATCTATCTATCATCTATCTAGCATCTATCTAGAAATAGCTAACTATAGGAATTTGGTGATGCCTGAAATCCTTTCTGGAACAAAGTATAAATAAAAAGGCAAACCAAATAGGCTATTTCCCTCTTTATTCTCCCTCCTACTTAAAATAAGGAAGCTTCTGGGACTAAATGAAGGTGGGTAAGTTAGCAGAGGTGAAGAATCCAAGGAGGCTTTCTTTTGGACACTTGTTCAATTGATTTCCTATTTTCTTCCCACTGACTTTCCTTCTGCATCAATCCAAATCTTTTCTTCTCTGCTCCTATTGCACCTTTGGCTCCTAATGGTCCGTGCCAACACATTTTCTTTTTGTCTCTAATCCTCCCTCCTGCACTCATGCCTTTTCCTCCCTACATCTGTTGTCAAATAGAAATGAGCATCTCATGACAGCAAATAACAACAGCAACAACAATAGCGACCCACATGCAGAAATAAAAATATGGCAAAGCCAGAAAAATATCTTGAGACCTTGTAGCCTGTACATTTATTACTTCTCTTTCAAGTGAAAATTGTTGGCATGAAAGGACTTTGATGTTTTTTAAGTCACAACTAGACTTTCCCATTTCTTGGGGACCCGGGAGTAACAATAACACTAAGGTACACTAATATCAACTACAAAGTCCAGCCAAGCTTCACCAAATGACCCTAATATCGGAAACTTTCTGAGATACCTGTGATTTATGACTTGTGTCACTTATTTCTAACTTGCAGCATTAGTATCTCAGTGGGTTGTAAACTTTATTTCTTTAGGTCATAAATAAATGTAAACTCGGGTATAAAAATCACTCCTCCTGAAAAGGAGTTTGCTGCCTGTCTTCATAGCAGATGTATTAAGTCAGAAACATAACCCCAGAAAATCCTTTGCTGCCATTTCTGATGCTTTCTTCTTATGTGGTAGAATAATTACTTTACCGTCAGTTTCTGTCCAGATAATGGAAAGAAAGATGGAAAATATTTTCTTCTTACAGTAAAAATTTTGCTTCTATGAAGAGTTTTAACTCCTTAAAGCCAGGAAATACAAAAGAATTCTACAGCCTATTATTACTAACCGAAATAAAAACAAAACACCCTTTTCCTTTACCAAGATAATTAGGTAAATAAAAAAGAGCAAAGTCTTGATTAAGTTTTTCATACCACCAGAAAATAAACACAAAAGGGACTTCATGACTTTCATTTTCAGACCAATATATATGTCAATGACTAATTAAACCCAATCAAATTCAAAACAGAAGCATTGGAGCATAATGTGCATTTACTTACTTTTTTGGGTGTCTCTGGCCAGAAGTGCTTGCCCCCCCAAAACAAAACAATTAGAGTTAAGGCCAGGATACCAAACACCAATCCGAAAATCTTAAGTGATTTACATATCTTCTTGGATTTAAAAGCTTCTGCCTACACAAAGAACAGAGAAAATAAAACAATACACAATAATACTTAAAATAGCAAGCCATAATTCAAAGTCACCTTTGACTACACCTTCTAAAGTTCGCATTGCAATATGATAAATCTGTACAGCCATACTTCTGCTGAAAAAGGAAAAATATAAACCAACTTACATTTAGAATGTGACAGTCCTCACAGTTCTCTGGAGGATTCTTAGCCATGGTCCCTCAGTACACAGTACTCTTTTCCAGCTTTGAGAGAACTGAGACCACTGCTGAGGTGGAGTTGCAAGTGCGTCAGCTAACAGATGCCAGAGGAGAAGCTGAATTTATATGGCTCAAATATGTCATGCCAGAGCCTGAGGGAACCCAGGGAGATCCTGTGCTATGATTTGTTACATAGATATACCCATATATGTATATAACTTCTGTGCACAGAATTCAATCCAGAATTGCAAAGACAGAAGGTTATAATGAAAACTATTGTCCTGGGGGTTAGTTTGGAAGGGGACCAAGCCTAGGACACATTGAAATGATTTTTCACTATGAACTTAAAATATAAATGGCAATGCATGCTGTAAACTCCAGAAATAAGCAAACAAAACAAGAAGGGAAATGAAGACCTGATTTCAATTCCATTTGATTTAACAAATATTTATTGCAGGGATATCAAATATCAGGCACTGTGCTTGACATTGGAGCATCACAAATAGATAAGGTATTGACTCCTCCACTATGTTAAAGCTCTTTGAGGATTGAGATCAATATGTATTCAACAAATTATAATTAAAAACCATATTAAAATGTTTAAATATATGTTTTCTTTTTTCTCTTTGTCCTACCTCTCAGACTATTTTCCTTTCCTAGGTTATCTTCCTTAATCTATTCCTTAATATTGATATTCCTTATGGTTCTATCCTTGATGACCTTCACACCCTATATACACTTCTTAGATGATCTTATTCACTTCTACAGTTTAAAATATCACTTATGGCCCTAACCGGTTTGGCTCGGTGGATAGAGTGTTGGTCTGTGGACTGAATGGTCCTAGGTTCGATTCTGGTCAAGGGCATGTACCTTGGTTGTGGGCACATTCCCAGAAGAAGGTGTGCAGGGGGTTTCCCTCAGCCCAGCCTGCACCCTCTCCAATCCAGGACATCCCTCTTGCAATCTGGGACTGCTGGCTCCTAACCACTTGCCTGCCTACTGGCTTGATTGCCACCTAACCACTGCCCTGCTGGCCTAATGGCCCCCAACTGCCCTCCCCTGCTGTCCTGTAGCCCCAGACTGCCTTCCCCTGCTGTCATAGTGGCCCCTGACTACCTTCCCCTGCCGGCTTGATGGCCCCCAACTGCCCTTCCCTGCTGGCTTGATCACCCCTAACTATCTCTGCTTCAGCCCCCACCACTGTGGCTTTGTCCAAAAGGAAGTCAGATGGTAGGAATATATATGGTCTCATGGTGTAATTAGTATATTACCCTTTTATTAGTATAGATTTTTATTTTTTTAAATCTTTATTGTTCACATTATTACAGATATTCCTCTTTTTTTCCCGCCATAACTTCCCTCCACTCAGTTCCCACCCTACTTCAGACCTACCCACTCTGCTGACCTCATCCATAGGTGTAAGCTCTTTGTCCATTCTCTTCTTGCACCCCACAAATCCCCTTTCCCCTGAGAATTGTCAGTCTGCTCCCTTTCCATTCCCCAGAGGCTATTACATTCACCAGTTTGTTCTGTTCATCAGGTTTTTTACTCACTTGATTTTTAGATTCACCTGTTGATAGATATATAGTTGTTGTCACTTAGTTGTTTATAATTTTTTTTATCTTTACCTTTTTCTTCTTCTTCCTCTTCCTGGAGAATATCCTTCAGCATCCTATCTAATAAAGAAATAATATGCTAATTGACCCTCATGCTATAGTAAAGATGGCAGTGCACACAGTTAATAAGGAGGGAATATGCTAATTGACTGCCCCACTCTCAAAGATGGTGGTGCGCACAGGCAATAAGGAGGGACTATGTTAATTGAATGCCATGCCCTCAAAGATAGAGGCACTCACAGCCAATAGGGAGAAAATATGCTAATTGACTGCCACACTTTCAAAGATGGCAGCACTCACAGCCACAAGATGGCAGCACCCAGTCCCCACAGCCTCACTGGGGTGGCAGGCACTTGGCAAGGCTGAACCCACACCACATGCCTGTCTCTGGAGTACCACAGTGCCCTCTACCCCCTAGCTACCTAGAGCTGGCCTTAGGCACTGGCAAGCCTATGATGGTGGCTTCCCAGTCAACGCCTGAGGTGCAGGCATGCCTCAGATGTTGGCTGTCTAGCCTCACAGGGCCTGCCTGAGGTGCAGGAAAGCCTTGAATGGGGTTGCCCAGCCACCCAGGGCAGCCCAAGGCTCAGGTAAACCAGGGTGGGCTGAGGCTTGCGCTGCCAGCAGTGGCAGCAGCAGAGGTATGGTGGACTGTCACTTACCTGTGATTGTTAGGTCACCTCCCACCCCTGAGAGCTCCCAGATTGTGACAGGGGGCAGGCCCAGATTAGGGAACCCCCCTCCGGTTCATGAATTTTCAGGCACCAGCCTCTAGTTTCATATAATACTGGTTTGGTGGTGATGGACTCCTTTAGCTCTCTCTTGTTTGTGAAGCTCTTTATCTGACCTTCAACTCTAAATGATAGCTTTACTGGATAGAGTAATCTTGGTTGTAGGTTCTTATTATTCATCACTTTATATATTTCTTGCCACTCCCTTCTGGCGTGCATAATTTCTTTTGAGAAATCAACTGACATTTGTATGGGTACTCCCTTGTAGGTAACTAAGTTTTTCTCTTGCTGCTTTTAAGATTCTCTCTTGCTCTTGGAATTTAAATTATGATGTGTATTGGTGTGGTTCTCTTTGGATTCCACTTGTTAGGGGTTCTCTGCACTTCCTGGACTTGTAAGTCTATTTCTTTCACCAGGTAGGGGAAGTTTTCTGTCATTATTTCTTCAAATGGGTTTTCAATATCTTGTTTTCTTTTATATCTGGCACCCCCATAAGTCTGATGTTGGTACACTTGAAGTTTTCCCAGAGGCTCCTTACACTATTTTCCTATTTTGCATTCTTTTTAAATTTTTTATTAATGTATTACATATGTACATAACTTCCCATTGCCTCCCAACCCTAATTCCATGCACACCCTAATCCCCCAGTGTCTGCTTACATTGCATATGGTTATATGCACCCATACAAGTCTTTCGGTTGATCTCTTATCTACCACACCTCTCCCTAACCTTCCCACTGTAATTTGACAGTCTGTTTGCTGATTCACTGTACCTATCATTTTATTCATCAGTTTATAATGTTTTTTATTATCCACAAGAGTGACATCGTGTGGTATTTTTCTTTCATTGACTGGCTTATTTCACTTAGCATAATGCTCTCCAGTTCCATCCAGGTTGCTGCAAATGGTAAGAATTCCTTCTTTTAATGGCAGCATAGTATTCCATTGTGTACATGTACCAGAGTATTCTGATCCACTCATCTGCTGACGGGAACCAGGCTGTTTCCAAATTGTAGCTATTGTAAATGGTGCTGCTATGAACTTGGGGTTCATATATCCTTTATGATTGGTGTTTCTAGTTTTTTGGGATATATTTATAGGAGAGGGATTACTGTGTCAAATAGAAGTTCCATTTTTAGTTTTTTGAGGAAGCTCCATACTGTTCTCCACAGTGGCTGCACCAGTCTGGATTCCCATCAGCAGTGCATGAGGGTTTCTTTTTCTCCTCATCCTTGCCAACACTTGTCATTAGGTGATTTGTTGATGATTGCCATTCTGACATACATTTTTTTGCATGTAGCTGTCCAATTTTCCCAACACCATTTGAGATGGTATGGTATTGTCTTTTTGATTTGCATCTCTCAGATAATTAGTGACTTTGAGCATGTGTTCATGTGTCTCTTGGCCTTCCTTCTGTATTCTTTTGATAAGATTCTATTTAGGTACATTGCCCATTTTTTTTAATGGATCATTTATCTTCTTTTTATTAAGTTGTATAAGTTGCCTATAGATGTTGGAGATTAAACCCTTACCAGTGATAACATTTGCAAATAAGTTGTCCCAGAAAGTGGGTTTTCTTATTATTTTGTTGACCGTTTCTTTTGCTGTGCAAAAGCTTTTTATTTTATTTTTATTTTTTTAATATATTTTTTAATTGATTTTTTACACAGAGGGATAGAGAGTTAGAAACATTGATGAGAGAGAGAGAGACATCGATCAGCTGCCTCGTGCACACCCCCCACTGGGGATGTGCCCATAACCAGGATACATGCCCTTGACCGGAATCGAACCTGGGACCTTTCAGTCCACAGGCCGACGTTCTATCCATTTAGCCAAACCGGTTTCAGCCAAAAGCTTTTTATTTTGATGTAGTCCCATTTGTTTCTCTTTAGCTTCCATTGCCCTAGGAGCAATATCAATGAGATTTTGCTGCCTGTGGATTCCTCCAATATTTTTATGGTTTTCCATCTTATGTTTAAATCCTGTATGCATTTGGAGTTTATTTTTGTATTTGGTGTAAGTTGGTGGTCCAGTTTCATTATTTTGCACTTATCTATCCAATTTTCCCAACACCATTTATTGCAGAGACTGTCATGACTCCATTGTATGTTCATACCTCCTTTGTCAAATATTAATTGAACATTGTGGTTTTGGTGGATATCTGGATTCTCTATTCTATTCCATTGGTATACATGACTATTTTTGTGCCAGTACCAGGCTGTTTTGAGAAGTGACTTTGTAATACAGCTTGAAATCTGGTATTGCGATCCCAACTACTTTATTCTTCTTTCTCAGGATTGCTGTGGCTATTCAGTGTCTTTTTTTGTTCCAGATGAATCTTCGGAGAGTTCTTTCTAGGTCTGTGAAATATGAAGTTGGTATTTTAATGGGGAGTGCATTTAATCTATAGGTTGCTTTAGGTAGTATGGACATGTTCATGATGTTGATTCTCCCAATCCATGAGCATGGTATGCTCTTTCATCTGTATAGATGTTCCTCCATCTCAGTGGTTCTCAACCTTCCTAAGGCCGCAACACTTGCATACAGTTCCTCATGTGGTGGTGACCCCCAACCATGAAATTTTGCTACTGTTATGCAGCGTGATGTAAATGTCTGCATTTTCCGATGGTCTTAGGCGACCCTTATGAAAGGGTCGTTTGACCCTCAAATGGGGTCGCGACCCACAGGTTGAGAACCGCTGCTCTATCTCCTTTGTCAGTGACCTGTAGTTTTCTGCATATAGATCTTTTATTTCCTTAGTTAAGTTTATTCCTATATATCTTAATTTTTTTGGTGCAATGGTAAATGGGATTGCTTTTTTAATCTCTCTTTCTATAAATTCACTATAGAAATGCCATAGATTTCTTGGAATTAATTATGTATCCTGCTACATTGCCAAATTCATTTATTAAGTCCATTAGTTTTTGGATGGAGTCTTTCGGGATTTGTATGTACAGTATCATGTCATCTGCAAATAAGGACAGCTTTACTTCTTCTTTTCCAATATAGATGCCTTTTTTTTCTTCTTCTTATCCAATTGAAATAGCCAATAGTTCTAATACTGTGTCAAACAAGAGTGGTGAGAGTGGGCGTCCCTGTCTTGTTTCTGTTCTTAGGGGAAATGGTTTTATTTTTTTCACATTGAGTATGATGTTAGCTGTGGGTTTATCATATATGGCATTTATTATGTTGAGGTATGATCCTTTATTCCCACCTTGTTGAGAGTTTTTATCAAGAAAGTGTATTGGATTTTGTCAAAAGCTTTTCTGCATCAATTGATCTGACTGTGATTTTTATCTCTCAATTTGTTTATCTGATGTAACACGTTTATTGACTTGTGCATAGTGTACAATCCTCGCATTCCTGGGATAAATTCTACTTGGTCATGGTGTATGATCTTTCTGATGTACTGCTGTATCTGATTTGCTAGAATTTTGTTGAGAATTTTGGCATATATGTTCATGAGAGATATTGGTGTATAATTCTCTTTCATTATATTGTCTTTATGTCGTTTTGGTAATAAGGTGATGCTGCCTTCATAGAAGGAGTTTGGAAGTGTTCCTTCTTGAATTTTTTGGAATAGTCTGAGAAGGATAGGTTTTAATTCTTCCTTGTGTGTTTGGTAAAACTCCCATGTGAATCTGCCTGGCCCTGGGCTTTTGTTTGCTGGAAGCTTTTTGATGACTGCTTCAATTTCTTTCATAGTTATTGCCCTATTGAGATGATTAGATTCTTCCTGTTTGAGTATTGGAAGGTTATATTTATCTAGGAATACGTCCCTTTCCTCCAGGTTGTACAGTTTATTGAAAAAGAGTTGTTTTTAGTAATTTTTAAACAATCCTTTGTATTTCAGAGGGGTCTGTTTTTATTTCAATTCTTTCATTTTTTATTTTGTTTATTTGGATCTTAGTGAGCCTAGCTAGAGGTTCATCAATCATTTTATCCTTTCAAAGAACCACCTCTTGGGTTTGTTGATCTTTTGTAATGTTTCTTTAGTCTCTATGTCACTTCTCTTCTCTGATCTTTATTATTTCCTTCCTTCTGCTTACATTGGGCTTTTCTTCTTGCTCTCTTTCTATCTCTTTGAGTTGTAGGGTTAGGTAATTTATTACCATTGTTTCTTGGTTTTTTTTTTTGTTTGTTTTTTGTTTTTTTTTTTTTTTTGCAGTATACTTGTATAGCTATGAACTTCCCTCTCAAGACTGCTTTTATTGTGTCCCATAAGATTTTGGATTGTTGTGTTTTCACTGTCGATAGTTGCCATAATGTTTTTTTTTAAATCTCTTCTTTGATCTATCTGGTTACCCAGTCATTGGTTAATAGAATGCCATTTAGTCTCCATGTGTTTTATTTCCTTGGATTGTTTTCATTGTAATTGATTTCCAGTTTTATGCCACTGTGATCTGGGAAGATGCTTGATATGATTTATATCTTCTTGAATTTGAAGAGACTTTTCCTATGAGTCAACATATGGCCTATCTTTGAAAATGACCCATGTGCACTTGAGAAGAATGTATATTCTGTGGCTTTGAGGTGAAATGTTCTGAAGATGTCAATTAATTCCATCTGGTCCAGTGAGTCATTTAGGATTGATGTTTCTTTTCTGATTTTTTGTTTAAAAGATTTTGCCAATGGTGATAGGGGGGTATTAAAGTCTCCTACTATGATTGTATTGCTTTCAGTCTCTCCCTTGATATCCTCCAAGAGTTTTTTTTAATGTATTTTGGTGCCCCAGTATTGAGTGTGTATATGTTTACCAGAGTTATTTCTTCTTCTTGGATTGTTCCCTTTAGTATTATGAAGTGGCTTTCCTTATCTCTTGTTATGTCCTTCACTGTGATATAAATATTGCTACCCTGTTTGTTTGTTTTCAACTTCCATTTGCCTGAAAATACCTCTTTCCATCCCTTCACCCTCAGTCTGTGTGCGTCTTTTTTTTCTGAGGTGGGTTTTTTATAGACAGGAGATATATGGGTCATGTTTTCTTATCTAATCTGTTACCCTGTGTCTTTTGATTGTGGTACTTAATCCATTTATATTTAAACTTATTATTGGTGGGTACTTTTTTGTCACCATTTTTATTCTTTACCCCTGTGTTCCTACTTAGCTTCCTATTTCTTTTTTTTTATAACAGACCCTTTACCATTTTTAAAATTTTTATTTTTTATTAATGTGTTACATGTCTATATATATTCCCATTGCCACCCCATTCCCATGCATGCTCTAACCCCCCAATGTCTTGTGTCCATTGGTTATGCTTATATGCATGCATATCAGTCCTTCGGTTGATCTCTTATCCATCCCAACTCTCCCCAAACTTCCTTCTGTACTTTGACAGTCTCTTTTGATGGTTTACTGCCTCTATATCTATCTTTTTGTTCATCAGTTTATACTGTTCTTTATTATCCATTAATGAGTGAGATTATATGGCATTTTTCTTTCATTGACTGGCTTATATCACTTAGCATAATGCTCTCCAATTCCATCCAGGTTACTTCAAATGGAAAGAATTACTTCTTTTTTTTATTAATTTTTATTAATTTTTATACATATCTCCCCATTGCCCCCCCTCCCTCCCAGGCGTACCCCGACCCCCCAGTGTCTGTGATCATTGGTTATGTTTATAAGCATGCATACAAGTCCTTTGATTGATCACTTATTTACCTCACCTAACTTTAATCTTTCTGCTATAATTTCACAGTCTGTTTGATGCTTTATGATTTTTGTCCTCCTGAGAATTATCAGTCTACCCCCTTTCTGTGCTCCTGATTCTATTATATTCACCAGTTTATTCTGTTGATCAGATTTTTAATTCACTTAATTTTTAGATTCACTTGTTGACAGATGTGTATTTGTTGTTCATAATTTTTTGTTTTTTACATTTTTCTTCTTCCTCTTCTAAAAGGGTACCTTTCAGCATTTCATATAATACTGGTTTGGAGTTGATGAACTCCTTTAGCTTTTTCTTCTCTGTGAAGGCCTTCAATTCTGAATGATAGCTTTGCTGGATAGATTATTCTTGGTTGTAGGTTCTTGTTGTTCATCACGTTGAATATTTCTTGCCACTCCCGTCTGGCCTGTATCGTTTCTGTTGAGAAATCAGCTGACAGTCGTATGGGTGCTCCCTTGTAGGTAATAAACTGTTTTTCTCTTGCTGCTTTTAATATTCTCTCTTTCTCTTTTGCTCTTGGCATTTTAATTATGATGTGTCTTGGTGTAGTCCTCTTTGGGTTCCTTTTCTTTGGGGTTCTGTGTGCTTCCTGGACTTGTAAGTCTATTTCTTTTACCAGATGTGGGAAGTTTTCAGTCATTATTTCTTTAAACAGGTTTTCATTATCTTGCTCTCTCCCTTCTTCTGGCACCCCCACAATTCTGATGTTGGTACGCTTGAAGCTGTCCCAAAGGCTCCTTACATTATCTTCACATTTTTGGATTCTTTTCTCTTCTTGCTTTTCCAGTTGAATGTTTTCTGCTTCTTTATATTTCAAATTTTTGACTTCATCCTTGCCTTTCTCTAGTCTGCTGTTAGTACTCTGCATAATAGTTTTTATTTCAGTCAGTGTATTTTTCATCTCCTCTTGGGTCTCACTAAATTTATCCATCTTTTCTAGCATATTCTTGAAAAACCTTATAAGCGTAGTCTTGAACTCTATATCCAGTCTTTTTTTTTCCTCCATTTCTTTTGCTTGTAATCCCTTCCCTTGTCTCGGCATTTTCACTGTGCCGGGGAAACTTCTGTGCTGGATTTAGCCGAAGAAGCCTCTGCTGAGCTTCGGATGGGTGGAGTCTCAGGGCTTAAGGGACCGCCTTGCCTTCCAGTCGGCCCCGCCCTCCACGGCCCCTGAGTCTCACGTGACTGGGTAATGGCTGGAGCGGTCCTTGTGCGCTCGCGCACCTGCAGCGCCTCTAACCACTGCCTTTCCCGCTCCCCTGCGAATCAGGACCACAGGAGTCTAGGTCCCCAGGGTTTCGCCCAAAACAGGGGCCCAGTGGACTCAGAAGTGGCGCAGTTGGGAGGGTCTGTCTCCCGCCCACTCGTGAAAGCCAGCGGCACAATCAGCAATCCGTCCTCCGCGTGGTGCCGTGCGCGACCAGACCTCCAATCCTTTGCAAATCCCCTAAATTTCCGTGCACTTCTCCCTTTTCACAGTCCAAACTCCCCCCGTATGAGCTTCGGCTTGATCTGGGGTTTAGTGTCGTAAGATAAGGAGTTCAATGCCGTTGGGAGTCTCCCTTTCCCTCCCGCCAGAGAAAGCCAGCCAGGTACTCCGGCACCCGCTCTCTCAGGGCGCGTCTCCGTACCTCAGCTTTTTTGTAGCTCCTCTGGGTCTCTGTGAGCCCCTCTCTTTCCCTCTAGTTGTAGAACTTCCACTCAGCCAGCTTTCCTGTGGTTCTGGAAGATGTCCATTCTGTCTTTTAGTTGTAGTTTTGAAATTGTTGTGCGAGGCAGCAGTATAGGTGTTTACCTATGCCACCATCTTGGATTTCTCCTCCATAAATCGAATTACTTCTTTTTGTGGCAGAATAGTATTTCATTGTGTAGTAGTACCATGCTCTTTGCCCTTTCTTTTTTTATTGTGTTATCTGTATACATGTCCCCCCATTCCCTCCCCTCCTACAAGGTATACCCCAACCTCCCAGCATCTGTGTTCATTGGTTATGCTTATATGCATACAAGTCTTTTGGTTGATCTCTTATCTATCCCACCTCTCCTTAACCTTCCTGCTGTGATTTGACAGTCTATTTGATGTTTACTACTTCTGTGTCTATCCTTTGTTCACCAGTTTATAATGTTCTTATTATCCACAAATGAGTGAGATCATGTGGTGTTTCTCCTTCATTGACTGGCTTATTTCACTAAGCATAAGGCTCTCCAGTTGCTGCAAAGGGTAAGACTTACTTCTTTTTAATGGCAGCATAGAATTCCATCGTGTAAATGTACAATAGTTTTCTGATCCACTCATCTGCTGACAGGCACCTAGGTTGTTTCCAAATTGTAGCTATTGTAAATTGTGCTGCTATGTACATAGGGGTGCATAAATCCTTTCTGATAGGTGTTTGTAATTTCTGAGGATATATTCCTATGAGTGGGATTGCTGGGTCAAATGGGAGTTCCATTTTTAATTTTTGAGAAAACTCCATACTGTTCTCCATAGTGGCTGCACCATTCTGCATTCCCACCAACAGTACACAAGGGTTCCTTTTTCTCCACATCCTCACTAACATTTGTCGTTTGTTGATGATTGGCATTCTGACAGGTGTAAGATGGTATCACATTGTCGTTTTGATTTACATCTCTCCGATAATTAGTGACTTTGAACATGTTTTCATGTGTCTCTTGGCCTTCCTTCTGTCGTCTTTTGAAAAGGTTCTATTTAGGTCCTTTGCCCATTTTTTTTATTGGATCTTTTATCTTCCTTTTATTAAGTTGTATAAGTTGGCTAGAGATGTTGGAGATTAAACCTTTATCAGTGATAACATTTGCTAATATGTTCTCCCATACAGTGGTCTTTCCTCTGGTTTGGTTGATGGTTTCTTTTGCTGTGCAAAAGCTTTTTATTTTGATGTAGTCCCATTTGTTTATTTTTTCTTTAGCTTCCATTGGTTTTGGAGCAGTATCAGTGAAGAAGTTCTTTTGGCATATGTCTGAGATAGTGCTGCCTATGAATTCCTCTAGTATTTTTATGATTTTCCTACTAATGTTTAAGTCCTATATCCATTTTGAGTTTATTTTTGTATTTGGTGTAAGTTGGTGGTCCAGTTTCATTTTTTTGCATGTAGCTGTCCAATTTTCCCAACACCATTTGTTGAAGAGGCTATCTTGACTCCATTGTATGTTCATGCATCCTTTGTCAAATATTAGTTGAGCATAGTGGTTTGGATGGATATCTGCATTCTCTATTCTATTCCATTGGTCTATATGTCTGTTCTTGTGCCAGTTCCAGGCTGTTTTGAGAACAGTTGCTTTGTAATTTAGCTAGAAATCTGGTATTGAGATCCCATCTACTTTATTCTTCTTTCTCAGAATTGCTGTGGCTATCCACAGTCTTTTCTTGTTCCAGATGAACCTTTGAAAAGTTTTTTCTAGGTCGTTGAAATACGTCCTTGTTATTTTAATTGGTAGTGCATTGGATCTATAGATTGCTTTGGGTAGTATGGACATTTTTATGATGTTGATTCTCCCAATCCATGAGCATGGTATGCTCTTCCATCTGTTTACATCTTCCTCTATCTCTTTTTTCAGTGTCCTGTAGTTTTCTACATATAGGTCTTTTACCTCCTTTGTTAGGTTTATTTGTAGGTATCTTAATTTTTTGGTGCGATGGTAAATGGGATTGCTTTTTTAGTCTCTCTTTCTGTAATTTCACTATTAGTGTATAGCAATGCCACAGATTTCTTGGCATTAATTTGGTATCCTGCTACATTGCCAAATTCATTTATAACGTCAATTAGTTTTTGGATGGAGTACTTTGGTTTTTTTTATGTACAGAATCATGTCATCTGCAAATAAGGACAGCTTTACTTCTTCTTTTCAAATATAGATGCCTTTCATTTCTTCTTCTTGCCTAATTGCAATGGCTAATACTTCCAGTACTATGTCGAACAGGAGAGGTGAGAGTGGGCATCCCTGTCTTGTTCCTGTTCTTAGGAGAAATGGTTTTAATTTTTGCCCATTGAGTATGATGTTAGCTGTGGGTTTATCATATATGGCATTTATAATGTTGAGGTATGATCCTTCTATTCCCACTTTGCTGAGAGTTTTTATCAAGAAAGGGTGTTGGATTTTGTCAAATTCTTTTTCTGCATCAATTGATATGACTCTGTGATTTTTATCTCTCAATTTGTTTATGTGATGTATCACATTTATTGATTTGCAGATATTGTACCATCCCTGCATTCCTGGGATGAATCCTACTTGGTTATGGTGTATGATCTTTCTGATGTACTGCTGGATCTGATTTGTTAGAATTTTTGTTGAGGATTTTGGCATCTATCTTCATGAGAGATATTGGCCTATAATTCTCTTTATCTGGTTTTGGTATTAGGGTGATGCTGGCTTCATAGAAAGTGTTTGGAAGTGTTCCTTCTTGAATATTTTTGAATAGTTTGAGAAGGATAGGTCTTAATTCTTCCTTGAATGTTTGGTAAAACACTCCTGTGTAGCGATCTAGTCCCAGGCTTTTGTTTACTGGAAGCTTTTTGATTAGTGCTTCAATTTCTTCCATACTTATTGAACTATTGAGATGTTGAGATTCATCCTGATTGAGTTTTGCAAGGTTATATTTTTCTAGGAATATGTCTATTTCTTGCAGGTTGTCCAATTTGTTGGAATAGAGTTGTTCATAGTAATATTTAACAATAATTTGTACTTCATCGGGGTCTGTTGTTATATCTCCTCTTTCATTTCTGATTTTGTTTATTTGGGTCTTCTCTCTTTGCTTCTTGGTGAGCCTGGCTAGAGGTCCATCAATCTTGTTTATCCTTTCAAAGAACTAGCTCTTGATTTTGTTGATCTTTTGAATTGTTTCTTTGGTCTGCATGTTGTTTATCTCCCCTCTGATCTTTACTATTTCCTTCCTTCTGCTTACAGTTGACTTTTCTTGTTGCTCTCTTTCTAGCTCTTTGAGCTGTAGGGTTAGGAAATTTATAACCATTGTTTCCTGTTTTTAGCAGTAGGTTTGTAGCGCTATGACCTTCCCTCTCAAGACTGCTTTCACTGTGTTCCATAAATTTTGTATTGTTCTTTTGTCATTGTCATTTGTTGCCATGATATTTTTTATTTCTTCCTTGATCTCTCTGGTTACCCAGTCATGGTTTAATAACAGGGCGTTTAGTCTCCATATGTTTGATTTCTTTATATTGTTTTTATTATAGTTGATTTCCACTTTCATGCCACTGTGGAATGAGAAAATGCTTGATATGATTTCTATCTTCTTGAATTTGAAGAGACTTTTCTTATGACCTAACATATGATCTATCTTTGAAAATGACCCATTTGCACTGGAGAAGAATGTATATTCTGTGGTTTTGGGGTGAAATCTTCTAAAGATGTCAATTAATTCCATCTGGTCTAGTAAGTCATGTAGGATTGATGTTTCTTTTCTGATTTTTTTGTTTAGAGGATTTGTCCAGTGGTGACAGTGGGGAATTAAAGTCTCCTACTATGATTGTATTGCTGTCAATCTCTCCCTTAATATCCTCCAGGAGATTTTTTTATGTATTTAGGTGCTCCTATATTGGGTCCGTATGTTTACCAGAGTTATTTGTTCTTGTTGGATTGTTCCCTTTAGTATTATAAAGTGGCCTTCTATATCTCTTGTTAAGTCCTTCACTTTCAGATCTCATTTGCCAGATATAAGTATTGCAATCCCAGCTTTTTATTCATTTCCATTTGCCTGAAATACCATCTTCCATCCCTTCACCCCCAATCGATGTGCATCTCTTTTCCTGAGGTGGGTTTCTTGTAGACAGCAGATATATGGATCATGGTTGATAATCCAATCAGTTAACTTATGTCTTTTTTGGGGAGCATTTAATCCATATACATTTAAAGTTATTATTGATAGGTACTTACCTGTTGCCATTTTTAGTCTTTACCCCCAAGTTCCTTCTTTGCTTCCTATTTCTTTATGTTACAGCAGACCCTTTAACATTTCTTCTATTGCTGGTTTGGTGGGAATATATTCCCTTAGTCCTTTTTCTGTCTGTGAAGCTTCTTATTTCACTTTCAATTTTTAGTGAAAGCCTTGCAGGATACAGTATTCTTGGATTCAGACCCGTCATTTGCATGACTTTGTATATTTCATTCCATTCCCTTCTGGCCTGATGAGTTTCTGTTGAGAAGTCAGTTGCTAGTATTATGGGGCTTCCTTGGTAGGTAACTTTCTGTTTCTCTCTGGCTGCTTTTAAGATTCTTACTTTGTCGTTGGTGTTTGCCAATTTAATTATAATGTGCCTTGATGTCGGTTTTTTGGGGTTCATTTTGCTTGGGACTCTGTGAGCTTCTTGGATTTGTGTGGTTTTTTTCTTTTCTATATTACGGAAGTTTTCTGTCATTATTTCTTCAAACAGGTTTTCTATTCCTTGCTCAGTTTCCAGTCTTTCTGAAATCCCAATTGTGCGGATCATGTTTTGTTTCATGTTATCCCAAAGTTCCCTTAGGCTTTCCTCTTGCTTTTTAACTTTTTTTTTTCTAGAAGCTGCTGTACTTGGGTATTTTTTCCTACTGTTTCTTCTATCTCACTGATGTGGTTCTGTGCTTCTTGTAGTCTACCTTTGATGCTTTCTATTTAGTTCTTTATAGCAGTGATGTCATTTTTCCTTTCTTCTTGCATTTCTTCTTGCTTCTTCTTCATTTCCTCTTGGGTCCTTTTCATTTCCCCTTTTTTCTTACTTACATTGTTGATTTTGTCTTCCATTCTTTTCATCCACTTTATGATCATTTTTCTGAACTCTTTCTCTGTCAGTCTTATTTCTGCTTCTATTTCGTTTACTTCCTTTTGTGGTGATACCTGCCTTTCTGTCGTATGCAGGCTGTTTCTTTGTCTGCCCATGGTCTCTTTTCTCTGGGTATCTGGTTATGTAGTTCTCTCTTCTACATTGATTCAAAGGCACAAACTACAACACTACCAGGTATAACACACAAGGCACTGAACAGAAATGTATTCCCAATGTTAATAACCACAAATAAGGTGACCACCAATGAAAGACAAATTAGGGGTAAGTAGAGAAAGAAGAAGATGAAAGTGAGGAAAAATAAAAGAAAGAAGTGCCAAAATCAAATTGGGAGAAGGGAGAAAAAAATAAATAAATATAATAAAAAATAAAAAATAAAAAGGAGAAGAAGAAGAAAGGAGAGAGAGAAAAATGTCAGAGAGGAAAGAAAGAGGATAAGAGAGATAAGGGGAACAAAATATACATTTGAGGAGAAAACTCCAATAGAACAGCCACCAATGCCAACAAATGCTGGCAACAAGCACCTGGAGATTAATACAAACTAGAAATATCAACTAATATCAAGGGAGGAGAGGGAAAAGAGAGGTAAAAAACAAATGAAAACAGAACAAACAAAAAGCAAAATAAAACAAGTAGAATAAGCTAAAACAATCTCACAAAATGTACAAAAAAATTGATATAATCACCATTCAGGCAAACAGCAACAAAAGGACATAAAGAAAAACAACTTTTTGGATAGTGAAGACAAGAAGAGAGAGGTTTGTATGGACTTGGAGTAGGGGATTTGAAATTATATATGTAAGTGGGTTGAAATTTTAACCAGGTCAAGATAAAGAATAGGGAGAATATAAAGTTGGAAAAGGGAAAGAGAACCAAAACAACAAAATGGGGAAAGTTAGGAGGAGAGTGTTGGCATAAAGGTAGAGTTGAGATAGAGTAATATTATGCTAAAGGAAAGATGAAAATAGAATCTAGAACTCTAATCCCAAAGTAAAAGAAAAAGGAAACAAAATGAAGCTTGTTTTGTTTTGCTTTTCCAAAAAGGTAGAATAGTAGTAGTAATAATACTAGTTGAAAACAGAAATGTAATAATTAAAAAGGTAAAATCACTTGAGGAGAAAAGAATGAAAGAGTTTTTTAATTAAAATATGCAAAAAATAAAAAAATAATTATAAAATAAAATAAATTAAAAAAAAAGAAAAAAATAGAATGGGCAGTAGTGGAGGTCATTCACTTCCACTATTGTTCTGCTTGGCAGTCCTGTTTCCCAGTCGGGAAGGTATTGCAGTTCCCTGTGTTCCACTGCTGAGATGTGTTTTAATCTCTTTATTCATTTGTGCGTCATCCACTGGGTGGCAGTGTTTCAGAATTGATCTCTGAGACTAAGCAAAGGACCTCTCTAGGCTGTGCTTAGATCCTACTACTCTGTGGTTCTCAATACTGGTTTGTGGGGATTTGAACACCTGGGACACTGTAATAACTCCAAGGCTGTTGTTCTTCTGCCCCAGATCAAAATGAGTTGTTTTCTAGAGCTCCGCTCTGTCCACAGCTCCCCGAGTCCCCTTCCACACTTAGGGATCAGGCCCTGCCACACATTCGCAGACCTCTCCATAATCAGCTTTTCAGCAGCCCAGTTCCCACAGTGTGCGAGTCTCTGTTCTGCGGGACAGGAGACCTCACCTCATCCCAGGCGAAATCTGACCTTTCCATGTGCTGTGTGGAGCTCCTCTGAGTCCGTGTGTCTGCGCCGATTGGAGAGTGGTGATCTGGGTCCCCCAGCTGTTCAGTGGATGCTGCAGCTGCAGCTTTCACACTGCTGCAGACATCCACCTCCTTCTGCAAGATGGTGCAGTCTCAGCATCCACGCTGGTGGCTCCGGCAGACAAAAACCCCATGGCAGTGGGTCTGCCTGGTCAGGGGAGCCCCGTCCAGCAGTCCCCCACCTTCTCCTGGAGGATAACTGACTCTTAACTTGCCAACAAACACTCCCAGTGCGACTTTCAGCTGCTCTCTCTCCCTCTGCCCAGTGACAAGGCTTCAGACGTGTCCGTCTATTCCACTGCCATTTTTTTCTGCTCTTTACCCTTTCTTGCATTGCTGATTTTGTGGTAATAAATTCTTTAGCCCTGTTTTGTCTGTGAAGCTTCTGATTTTACCTTAAGTTTTGATTGATAGCCTTGCTGGTTATAGTATTCTTGGATTCAGACCCTTCCTTTGCATAACTTTGTATATTTCATTCCATTTCCTTCTGGCCTGATGAGTTTCTGTTGAGAAATCACTTGCTAATCTGATGGGGGTTGCTTTGTAGGTACTTTTATGTCTCTCTCTGGCTGCTTTTAAAATTCTAACTTTGTTGCTGATGTTTGCCAATTTAATTATAATGTACCTTGGCATCAGTTCTTTGGAGACTCTGTGAGCTGCTTGGATTTGTGTGGGTTTTTTCTTCTCTATATCAGGGAAGTTTTCTGTCATTTCTTCAAATAGGTTTTCTTTTCCTTACTCAGTTTACTCTCCTTATGGGACCCATATTATGCAGATGTTGTTTTCTTTTCTTTGCTCAGTTTACTCTCCTTATGGGACCCATATTATGCAGATGTAGTTCCCTTGGCTCTCCTCCTGCTTTTAAATTTATTTTTCCAGAATCTGCTCTACTTGGGTATTTTTTCCTACCTTGTCTTCTAGCTCACTGATTCAGTCCTCTGCTTCTTTTAGTCTACCTTTGATTCTTTCTATTGAGTTCTTTACAGCAGCAATGCCATTTTTCATTTCTTCTTGGTTCTTCTTCATTTCCTTTTCCTTATTACTCATATTGTCGAATTTATCTTCCATTCTTTTCAGACACCTCATGTCCCTTTATCTGAATTCTTTCTCTGGAAGGATGCTTGCCTCCATTTCGTTTACTTTCTTTTCTGGTGATGCCTGCTTTTCTTTCATATGCAGGCTGTTTCTTTGTCTCCCCATGACCTCTCTTCTCCAGGTGTCTGGTTATGTAGTTTCCTCTCTCTCCTGCATTGATTTAAAGGCACTAAATACAACAGAACCAGGCACATGGCACTGAACAAAAATGTATTCACGATATTAATAATCACAAATAAAGGTGACCACAGAGAATTGCAAATTAGGGGATAGGGCTGAAACCGGTTTGGCTCAGTGTATAGAGCATTGGTCTTCGGACTGAAGGGTTCCAGGTTTGATTCTGGTCAAAGGCATGTACCTTGGTTGCGGTCACATACCCAGTAGGGGGCGTGCAAGAGGCAGCTGATTGATGTCTCTCTCTCATCGATGTTTCTAACTCTCTGACCCTCTCCCTTCTTCTCTGTGAAATATCAATAATATATATATATATTTTTAAAAATTATGGGATAGGAGAGAAAGAAGAAGATAGAATAGAAGACAAAAAAGAAAAGAAAAGGAAAGAATGCCAAAATCAAATTGGGAGAAGGGACAACAAAAATAAGAGAGAAAAGAAAGAGAATAAGAAAAATAAGGGGACCAAATTATATATATGGGGAGAAAACTCCAATAGAACAGCCACTAACACCAACAAATGCCAGAAACATGTACCTGGAGATTAATATAAACTACAAAGAACAACTAATATCAAGAGAGGCTAGGGAAAACAGAAGTAAAAAGCATACAAAAACAAACCATACAAAAACATAACAAAACAAAAAAACATAACAAAGCAAAACAATCTCACAAAAAAGTATAAAAAATTGATATAATCAACATTCAAGCAAACAACAACAAAAGAACTGAGAGAAAAACAATTTTTTGGATAGTGAAGACACAGAAGAGATGTGTGTTTGGACTTGGAGCAATGGATTGGAAATTAGATATATAAGTAGGTTGAAATTTTAACCATGTAAAAAGAAAAAATAGGGAAAATCTAAAGTAGGAAAAGGGTAAGAGAAATAGCAAAATAAAAGGGGAAAAGTTAGGAAGAGAGTGATGGCATAAAGGTAGAATTGAGACAGAGTAAAATGATGCTAAAGGAAAAATGAAAATAATATGTAGAACTAATCCCAAAGTAAAATAAAGAGAAAATACAATGAAACTTTTTTTCCAAAATGGTAAAATAGTAGTAGTAATAATACTGATTGAAAATAAAAATGTAATAATTAAAAAGGTAAAATCAATTGAGCACAAAAGAAAAAAAATTAGTTTTTTAATTAAAAGATGAAAAAATAAAAAATAAAAAAATGAATGTGCAGTAGTGAAGGTCATTCATTTCCTCTATTGTTCTGTTTGGTGTGCCTGTTTCCCAGTAGGGACAGTATTGTAGATCACTGCGTTTCACTGGTGCTCAGTGTTGTAAGCCAGTCCTGGTTTTTAAGCAGACGGTGTCTTAATCTCTTTATTCTTTTGTGATTACGTAAGAGTCAATTTGTGAGTCTTCCCTGGGTGGCAGTGTTTCTGGATTGACCTCTGAGACTATAGATCCTCTATGGCCTGTGCTTAGATCCTGCTTTTCCTGTGGCACTCAATACTGGTTTGTGGGAATAGGTTGCCCCAGAGCTCGTTCTCTGATAGTCACTCCCCACTCTGATTTCCAGGTTCCAGTAAAACAACTTTCCCCTGCAGTCCCCCAGGGTGTCCCCAGCTAGGTGATCCTATGTATTGGGCTTAACAATCAGAAGCAAGGAACTGAAGAGGAAAGGCGTGAATTTACACAGTCCCTCTTCCCCACGCTTGTCCATGCAGCCAGCATACTTTAATAACTTCCAGGCTGTCCTTCTGTGTCAGATCAAAATGGGTTACTTTCTAGAGATCCTCTCTGTTAGCACCT
Source organism: Lasiurus cinereus (assembly GCA_011751065.1). Classification (NCBI taxonomy): domain Eukaryota; kingdom Metazoa; phylum Chordata; class Mammalia; order Chiroptera; family Vespertilionidae; genus Lasiurus; species Lasiurus cinereus. The sequence continues at coordinate 1,996,403 of JAAGEH010000037.1, forward strand.
CTGAAGATCCCCTTCCACATTCATGGATCACAGCAGCCCCAACTGCCACGGATTTCTCTAGGTGCAGATTTCCCGTGGTCCTCCATATCCCACAGTGCACACATTTCTCTGTCCTGTGGGACCAGAGATCTCACCTTATCCCAGTAAAATCTGACCTTTCTGTGTGGAGTGTAGAGCTCTGAATATGAGTGTTTGTGTCAATTGGGGACTGTGTTTTGGGGCTCATAGCTGTTCAGAGGGTGTCACATTTCAGGCTGTAGCATTTCAGGTTTCCATAAACATGCACTTTCCCCTTCAAGATGGCAAGGTCTCCGCATTCAAGCTGGTGGTTCCGGGAGAAAAACCCAGCAGCAGTGGGGGCTGCCAGGTCACGGGAGTCCCGTCCAGCAGTCCCTCAACTTCTCCTGGAGTATAGCTGTCCCTTAACTCACAAAAAAACACTCCTAAGCTGGTCCCTTTGTTTGCTCAGGGACAAGACTCGGAACACATTTGTCTATTCCACTGCCATTTTTTTTCCTCCCGCATTCCTTTTTTCTTTTTTTCTTTTCCTTTTCAATTGGATGTTTTTTGCTCCTTTGTATTTAAAATATTTGACTTGATTCTTTGAATCCTCTAGTCTGCTGTTGAATCTGTATATTATTCTTTATTTCAGGCAGTATATGCTTAATTTCTGATTGGTCCTTTTCCATATCCTTGAAGGTCTCACTAAATTTCTCAGAGGTTTCCAGAAGATTCTTGAGTAACCTTATAACCATGGTTTTTAACTCTATATCCAGTATTTTGTTTTCATCCATTTCTTTCATTTGTGAGTTATTTCTTTGTCTCTGCATTTTGGCTGCTTCCCTGTGTTTATTTTTATGTACTCAGTAGCTGTTAAGTCTTTTTGAGTTGGTAGAGTGGCCTTGTGTGGTAGGTGTCCTAAAGGCCCAGTGGCTCAGCCTCCCCAGTAACCTGTGGTGGACGCTCTTGGTTTACCCATTTGTGGGCTGTTTGCACAATCTTGTTGTAGTTAACCCTTGATTGCTGTTGGTATCACTGTGAAGAATTGATATCCAGGCCAGTTGGCTGTGAGGACGAGCTGTGTCTACACTGGAAAATCTGTTGCACAAGAGACACCCTTATGTGGCAAGACTTGCTTCAGTGGGGCTTTGGTGCTCACTGAGTCTGCCCCTTGAGTGTGTCTCTTATATATGTGAAGAGTTGTAATCCAGTATAGTCTCTCATTGACCACTGGGTACACTCTCTCTTGGATCTCCAAGGAGGTGTAAGGTCAGCCACTGTCTGGAGCCATCTAGCAGAAGCTACAGAGACATCTGCAGATTCCTCCCCTCTGTGTGGGGTTTGGAAGTGCCCACATGAGGCCCAGCTGTGATGCAAGTCTGGCTGCTTCTGCCAGGCCTTGAGCCTTCTTTTGGAAGTTCTGAGGCTCTCTGACCCAGCTGAAGTTTGACAGGTTTTAGGCAGAGAAAGGACAGGCCACTCATATGCAAAAAGCTGATGTGCATAGCTTTGGTGGGGTTGTAAATTGAGTGGGGCAGGGTCTTTGGGAATCAACAAGATGAAGCAAACAGCAATGGCTGCCAGTCAGCTCTGCACCAGAGAGGTCCCTGGGTCTCCACATCCTGAAACCCTGTGCAGGAACAATTATCACTGCGAACACCTCTGAGAGAAAGCCATCCTCACATTTCTGTCCCAATGCCAGACAGTCCAGTTTCTCCCCAATGTGTTCCCCAGAGTCTCACCTGGATATGGAATTTAGAGCAAACCGAAGCTTGTATCTCCCTCCCAATTAAAAGAGCAGCACATCCAGTTGCCAGCACTTTCTGTGCCTGCACACCTCTTTCCAGTCTCAATTCACTTTCTTCACCTCTCTAGTTGTGGAACTTCCAGCCAGCCAGCTTTCCCTTGGTTCCGGGTGGTAGTTGTTCTCCCTGTTAGTTGTAATTTTGATGTGGTTGTGCGAGGGAGCATGTATATTTGTTTACCTACGCCACCATCTTGGTTCTCCCATAGTTACTTTTATTATTGCAATAGAAGCCTCACTGATTTCTTTGCCTTTGCCTTTGATCTACTGCCTGTAAAATGATTTTACTGAGACTCAAATCTAAGTATAATATCTACTTTGCTTAAAATTCTTTTGTGTCTATTCAGTGTCTATAAAATTGGTACATCATAGCCACTTCATGGTCTGGACCCTGTCTATCTCTCCAGCCTTGACTTTGGATGATTTCATCCATAGAGATTGAGTCAACTGGAACTTACAGCTGCGCAGATCCATGGAGCATGTACATACAACTTCATCTACATCCTATATCATGAAGGAAAATAATTTTCTAAGTATTGCAGATATCATGTAGGTAATTAATTATGGAACTTATGAGATATAAGTTATGGTTGCATTTGTTGTAAAATTCTCTGTCTAAGCCTTTAAAAAAAGGAAAGTTTTAGAGAAGTCTCATGGAAAAACCTGTATTTACCGTTAGGTGGTTCCTCCTCAACAATGTTACTCATGTCATGTCCCCAATGCTTTTGCTATACTTTATTGGTACTGAGCACCCTCTGCTTTTTAACACTAGGGCAATTAAACATGATATACTCTTTTAAAAAATATACTTTATTGATTTTTCACAGAGAGGAAGGGAAAGGGATAGAGAGTTAGAAACATTGATGAGAGAGAAACATCGACCAACTGCCTCTTGTACACCTCCCACTAGGGATGTGCCCGCAACCAAGGTACATGCCCTGAACTGGAATCGAACCTGGGACTTTTCAGTCCACAGGCTGATGCTCTATCTACTGAGCCAAACGGGTTTTGGCATAAACATGATATACTCTTTTTGGATTTTCCTTCCTCCCCTTGTCTACCTAGAAAATTTCCATTTAGCTTTCAAAAAACTGCCTAGAGGTTACCAGTTCCTGAAACCCTTCCATGGTCTCATCTCTACTTCTTCATTGAGTTCATCACCCTTTCCCTTACTCTATTTTTGTGTCTTGTTCAGACTTCAAATGTTGCACTTATTATATTGCATATAATTAGTTTTATGTGGTTTCTTCCTGAACAGATTTTGAGATCTTTTAAAGCATGTCTTATTTGTTAAAAAGATTGAATTAAAATAGAGGTCAAAACAATGTGCTATGGAAGCATAAAAAGAGGAGTGATTAATTCTGATTCGTGAGAGCAGGGAATGTGGCACAAAGAACATGAAATTTAAGTAGATTGTTCATTTATTAGTACTGTTATTCACTGCCTTTCTATGTTGCAGGCACTGTTATTGGGGCTGGATGCATATTTAGTAGTAGACAAGACAAACACAGTCCCTGACATTATAGAGCTCAGTCTAGTTGATGACACAGAAGTTAAACTAAAGGGCTAAAATCCTGTAAATAAATTAAATATATAAAGGGAAAGCTCAAGGTGCTATGAAAGCACCTAATTTGGATTAGAAAGGTCATGGAAGTCCATGCTGAGTCCCTTAAGCTTAGACCAGAATAATGAGTAGAAGTTAGCCAGTAAAGAATTGGGAAAAGATTATTCCAGGCAGAGAGAAAAGCACATGCAAATACCTTGAAGCAGAAAGAGATTGTGTTTGAAGAGTAAAATATATGGTTGTCATACAATGAATGAATATGAGAATTGCTTGAGATAAGGCTGAAGACATGGGAAGGAACCATGTCACACACAATTGTATCTATTAGTACTTTTTAACTACATGTAACAGAAAGCAAATTATGTTGGTTTAACAAAAGTTTATTTTTCTGATATAATGGAGCCTCAATCTCAGTAGTTTAGGACTCATGCAAGTTCCACCTTTTATTTTGTGGTCTTTTGAGCATGACTTCCCTCTTTGTGCTTCTAAAATGGTTGTTTTACCACCAGGCAAGAAATTAGGAGATAATGCAAAGGGGTGACTGCTGTGTCTGTTTCCATCAGTTTTCCTGGATCCATATCCTATAGATCTCTGCTTATTTTCTTGGCCAGAACTGGGTTGGTTGACCACTGTTAGCTAAAATGGAATCTGTGGTGGTTTTATTTTCAACTCAGCCTATTACTACTCTTAACAAAATCCTGGTTTTTTTTTTTATAGAAGGGGGAAACATTGAGTAGGCAACTTACAGTTTCTGTCACAAGGGCCATGGGAAGGGGCTTGAAGTTTATTCTAAGAACAATGGAAATACACTAAAGGGTTTTAAGCATGGGGAATACACAGCTCCTTCTATGTTTATTAGCATTCTTGAGACTATTGTGAAAATATATTGTAAGGGGGCAAGAATTGTAAAAGTTTAACAGTTAGAAGGTGATGGTGACTTGGACTAAGGAAGTGGTAATGGAGATGGAGAGAAGCAGACAGATTTGGGATACATATATAATTGATTTCAGAGAGGAATGGCAAGGGAAAGAGAGCTAGAAAACGTCAATGATGAAAAGATGAGAGAGAATCATTGATTGGCTGCCTCCTGAAAGTCCCCCACTGGGGATTAAGCCTGCAATCTTGGCATTTGCCCTTGACTAGAATTGAGCCCTGGGCCCTTCAGTCCACAGGCCAATTCTCTGTTTATTAAGCCAAACAGTCTAGGGTTGAGATATATTTTAGAGATAGCATGTACTTGGTGATAGATTAAATATACACGGTGAAAGAAAGGGATAAAAATGATTCATGACCCTGGCTGGTGTATCACAGTGGTTAGAGCCCAGGCACACACACCAAAGGGTTTCAGGTTCAATTCCCAATCAAGGGCACATATCTGGGCTGCAGGTTTGATCCCCACCCTAGTCAGGCAAGGCACGAACAGGAGGCAACCAATCAATAGGTCTCTTTCATCTCTCTCTCTCTCTCTCTCTCTCTCTCTCTCTCTCTCTCTCTCCCTTTCTCTATTTATCTCTCTTCCTTTCTCCCTTCCACTCTCTTTTAAAAAATATTAATGGAAATAATATTCTCAGGTGAGGATTAATGACAACAACAAAAAATGATTCATGTATTTCTGTTTTATGAATGAGGATAGGTGCCATTTTGGGGGATTAGTAAACACAGAGGAGGACCAGTTTGGAGTGATGTTTTGTACATGTTGAATTTGAGGTACATGTGAAGCATATAAGAGGAAATGACTAGTTGGCAATTGGGCATATGTGTCTAGAGCTAAGAAAGGCATGTAGTGACAATATACATTTGGGAGCCTTTTGCCTATAAACAGTATTCAAAGCTATGGTTGTTGAGAAAAAAAGAGAAAGAGGTTCAAGACTGAGTTCTGGGGAATTTTCAGTTATTTATTTAAAAAAATACTTTTAGAATGGCTTTCATATTTTTGTAAAAAAAAAAAAGAGATACATACTCATAAAAAGCAAGCAATAAACAAAACTGCAAAAAAGAGGGAAAAATCCCTTCATATCTACACCAACCAAGAATAACCATTGTTGTACCTCAGTTTTCTTATGTGAGTAAAGAAGGATATAAATAGTACTTCTTTATAAGATTGTTGTGCTAACTTAATGGGATAATCCATTTAAAGTGCTTACTCTGCTACCTGGCAGAAAGTCAACCCTTCATAAACATTACTAGCTAAGATTAATAAACATTATTCTAAACATCATTTATATTATACAAGATTAGTAAATGGATAGATAGAAAAATTTTAATAACAATAATATATATACTTTAATTAAACCAAAGAAAAATCAAAGTGAAAGTAAAGAAATTTATAAACTCCAGATAAATTTTTCTTACCCCTCAAGAGATGTAGTCCCAGAAAGACTATTTTAACGTTAGTATCAAAGATTTGTAAAATAGATTGTAGGCCTTATATTTTTATATCTATGTTTCAATTTTTGATAGTGTTACCTGATTCCCTAGGTAGTTAGTTAAGAATATGAGTCCTAGAGATAGCTTACTTGGACTCAAATTAATTCTGCTACTTACTAATTATCTGGTGGGTAAATTATTTAATTTCTACGTGCCTCAGTTTTCTCATTTCTAGAATGAGGATTACAAAGAGCCTACTTCATTGGGTTGCTGTGAGGAATAAAAAAATTAACATATATAAAATACTTGGTACAGTGCTTGGTATATAATAAATTATTATTATAAACATGAACAAATGAGCCCCTTTGCACTTCCCCTCCCATCTCCTGATTATTTTTTTTTAGCTATATTGCTATTTTTACCTTCTCATATTTTATGACACTGACATTTTATCCACCTAGAATTCTCTAAGTTGTTTGGTCTTGGTTCAGTGTTTAAATGAATTCAATTTTACCACTAGTCTTTTTGTCACACTTTATTCCCATTACAAAAGTACATCCTTGCTGGCTTGCTTCTTTATTTCTGACTTCTTTGTTTTTCTATATCTCTTGGTTGTCTAGATTTTATCATCTACTTGTGATTTTTTTAAATGAGACACTTATAAGAGTTGCATCTCTTGCACTTTTGCATGCTTGAGAATATCTATCTGTTGAAGGGAAAAATGTAGAATATAAAATTCTTAGGTCACTCTTTCGATCCCTCAGGAGTTTGTCAGTATTACTCCATGGTCTTTTGTCATTGTGGGTTACACTGATCCTTTAACAATAGCCTCTCATTTCCTCCTTTGGTTGGCCATATTTTATTGTAGAAATTCCAGCATTAGAAGTCAGATGATGGAGGAAGAGGAGCTGGCAAATAAGACTGAAATGGAATGGTCAGGAAAATGGGAAGAAAACACTGAGGTGTCACAAAAGCCAAGAGAAGAATGTATTTGACAAAGAAGGCAGTAGTGAACTCTATCAAAGCTTCTGCAAGGTTGAAAGGTTGTGAAAAATAGTATTTGCATGGGGGAAATGTGGAAGAGCATTCTTGGCTGCAAGAATAAAATGAGCAAAGTCATTTACATATTTAAGTATGTGTTTAGGGAGTGGGAGTACTGAGTAGTCCATTGTAGATGAAATATTGATTGCATGGGAAACATTAAGTTATGACAAATGAAGTTACTCAGATTTTTCCCCCTTCAGGATGCCTTGTTTTTCCCCCTCTCTGCCTCTTCACCTAGTTCTTCATCTGGATTGAAGAAAAATATCTCTAGGTTATCTTTCTTTTACTCCCTCCTTTAGTGTCTTCCATATTTTTTTCCACTTTTTCTTTGGAATAAAAGGAATTAATTTTTTAGTTATGTTTTGTCTATAAATCAATTAATGAATTCAATAAATATTGAATATCAAAGGAGCTACTGTAGTGAATAAAACAGTGTAGTGAGAAAGACATGTAAGGCAAGGATCACAGCCCAGTCTGTGGTAAGTGCTATCTCAAGTACCTTGTTCCCAAGCAGTTCAAGATGATTGGAACCACAGAGGAGGGCACCTAAACAAGCTTTGCAAGGTTAGAAGGAGGGAAAGAAGATTCAGGGCAGGATTCTGGGAGAAAGTGATGAAGAATTCAAGACTTGTAGGATGAATTGTCAGTCAAATGTGTTGGCAGAGACAATGTTCCAGGCAGAGGAAAATCTAGTACAAACGCTTCAAAATGTGAAAGAGAATGGAACTATTGAACAACTGAAAGAATTTTAGTGGAGGAGGTGTATTTAAAATTTTTCCATTACAAAGGAAGCATATCCTCACTGGCAAATAATTAATCAAAAGTAGGAAGTAAGAAAATCAAAGTTTTTTTCCCACTTCTACAAATTCTCAGTATTAACCACTATTAACAATCTTAGGAGTATTATTTCAAATTCTTTACTATTCAAGTGAAAAGACATACTCATTTATACATGTATATAGTATTAATCATTTAAAATATATAATCTTACAAAATTATTCATATGATTTTCTGGTGCTCGATCTTGCCACTAAGAAATACATCAACACATTCTTCCTTGTCAATATAAGAAGCCATTCTTTATAGCTAAATGACATTACATATACAATATAATGTACTACATTTCTTTAAACTGGTTACCTATTGATGAATGTAGGTTACCTCTAGTTTTTTTTATACATATATTATAAAGAATGCTGCAGTAAGCCTACTAGTACATTATAAATACTTTGGCCTACTTTTGTAAGCATTTCTAAAGGATAGATTCTCAGTAGGGTTAGTTAGCTTCCCAAGGCTGTCATGAATAATGGCAAATTTGGTGGCTGAAAACAAAAGATATTTATTCTCTCACAGGTCTTTTCCTAGCTTCTCATGGCTCTGGGCAATACTTGGCATTCTTTGGCTTGTAGCTGCATCACTGAAATCTCTGCCTTTTTCTTCACATGCCATTATTCCCTCTGTGTAGATTTGTGTATCTCTAAATCTCCCCCTTCTTGTAAGGATGGCAGTCATTAAATTTAGGCTGAAAAAATTACTCTCATTGTAATTACAATCCTGTTATTATGTCTTCTGCTAATTGCTTGTTAATATCCCTTGCCTAATTCTATTATTTTTAAAAGAAAACCTTTAGGTTAGAGATTAAGAGGTGTAGAAGATCTATCTAATACATAGTCACAAAACCAAACAGACAGCCAAAATGAGGAGACAAAGAAACAATCCCCAAATGAAAGAATTAGAGAATTCTACAGAAGAGACAAATGAAGCAGAGATAAGATCTGAAACAGAGTTCAGAATAATGATGGTGAAGATGCTCAACAGCATGAAAATAGATAATGGTAATTATGAAAAAAGAACAGTATGAGATAAAGAATGAAATAACACAAATAAAGAACACATTGGAAGGAATACACAGCAGATTAAGGGAAGGTGAGGATCAAATCAGTGAATTAGAAGACAGAGTTGAAAACATCACTCAATCAGAATCCCCACCCCACCCCCACAAAAAAAACCCACAACAAAACAATTAAAAAGCAGGAGGACAGCTTAAGGGAGCTGTGGGATAATGTGAAACATAACAATATTAGAATAACACGTGTGCCAGAAGAGGCAGAAAGGGAGAAAGGAATAGAGAATGTCTTTGAAGAAATAATGGTAGAAAACTTCCCTAACCTAGTAAGGGAAAAGTCACACAAGTTCAGGAGGCACAGAGAACCCCAAACAAGAAGACCCCAAATAGGTCCACACCCAGACACATCATAGTTAAAATGTCAAAAATTAAAGACAAAGAGAGAATCTTAAAGCCAGCAAGAGAAAAGAACACTGTTACCTACAAAGGAGTTTCCATAAGGTTGACACCTGATTTCTCATCAGAAATTCTACAGACCAGAAGGGAATGGCATGAAGTACTCAAGGTAATGGAAAGCAAGGGTATGAGACCAAGACTACTATATCCAGCAAGGATATCATTCAAAATAGATGGTCAAATAAAAAACTTCCAGAAAAAACAGGCTAAAGGAGTACATCACCACCAAACCAGCATTACAAGAAATGCTAAAGGGATTGCTGTAATGAGAAGAAATAGAGAGAAAACTAGCCATGTAGAATTAAAATGATAATAAATAAGTACCTCTCAATAATAACCATAAATGGAAATGGATTAAATGCTCCAATCAAAAGGGAAAGAGTATCAGACATGGGTATCAGACATGACCCAACTATATGCTGTCTACAAGAGACCCACCTCAAAACAAAAGACACACACAGCATGAGAGTGAAGGGATGGAGAATTTTTTCCATGCAAAGAGAAAATAAAAAAAACACAAAACTATGGAGTAGCAATACTCATATACAACAAAATAGAGTTTAAAATGAAGGCCATCACAAGCAACAACAAAAGTCACTACATAATACTGAAGGAATCCATCCAACAAGAGGATATAACCCTGGTAAATATATATTCACCCAATATAGAAGTACCTAAATATATATACTTCTAGAGGACTTTAACAAAGAGATTGACAACATTGAAGTCATAGTAGGGGTCTATAACACCCTGCTAACTTCACTGGATAGATCTTCCAGGAAACAGATACTCTAAAGGACACACTGGATCAGATGGATCTAATTGATATTTATAGAAAATTTCACCCCAGAGCAGCAGGATATACATTCTTCTCAAGTGCACATGGATCATTCACAAAGATAGATCACATGTTGAAACACAAAACAAGTCTCTACAAGTTGAAGAAGATTGAAATCATATCAAGCATCTTCTCAGATCACAGTGGAATGAAATTAGAAATCAACTGCAGTAAAAACACCTCAAAACATTCAAACACATGGAGGCTAAATAGCATGATAATAAACAATGAATGCATTACCAGTGAGATCAAGAAAGAAAGAAAAAACTTTCTGGAAACAAATGAAAATGAACACACAACAGCCCCAAATCTCTGGGACACAGCAAAAGCAGTCCTGAGAGGGAAGTTCACAAATTCACAGTACTACAGGAATATATAAAATAAAATAAAATAAAATAAAATAAAATAAAATAAAATAAAAT
>JAAGEH010000037.1:2006753-2031453 GCA_011751065.1 Lasiurus cinereus
ATAAAATAAAATAAAATAAAATAAAATAAAATAAAATAAAATAAAATAAGAGAAAATAAAAGAAAATAAATAAAAGAAAAGAAAGAAAGAAAAAAGAGCTCTGGCTGGTATGGCTCAGCAGATAAAACATCAACCTTTGAACTAAAGGGTCCTGGGTTTGATTCCAGTCAGGGGTACATCCCAGGGTTACAGGCTAAATCCTCAGTAGGGAGCATGCAGGAGGCAGTCGATCAATGATTCTGTCTCATCATTGATGTTTCTATCTCTTTCTTCCTCTCTCTTCCTCTCTGAAATCAATAAAAATACATTAAAAAACATACAAGAAAAATCAACAATAAACTATTTAACTCTACAACTTAAAGAACTATAAAGAGATCAAAAAGAAAAGCCCAGAGTAAGTAGAAAGAAGGAAATAATAAAGATTAGAGCAGAAATAAACAACATAGAGACTTAAAAAAAACATACAAAAAAATCAATGAAACCTAGAGCTGGTTCTCTGAAAGGATAAACAAAATTGATAAAGCATTAACTAATCTCATCAAGAAACAAAGTGAGAGGACCCAAATAAATAAAATCAGAAACAAAAGTGAAGAAGTAAACATTGACACCCCAGAAATACTAAGTATTGTAAGAAAACGCTATGAACAACTATATGTAACAAGTTGGACAATGTGGATGAAATAGACAAATTCCTAGAAAAATACAATCTCCCAAAACTAAATCAGGAAGAATCAAAGAACCTGAATAAGCCACTAACAACTGATGAAATAGAAGCAGTGATGAAAAAACTCCCCCCAAACAAAAGCCCAGGTCTGGAAGTCTTCACAGTGAAGTTTTACCAAACATTCAAAGAAGAACTAACACCTATACTCCTCAAACTTTTTCAGAAAATCCAAGAGGAAGAAACACTTCCAACCTTATTTTATGAAGCTAGAATTATTCTAATTCCAAAACCAGGTAAAGATGCCTCAAAGAAAGAGAATTACAGGTCAATATCCCTGATGATCATGGATGTTAAAATCCTCAACAAAATATTAACAAATTGCATACACCATGATCTTTTTAATATATTGGATTTGTTCCAGGGATGCAAGGCTGGTACAATATTCAAAAATCAATAAACATGATACATCCCATAAACAAATTGAAAGACAAAAATCACATGATCATGTCAATAGACACAGAAAAAGTATTCGACAAAATCCAACAATTATTTTTGATAAAAACTCTCAGCAAAGTGGGAATAGAAGGACCATATCTCTATAAAATAAAATAAAATAAAATAAAATAAAATAAAATAAAATAAATAAACCCACAGCCAACATCATACTCAATGGGCAAAAATTGAAACCATTTCCCCTAAGAACAGGAACAAGACAGGGATGCCCACTTTCACCACTCCTGTTCAATATAGTAATGAAAGTGCTAGCCATATCAATCAGACAAGAAGAAGAAATAAAAGGTTTCCAAATTGGAAAAGGTGAAGTAACACTGTCATTATTTGCAGATGACATGAAATTGTACATAGAAAACCCCAAAGACTCCATTAAAAAACTGCTAGACTTAATAAATGAATTTGTCAATGTAGCAGGATACAAAATTAACACCTAGAAATGTATGGCCTTTTTATACACTAACTAGAGGCCCAGTGCACAAAATTCATGCATGAGTAGAGTCCTTAGGCCTGGCTGGTGATCAGGGCCAATCAGTTTCCCCACCTCCCAGCCTCCTCACCTCCTCCTTCCCTCACTCCCTCAGCGCCTCACTGCTGCTTGTCACCCTCCATGTTCTGCACTGCCCCCCAGTGGTCAGAACACGTCATAGTGAACGATCGAATTCCCATTCTCCCAGTTGAACTCCTGAGGGAACACTTTGCATATTAGCCTTTTATATACATAGATAATGAATTCACAGAAAGAGAAACTAAAAAAAGAAAAAAATCTCACAATTGCACCAAAAAAATGAAGATACCTAGGAATAAACCTAAGGAGGTAAAAGACCCAAACTCAGAAAACCACAGGACATTAAAAGAAAAGATAGAAGATATAAACAAATGGAAGAATATACTGTGTTAGTGGATTGATAGAATCAACATCATTAAAATGACCATATACCCAAAGCAATCTATAGATTCAATGCAATCCCCATTAACAGTGACCCTGAGAAAGAAGAACAAAGTTGGAAGGATCACAATACCAGATATCAAGCTATATTACAAAACTGCCGGGTATTGGCACAAGAACAGATATATAGACCAATGGAACAGAACAGAGGACCGACCCAGCAATCTATCCAAGCCATTGACTTTTATTAAATCTAGCAGTTTTTTGGCGGAATCTCTAAGGTTTTCTATGTACAAAATTATGTCATCTGAAAATGAGAGTTTTACTTCATCCTTTTCAATTTAGATACCTTTTATTTCTTCTTCTTTTCTGATTGTTTTGGCTAGGAATTCCAGTATTATGTTGAATAAGAGTGGTGTAAGCTGACATCTTTGTTTTGTTCCTGTTCTTATTGGAAATAGATTTAGTTTTTGACCATTAAGTATGATGTTCACTGTAGATTTGTCAGATATGGTGTTTATTAAGTTGAGGTATGATCCTTCTATCCCCACATTGCTGAGAGTTGTTTTTAAAAATAAAAAGTGGGTGTTGGACAGTATCAAATGCTTTTTCTTCATCATGTGATTTTTGTCTTTCAATTTGTTTATGTGATGTATAACGTTTATTGATTTGTGGATATTGTACCAGCCTTGCATCCCTGAATCAAATCCCACTTGGTCATGGTGTTTGATGTTTTTAATATATGGCTGAATATTATTTTGTAATATTTTGTTGAAGATTTTAGCATCTATATTCATTAGGATTATTGGCCTGTAATTCTCTTTCTTTGTGGCGTCTTTACCTGGTTTTGGAATTAGGATAATGCTGGCATCATAAAATAAGGTTGGAAGTGTTCCTTCCTCTTGGACTTTTTGGAATAGTTTATGAGAATAGGTGTTAGTTCTTCTTTGAATGTTTGGTAAACTTCCCTGTGAAGGTATCTGGATCAGGGCTTTTGTTTGATGGAATATTTTTTTTAAAACATATTTTATTGATTTTTCACAGAGAGGAAGGGAAAGGCATAGAAAGCCAGAAACATCGATGAGAGAGAGACATCCATCAGCCGCCTCCTGCACGCCCCCTACTGGGGATGTGCCCACAAGCAGGATACAAGCCCTTGACCAGAATCGAACCTGGGACATTTCAGTCCACAGAGCAACCTCTATCCACTGAGCCAAATCGGTTTCAGCTGTTGGAAGATTTTATTACTGTTTCACTTTCTTCAATTGTTAATGGCATATCAGGTTTTTTTATTTTTCCTGATTCACTTTTTACTATTTTATTATTTAAAGTATTACATATAATAGTACATATATCTAATTTTTCCCTATTGACCTTTCACCAGCCTCTCCAACCCCTCTCCTGTGCCTTCACCCCACCTGCCCAGTGTCTTGTGTCCATTGGTTGTGCTTATATGCATGCAAGTAAGTCCTTTGGTTGATCTCTTTCCTCGCTCCCCAACACTCCCCTGCCTTCCTGCTGTAATTTGACAGTCTATTCGGTGCTTTACTGTCTCCATATCTATCTTTTGGTTCATCAGGTTATAATGTTCTTTATTTTCCATCAATGACTGAGATCATGTAGTATTTTGCTTTCATTGCCTGGCATATATCACTTAACATAATACTTTCCAGGTCCATCCATGCTGCTGCAAATGGTAAGAATTCCTGACTGTTTATAGCAGTGTAGTATTCCAGTGTATAGATGTATGATAGTTTTCTAATCCACTCATCTGCTGATGGGCATTTGGGCTGTTTCCAAATATTAGCTATGGTGAATTGTGCTGCTATGTAGATAGGGGTGCACATATCCTTTCTGATTGGTGTTTCTAGTTTATTGGGATATATTCCTCGAAGTGGGATTACTGGGTCAAATGCGATTTCCATTTTTAGTTTTTTGAGGAAACTCCATACTGCTATCCACAGTGGCTGCACCAGTCTACATTCCCACCAACAGTGCACGAGGGTTCCTTTTTCTCTGCATCCTCACCAACACTTGTCGTTTGTTGATTTGTTGATGATAGCCATTCTGACAGTGTGAGATGGTACTGCATTCTTGTTTTGATTTGCACCTCTCTGATGATTAGTGACTTTGTGCAGGTTTTCACATGTCTCTTGGCCTTCCTTCTGTCTTCTTTTGAGAAGTGATATTTCGATCAGTTGCCCATTTTTTATTGGATTGTTTATCTTCTTTTTGTGAAATTGTATGAGTTCTCTGTAAATGTTGGAGATTAAACCATTATCATTGATATCATTGGCAAATATGTTCTCCAATGCAGTGGGATTTCTTGTTGTTTTGTTGATGGTTCTTTGCTGTGCAAAAGCTTTTTATTTTGAAGTAGCCCCATTTGTTTATTTTTTCTTTAGTTTCCATTGCCCTAGGAGCTGTATCGATGAAGAAGTTCCTTTGGCATATGTCGGAGATTTAGCTGCCTGTGGATTCCTCTAATATTTTTATGGTTTCCAGTTTTATGTTTAAGTCATGTACCCATTTTGAGTTTATTTTTGTGTATGGTGTAAGTTGGTGTTCTAGTTTCATTTTTTTGCATGTATCTATCCAGTTTTCCCAGCACCATTTGTTGAAGAGACTGTCTTGACTTCATTGTGTGTTCATGCCTCCTTTGTGAAATATTAATTGGGTATAGTGGTTTTGGTCGATTTCTGGGTTCTCTATCCTATTCCATTGATCTATGTGTCTGTTCTTGTACCAGGACCAGGATGTTTTGAGAACAGTAGCTTGTAAGACAGCTTGAGATCTGGTATTGTAATCCCACCTACTTTACTCTTCTTTCTGAGGATTGCTGCTGCTATTCGGGGTCTTTTTTTATTCCAGATGAATTTTTGGAAAGTTCGTTCTAGGACTCTGAAGTGTGCTTTTGGTATTTTACTGGGGATAGCATTGAATTTATAGATTGTTTTGGGTAGAATGGACATTTTGATGATATTGATTCTCCCAATCCATGAACATGGTATGTTCTTCCATCTCTTATGTCTTCCTCTATCTCTTTTTTTAGTGTTGTGTAGTTTTCTGCATATAGATCTTTTACAGCCTTAGTTAAGGTTATTCCTAGGTATCTTAATTTTTTTGGTGCGATGGTAAATGGGATTGCTTTTTTGGTCTCTCTTTCTGTAGGTTCATTATTGTTATACAGAAATGCCATAGATTTCTTGGTGTTAATTTTGTATCCTGCTACATTACTGAATTCATTTTCACTTCTAATAATTTTTTGATGGAATCTTTAGGGTTTTCTATGTATAGTATCATGTCATCTGCAAATAAGGACAGTTTTACTTCTTCTTTTCCTATTTGGATGCCTTTTTTAAATTTTTCTTGACTGATAGCAATGGCTAGTACTTCCAACACTATGTTGAATAGGAATGGTGAGAGTGAGAATCCCTATCTTGTTCCTATTTTTTTAGGGGAAATGGTTTAATATTTTGCCCACTGAGTATGATATTGGCTGTGAATTTGTCATATATGGATTTTATTATGTTGAAGTATGATCTTCTATTCCCAACTTGCTGAGAATTTTTATCAAGAAAAGGTGTTGGATTTTTTCAAATGCTTATTCTGCATCAATTGACATGACTGTGATTTTTATCTCTCAATTTGTTTATGTGATGTATCATGTTTATTGATTTGTGAATTTTCCTTTCATTCCTGGAATAAATCCTACTTGGTCATGGTGTATGATCTTTCTGATATACTGCTATATTTGATTTCCTAGAATTTTGTTGAGTATTTTGGCATCTATGTTCATGAGGGATGCTTTTGGTATTTTAATGGGGATGGCATTCAATTTATAGATTGATTGCTCTGTAATTCTCTTTCATTGTATTATCTTTATCTGGTTTTGGTATTAAGGTGATGCTGGCTTCATAGAAGGAGTTTGGAAGTGTTCCTTCCTCTTGAATTTTGTGGAATAGTGTGAGGAGGATGGGTTTTAGTTCTTCCATGAATGTTTGGTAAAATTCCCCTGTGAAGCCGTTTGACCCTGGGCTTTTGTTTGCTGGAAGCTTTTTGATGACTGCTTCAATTTCTTCAATAGTTATCAGTGTGTTCAGATTTTTAGAATCTTCCTCTGTGAGTTTTGGAATGTTGTGTTTTTCTATGAATGTGTTCATTTCTTCTAGGTTGTGAAATTTGTTAAAATAGAGTTGTTCATAATATTTTTTAACAATCCTTTGTATTTCTGTGGGGTCTGTAGTTATTTTGCCTCTTTCATTTCTGACTTTGTTTATTTGGGTCCTCTCTCTTTGCTTCTTGGTGAGCCTGGCTAGAGGTTCATCAATCTTGTTTATTCTTTCGAAGAACCAGCTCTTGGTTTTGTTGATTTTTTGTAATTTTTTTTTTGTCTCTATGTCATTCATTTCTGCTCTGATCTTTATTATTTCCTTTCTTCTGCACATAGTGGGCTTTTCTTGTTGCTCTCTTTCTAGTTATTTGAGTTGTTGAGTTAGGTGATTCATTAACATTTTTTCCTGTTTTTTGAGGTAGGCCTGTAGAGCTATAAACTTCCCTCTCAGCACTCCTTTCACTGTGTCCCATACTATTTGTGTTATTGTGTTTTTATTGTCATTAGTCTCCAGGATCTTTTTAATTTCTTCTTTGATCTCATTTATAACCCATTCATTGTTTAGTAATATGCTATTCAACATCCACGTGTTTGAATTTTTTGGAATGTTTTTATTGTAGTTTATTTCTAATCTTACACCATTGTGGTCTGAGACAATGCTTGATATGATTTCAATCTTTTTGAATTTGGGGAGACTTTGCATGTAACGTAATATGTGATCTATTTTTGAAAATGTCCCATGTGCACTTGAGAAGAATGTATATTCGATAGCTTTGGGGTGATATGCTCTGAAGATGTCAATTAGGTCCATCTGATATAGTGAGTTATTTAGAATTGCTGTTTCTTTGTTGATTTTTTTGTCTAGAGGATTTGTCCAGTGATGTCAGTGGTATATTAAAGTCCCCTACTATTATTGCATTGTTTTTGATCTCTCCCTGGATATCTTCCAGGAGTTTTTGTTTTGTTTTGTTTTGTTTTTGTATTTAGGTGCTCCTGCATTAGGTGCATATATCTTTATCAGAGTTATATCTTCTTGATGAATTGCTCCTTTTAGTATTATGTAGTGGCCTTCCTTATCTCTTATTAAGGCCTTTAGTTTGAGGTCTATTTTATCAGATATAAGTATCGCCATCCCAGCTTTTTTCTCATTTCTATTTGCCTGAAAAATATTTTTCCATCTTTTCACTTTCATTCTGTGTGAGTCCTTTGCTCTGATGTGGATCTTTTGTAGACTGAAAATATATGGGTCATGTTTTCTTAACCATTCACCTACCCCCCCTTTTTTTATTGGTGCATTTAACCCACTTACATTTAATGTTGTTATTGAGAAGTTGATGTTTGTTGTCATATTTTTCCTTAGTGTTTGCGTTTTTTCTGCCTTTCTCTTTCTTCTTTTTACAGCAGTCCTTTTACCATTTCTTACATTATTGGCTTGGTAGTGATAAACTCTCTTAGCCCTTTTTTTGTCTGTGAAGCTCCTGATTCCACCTTCAGTTTTTAATGATAGCCTTGCTGGGTATAGTATTCTTGGGTTAAGACCCTTGCTTTTCATCACTTTATTTATTTCATTCCATTCTCTTCTGGCCTGGTGTGTTTCTGTTGAGAAATCAGTTGATGTTCTAATAGGAGATCCTTTGTAGGTAACTTTCTGTCTCTCTCTGACAGCCTTTAAGATTCTTACTTTGTCATTAGTGTTCACCAGTTTAATTATGATGTGTCTTGGTGTCGGTCTTTTGAGGTTCAGCTTGTTTGGGACTTTGTGTACTTCTTGGACTTGCATAGTGTTTTCTTCTTGCCAATAGCAGGGAAGTTTTCCGTCATTATTTCTTCAAATAGGTTTTCTATTCCTTGCTCCTCTTCCTCTCCTTCTGGTATCCCAATTAATGGAATGTTGTTTCATTTTTGTTGTCCCAAAGCTCCCTTAGGCCCTCTTCTTGTTTTTTTAAGTCTCTTTTCCAGTTTCTGCTGTGTTTGTGTGTTTTTTCCTACTTTGTATTCTAATTCACTGATGCGGTCCTCAGCCTCTTCTAGTCTACTGTTCAGGCCTTCCATTGTGTTCCTTATTACAGCTATGTCATTCTTCATCTCCTGTTGGTTTCTTCTTTTTACAGCAGTCCTTTTAGATTTCTTAGATTATTTGCTTGGTAGTGATAAACTCTCTTAGCCCTTTTTTGTCTGTGAAGCTCCTGATTCCACCTTCAGTTGATGAATTTCCAAAGAAAGGCCATTTTTCCCTTCAGGATGGCGTGGTTCCTGCAGCCCAGGTAGTGCTAGCTACGGTGGCAGTCTCTCCTTGTCCATGAGAGCCTAGACTGCCAGTCCCCACTCTTCCTGCAAGATTCAACTGTCCCTCACTCAATCACACACACACACACACACACACACACACACACACACCACACATCCACACACTCTCCTTTCATCCCCTCACTCACTTCCTCTCCCTTACCTCTGTCCTGTCAGCTGCCATCTTCCAGTGCTAGTGCTCCAGAATTGTTATTTTAAAAAATTACATCCATCCTAGTAAATCTGAAGTGGTATTTCATTGTGGTATTGATTTGCTTTTCCCTAATCTCTATCAATGTTTTGCATTTTCTTCATGTGCATATTATCCATTTCTATATAATTTTCAATGTCTATTTGAATTCTCCATCCATTTTATTTTATTTTATTTTATTTAAATTGTGAATTATCAGTTTTTTATTTATTTTTTGTTTTTTTAAATTTTTATTAATTTTTTATACATATCCACCCATTATTAAATTGGGTTATGTGTCTATTAATTAATTAGTTTTAAATAATTTTATATGTATTCTAGATACAAATCCTTTGTTAGGCATATGATTCACAAATATTTTCTCCCATTCTATGTATAGCCTTATTATTTTTTGATTATATCTATTGGTACACAAACTTTTAATTTTAATTCCAATATACATATTTTTTGTTTGTGCTTTTTAAAATATATTTTTATTTATTTCAGAGAACAAGGGAAAGGGATAGAGAGAGAGAAACATCAATGATAAAACAGAATCATTATTCGTCTGCCTCTTGCATGTCTCACACTGAGGATTGAGCCTGCAACTGATGCATGTCAAACTGTGATCTCCTGGTTCATAGATTGATGCTCAACCACTGAATAGTATCAGCTTGGCATGTTGCTTGTGCTTTTTGTTTCCTATCTAACATTAAATTTCCAAATCCATAGTCATGAAGATTCATTCCAATTTTTTATTCTAAGAGTTTTATAGTTTTAACTATTGTAGTTAAGCCTTTGATCTATTTTGAATTGGTTTTGTATATGGTGTTACTTAGGGATCCAAATTAATTATTTTGCATGCATGTAGATATCAGTATTCATAGCACTATTTATTAAAAAGACTGTCTTTTCCTATTGAATGGACTTGGCACCCTTATAAAAAATCAATTGACCATCAAGTTTTGGGGTTTATTTCTGTACTCTCAGTTTTATTTCACTGGTCAATATGTTGATCCTTTATACAGGTACTCATTGTTTTGATTACTGCAGCTTTGAAGTAATTTTTTAATTCGGAAAGTATGAGTCCTCCAACTTTGTTCTT
Source organism: Lasiurus cinereus (assembly GCA_011751065.1). Lineage (NCBI taxonomy): Eukaryota > Metazoa > Chordata > Mammalia > Chiroptera > Vespertilionidae > Lasiurus > Lasiurus cinereus. The sequence continues at coordinate 2,016,512 of JAAGEH010000037.1, forward strand.
ATTTTTCAAGATTGTTTTGGCTATTGGGGTTCTTTACATTTCCATATAAGTTTTAGGATCACCCTTTCAATATCTGCTACATAAGCAGTTGGAACTTAGATGGGGATTTCTTTGAATCTATGTGAGGTGTATTGACTTCTTCCAATTCATGAACCTACAATGATGTTTTTATGTATTTACTAGAGGCCTAGTGCAGAGGTGACTGGGCTGATCAGGGGAAGGCGCCAGCTCCATCACCCTGCTGTTGCTGCCACTGCCAGCTGCAGCAGCTGTAGCAGCTGCCAAGGTATTTTCATCAACACGGACTCCAGTCCCTTCACCACTAAAAATTACAACTTTCTTTGGGCATTTTCAAGATGTGTCTTTTCATAGGATATGACATTTCTTTCTTTCTTTCTTTCTTTCTTTCTTTCTTTCTTTCTTTCTTTCTCTCTCTCTCTCTCTCTCTCTCTCTCTCCTCTCTCTCTCTCTCTCTCTTTCTTTCTTTCTTTCATCCTCACCTTAGGATATGTTTCCATTGATTTTTAGAGAGCTTGGAAGAGAGAGGTAAAGACAGAGAGAAACATAATTGTGAGTGGGACACTTCATTTGATTGCCTCCTGCATGAGCCCTGACCTGGGCCCCAGCCAGGGAGGAACCTACAACCTAGGTACATCCCCTTGATCAGTATCGAACCCGGACCCTGTGGTCGGCAGGCTGAGGCTCTATCTACTGAGCCAAACCAGCTAGGGCAGGGTATGACATTTCTTAGCTCCTCCAGCCAAGGACCTTAGTTTTTTCCTCCAGGAGTGTGGTGGAAAAACCCTAGATCACCTTCTTGGATTCTTATTAACCAAGTTACCAAGAACATTGTGAGTGGAAGCATAGAGGGAGTTTAGCCAATGAGTGCTCAGAAAAGGTGTTTCTTACAGCTCACGCACAGAGGCCCCCCTTCATTGTGTCCACTGGGGGCCATGCTCTGAGCCCTGTGGTAGCCACCAGGAGTATGCCCCCAGCCCTGGATTGTGTCTGTTGGGGTGAGGGCATGCTCTGAGCTGCGCCCTGGCTGCTGGGAGTACGTCCCCAGCCCTGTGTTAGATTAGATGTCTTCTTTAAAGACTTTTGATTATGTTTTCTAGTTTCCAGTATACAATATTACATTTTCTTGGTTAAATTTATCCCTAAGATTTTATTCTTTTTGATGCTATTACAAATGGAATTGTTTACTGAATTTTATTTTTGGATCATTCATTGCTAGTATATAGAAATGCAAGTGATTTTGTATATTTTTATTTATTGATTTTATGAGCCTTCATTTACCAAACATTATTAAGGGCTTTCTATTTGTCTGGCACAGTGTTAGGATCAAGGGTATCCAAGTGTGAGCTGGCAGGGAAGAGAAACTCATGCATGGACAACTTTAAGGTGATGTGAAAAGAGTGTATATGGAGTTACTGAAATGTGAAGGAGAAAAGGGGTCCCTTTTGCCAGAAAGTACCAGGGAAGAATTCTTAGGAGAATTGACATTTCAGTGACATAAGTCATGAAAGTTCACTAAGAGTTTGTAGGTGGAAAATGGACTAAAGATGATGGAAAAATGTCAAGACAAAGAGTTATACTGAGAGCAAATGGAATTAACTTTTGTTAAGGGGCTACTGGGTGCCAGCCACTGCATGTCAGTTAATTCAGTTCTATAGGGTCCATATCTTTGTCTTTATTTTGTTCATGAGGAAACTCAGTCTCAGAAAGGTTATGTGAATTGCCCAAAGTCTCATAATTTGAGTTATCACTTTGAGGAACCAGGACTCATAACCAGGCCCGACTACTCCACAGATGGTACTGTCAATAGCATTAGGTTGGGGAAAGAGCTTATCTTCTTAAGGGTAGTGACAGATCAGTAGTCTGGAGTTCATCGTGCTTTGGAAGAAACAAGCAGAAACAAGTTTGAAAATGGAGAATGGGGCTAGTTTGTGAAGGGCGTTTTCAGCATATACAAAATGTGCTCATGCTCTATAGCTCAGATTATGTTTTAGAAAGAGAACTCTGGCCACCTAGTTTGGGTCGGAGGAAATTGCATAAGACTAGAGGCAGGGTCACAGATTTATCCTTATTTATTTTATTTAAAAATATTCTTATTGATTTCAGAGAGAGGAAGGGAGATGGAAGAGAAATAGAAACATCAATGATGAGAGAGTCATTGATCAGCTGCCTCCTACATGTCCCCCACTGGAGATTGAGCCTGCAACCTGGGCATGTGTCCTGACCTAGAATCAAACCATGATCTCCTGTTTCATTGTTCGACACTCAACCATTTAACAACTCTGGTCAGGCCTTATTGATTTGAAAGATGAGAGAGAAAGAGAGAGAGAGAGAGAGAGAGAGAGAGAGAGAGAGAGAGAGAGAGAGAGATCAATTTATTGTTTCACTTATTTATGCATTTATTGGTTGATTCTTTTATATGCCTTGGCCAGGGATTGAATCCATACCTTGTCACACTGGGATGACACTCTAACCAATTGAGATACCCAGCCAGAGTAGGTTTTGTATATTGATCTTATATCCTGCACCATTGCTGATCTTGTTAATTAACTTCCATAATTTGTAATGGATTCTTTAAGTTTTTCCACTGTAGGATTATGTCATCTGCAAATATAGTTTTAAGTCTTCTTTTCCAATTCTGATTCCTATTACTTTTTTTATTTGCCCAATTTTCCTGGCTAGATCCTCTAGTTACTAGATATCTATTGGGCTTGCAAATTTAGTTTTGTACATGCTGAGTTAGAGGTGATTGGACAACATGAAAATGGAGAACTCAAGTAGGTAATTTACTATTCAAATCAGGAGAGAAATCTGGTCCAGAGATTGAGGTTTAGTAGATGTTAACACAGAGATATGTTAATTGAAGCTGCTTAAAAAGATGACCTTGCCCAAGAAGAATGCTTACAATTAAAAGAGGGCCTGAAACAAAGATTAATATCCCATAAGGAACAGGGATAGGAACAAGAGATCGTAAAGGAAACTGAGTAGTCACTCCCAGAAAAGTAAGAGTTAAATCATGAGAACATGGATCATTGAAGTCAAGGGAAGGAACTATAGAAAGTTTCAGAAAAATGGAAGTGGTCATTAGTTTGGGGGATATGAAAAGTTTCAAATGCTGCCGGAAAGATTAGTAAAACAATGTCTTAGATAGATTAGATCATGTCAAAATTTTCAAGGAACAAAACCAATTAAGTTGATGGTGAGTATGCTAAAGATAGAGGGAATAATCAGCAGCCTGTGTTTATTTCAGTCAGTGAGTACTATCTTTGTATGTGGATTATACCTGAATTTTCTCTGTGCATTGCTTATATCTATTTGATGTGGTGGAAAACTTACTGTTCTCCCTGTAGGGAACTCTTTGCCTGAAAAACTTTGTTCTACCTGGCCATATATGAGCAGGCCCTGGGTAAAAGAGGCTTGATCTATTTTCTCTGCCCCAGAATTCCTCAAAGGATGCTTTGAGTTGCATTAAAATCACCAGTAACACTTTAAAAAATACATATTGATGAGTGTAATTATAGACCTACTCAATCAGAACCCTAGGAGTGGTACCCTGGAATCTGCATTTATCAGCTTCTCTCAGTTAATTGTATACCTAAATTTAAGAAGCTTGCTTCTGAAAGAGCCACCTTCTAATAATTAGTTAAGCTAACTCACTTACTATAGTGTAACAGAATAAACCTATCTAAGAGATGCTGGTTGTAGCAACATGAGTTTATTTGGCTATCTTTGTGTATATGGCTACGCACACTCAAAGAATGTTTACTAAGTGTCAAACATTCTATTATGATACCAATGATGTCATCAATGATGCCTATCCTCTGTAGGTTACTGCATTGTACTAAGGTCTTTCAATGGTGGGATACCATCTTTTTTTATTTTTCATCCCTTAAAGTTAAGATCTTGATTTCAGCCCATTCTATATTTCCTTTGATCACTAACTACATCAAATTACCAAAAAAATACAGATTAGGGGTGGAAATTGACCATCTAATTTAAATCTTCAGGTTCTTGTAAAATGACTGGCCTATATTAAACACTATCTAAATCCATTCCTAGGTTGCTAACAGCATCTCATACTTTTCTGCTTCATGCTTCTTTCAATTTGTCTTGGTCAACCAGTTAGTCACTTTTTCTACTTACCTATTTACTTCATGTGTTCATTTACAGAGTTTTCTTTCTTTTATTTATCTTAGCATTAAGAAAAGTTGGGACTAAAATGACCTTAGAGATTTTCTGCTCAAACCCTTATTTTCACAAATAGGAAAACTAAAGGCCAGCGTCATGAAACAATTTATCCAAAGTTACATAGCTAGTTAGTGACCCAGCTAAAACCAGCCTCTGGGACTCCTGATTTCTTTTGCAGGCTTCTATCCACAACAACAAGGACAGTTATCACCAGAGAAGACAAACTCATATTTTTTTCATATGTTCTTCATCTGAAGGAAAATAATGATCTTCTTTTTAAGTTTAGTCTGTTAAAGAGATTTAACTTTCAACCACTATATTACTTTTCATTTTTTCCTCCTTCTCTGCCAGAAACAATAAAATAACTGTTGTGGCAATGAGACCAAGGGAAGGTATTATACTTAAATCTGAATTTAAATGATTTACGATTGAGTGAGAAGACTGTCTGGTGTACTGGGTTTACCAGGCTATTTCTGAATGCCACAGACCAGCCATGTGTCCCTCATCAAATCACGATGAAACTCTGTCCCTTGGTTTTTTTATTTTACAGGGAGGACTCTACTCAGGGTGCTTAGGCAGAGACCAATGAGAAAGAAGTGATTTAAGAAAAAATAAAGTGTTGGGAGTGGGAGTGGAAGGGGGGAGGTCAATGGAGGAAAAAGGAGACATATGAAATGCTATATATAATACTCTAAGCAATAAAAAAAGAAAAAGAAGTTATTTATATTCAAGGGGTATTAGCTCTGGGAAACTTAATGACACCCTTTTACAAAGGATAAGATTGAGTTATAGAAAGGTGACTGGATTCCTCATTGCCTCATACTGTAACTTGATTAATATTCACATTTGAATACTTTAAAAAATCTCCAAGATGAATAGAATATCATAAAGTGTGGAGAAATCTGGAGTAAGATAAGTTGTTTTTCTTCCTACTAATCTTTTTTTTTAAAAATAAGCTTTAGGACAGTGGTTGGCAAACTCATTAGTCAATAGAGTGGCAAACCGCGACTCGTGAGTCGCAGTTTGCCGACCACTGCTTTAGGCTATTACCAAAAGAGTCATTAGAAACTGAGCATGAAAGGGAGAGACAGGAAATGAAAGAAATAATTCAAAGAGAATTTAATAAAAGCAATGACAGTAGAGAAGAAAAAGGAAATATCAGAGAGATGTGGTAAAATCAAGCAATTTGGGTGAAAAGAATATGTGGTGATGTGCAGTGGTAGGTGCCAAAGAGGATAGATGGAAAATAGCATGTGCCTGGCCAAAGGGCTTTTTAATTTTTTTTTAAACTGAGAATAGTAAGAGATAAATGAGGAGTCTCCAAGGCTCTGTAAAATCAATCACAAACATCATTAAGAAGCAGCTGACTTAATTCATTCTATTCCTATTACAATAAATCTTACTGGCATATAAAATTTGTGTGCCTTGAAATACTAGCATGAAAAATTAATTTTGGGCTCCTGCTTGAATTTTTACATGATTAAAGAAAACTAGGAAACTACCAAAAAACAAACAAACAAAACAACAACAACAACAACAACAACAACAACAACAACAACAAAAACACAGGGAACACAACTATTTCCATCTCCAAAGAATATTTCAAGGCACAAAATCAACCTAGTGTGTGGATAGTGATCAAGTATATAAAATTATTTGTAAATTTTGGTTATCAAGAAGGGATTATATGAGGCCCTTGATATATAAAGATGCAGAACTTTCACTAGAACGGGTACTTGAATTGTTGCTTTAAAAAAAAAATCACACTGTACTTTCTAACCCTGCCTCCCTCATGTTCAACGCTAAGAAGCTGCCTAGAGAACAATAAATTGAATGACCCAACCAGGGGTTAGGCCCATGACTAGTCCCTTGGCTCAGTCAACTGATTTCAATGAAAGCTCCCCTAAAGTGGCTGGATTTTTAAGCCTAAAATTAGAGCTGATGAAAAAAACAAAAAAGAGAGCAATAGCATTCACAACCTGAGTTTACTACAGACCAGCTCCCAATGATAGTAAAGTAATCACTTCAGAGTAGTCAGACTTTTTTGTGCATTTTGCTGGGCAATTAGTGGGTTCACTAAGTACTCACCAAATACTCTAGAGCAGCGGTTCTCAACCTGTGGGTCGCGACCCCTTTGGGGGTCGAACTACCCTTTCACAGGGGTCGCCTAAGACCATCGAAAAATGCAGATATTTACATCACGATGCATAACAGTAGCAAAATTTCATGGTTGGGGGTTACCACCACATGAGGAACTGTATGCAAGGGTAGTGGCCTTAGGAAGGTTGAGAACCACTGCTCTAGGGACTTGTATCCCTTAATTCTGGAAAACTTTCTTGCACTATTTATTTGGTAATTTCATCCCCCACATTTACTCTCTTTCTAAAGTACTATTAAGTGGATAATAGACCCTTTCTGAATCAATCCTCAAATTTTATTATCTTTTCCCTCCCATTTATTATATTTTTACCTTTTGATTTTGCTTTTAAAAAATATACACTTTGTTTTTTAGAAAAGTTTTAGGTCCACAGCAAAAGTGAGTGGAAAGTACAGAGAGTTCCCATTTTTCCCTGATCTCACATACATACAGCCTCCCCCAGTCTCAAAATCCCACACTTATTAAAATTGATGTACCTACATGGACATATCATAATTACCCAAAGTTTATATTAGAGTATATGCTTGGTGTTGTACATATTATAGGTTTGGACAAATATATGTATATTGATATGTGTCCACCATTATCATAGCATACAGACTAGTTTCACTGTCCTAAAAACGTCTCTGCTGCACCTATTCATTACTTTCTCCCCACTAAACCCTAGCAACCACTGATACAATATTTTACTTTCTTCATAGTTTTGCCTTTTCCAGAATGTCATATAGTTGGAATCATATAATACATAGCATTTTTAGATTGGTTTCTTTCACCTAATAATATACATTTAAGATTCCTTTATGTCTTTGTATGACTTAATGGCTCATTTTTTATTTAGTGCTGAGTAACATTCCATTGTCTGGAATCCATGGATCACAGTTTACTTATCCATTCAGCTACTGAAGGACATCTTGATTACTTCCAATTTTTTAACAATTATGGATAAAGTTGCCATAAAAATAAGTGTATAGGTTTTTGTGTGGACATAAGTTTTGAACACCTTTAGGTAAATACCAAGGAGTATGATTGCCAGATTGTTTGGTAAGATTATGTTTAGTTTTGTAAGATACTACCAAATTGATTCTCAAAGTGGCTGTAACCATTTTGCACTCCCACCAGCAATGAATGAGCAGTCCTTTTGCTCCACATCTTCACCAGCATTTGGTGGTGTCAGTATTCTGAATTTTGGCCATTCTAATAAGTGTGCAGTGCTATCTTATTATTGTTTAAATTTGCATTTCCCTGAAAATGCATGACATGGAACATCTTTCCATATGTTTATTTATCATCTATGTATATTATTTGATAAGGTGTCAAGGACTTTGGCCCATTTTTAATTGAGTTACTTGTTTTCTTCTCCCCCTCTTTTTATTAAATTTATTGCGCTGACACTGGCTAACAAAATTATTTCTCGTACCAATATTTTTTTCTTATATATATCCTTGGGCAAAGAAAACAAAGGGAAAAAAATAATAAATGGGTTGCTTGTTTTCTTATTCTTGAATTTAACATTTCTTTGTGTAATATTGGATAACAGTTCTTTATTGGATATGTCTTTTACAAATATTTTCTCCTGGTCTGTGATTTGTCTTCTAATTCTCTTGAAAATGTCTTTCACAGAGCACAAATTTTTCATTTTAATGAAGTCAAGTTCATCAATTATTTATTTAATTGATTGTGCCTTTGGAGTTTTATCTAAAAAGGCATTACCATAACTTAAGGTCATCTGGGTTTCATCTTATGGTCTCTTCTATGCCTCTTACAATATTGCACTTTATATTTTATTGATTTTTTAGAGAGAGGAAAGAAGGATAGAGAGTTAGAAACATCGATCAGCTACCTCCTGCATGCCCCCCACTGGGGATGTGCCCGCAGCCAGGATACATGCCCTTGACTGGAATCGAACCTGGGACCTTTCAGTCCGCAGGCCAATGATCTATCCACTGAGCCAAACCAGTTTCGGCTTGCACTTTATATTTATCTCTATGATCTATTTGAGTTAATTTGTATAAAAAATTTAAGGTTCTTTTTTTTTACATGTGGATGTCCAGTAGACACAACACCATTTGTTGAAGAAACTACCATTTGCTCCATTATTGTCTTTGATATTTTGTCAAAGATTAGTTGACTATATTTATGTATGTCTATTTATGGGCTCTCTATTCTGTTCCAGCAATCTGTCTAGTCTCTTGCCTATACCACACTGTCTTGATTACAGCAGGTTTATAGTAAGTCTTTTTTTAATATTTTATTGATTTTTTACAGAGAGGAAGGGAGAGGGATAGAGAGTTAGAAACATCGATGAGAGAGAAACATTGATCAGCTGCCTCCTGCACAACTCCTACTGGGGATTTGCCCACAACCAAGGTACGTGCCCTTGACTGGAATCGAACCTGGGACCTTTCAGTCTGCAGACTGATGCTCTATTCACCGAGCCAAACTGGTTTCAGCTACAGTAAGTCTTGAAGTTGGATAGTGTCAGTCCTTCAACTTTGTTCTTCTCCTTTAGTATTGCGTTGACCATTCTGTTTTGTTTTTTCCTCTTCATATAACTTTAGAATCACTTTGTCAATATCCACAAAATAAAGTCCTGGGATTTTGATTTGGATTGTGTTCAGTCTATAGATCATGTTGGGAAGATATTGTGCATATTTTGTTAGATTTATACTTAAGTTTTTCATTTTAATGTAAATGGTATTGTGTTTTTTACTTCAAATTCCACTTGTTCATTGTTGGTATACAGAAAAGTGATTGAATTTTGTGTATTTGCCTTATACATATCCTGTATAAGCATTCTATCTTTTATCGCATCCGGCACAGCTAGAGAGTGGTCCACGAATCCTGAGTAGGGGTGGCTGGTAATTGAGAAAATGAATGAGATAGACACAGAGACAGAAGGGAAAAGCTGGGGTCCAGTGGGATGCTGATCTCTCTGATGGCAAGACATTGACCCAGAGCCTGCAGAGCAGATTTATTGTATGCAGTATGATACCAGGAAGTTTTACTCAAGTTTTAGATAAAGGAAATTATGTGAAATCATGGTTAAAGATCAAGCTGTAATTCTTCATTCTTGAGGCTTCTTTGTAATTGTCACTCCTGGCTGGGCCCAGATAATTGCGTCTGTACCTGGTGCCTGGCTGAACTTAGATAATGAAACCCACCCCCTGGCGCCTGAGGTAAACAGGTTGACAATATACCTGTCTTGGAAAGATATGTTTCCAGGGCATGGTTCTGCCAGATGCCACAGGATTCAGACAACAATCAGCTCAGGGGCTTTTCCCAGTTGCTCTCTACAATCCTGCATTCCTTGTTATCATTGCTTATTATTTCCAAGAGGTATTTTTTTGTCAATTGTTTTTTATTTTTCATATAGCCATGCAATGACAGTTTGATTTCTTTCTTCCCAAACAGTATACCTTTTATTTCATTTTTTTGTCTTATTGCACTAATTAAAAATTCCAGTACAATGTTGAAAAAGAGTGATGAAGGGGTACACCTGTATCTTGTACCTGATCTTACTCTACAATATTATAGTTTATCACCTTTAAATATTGAGTTAGCTACAGTTTTTAAAATCTTTTTATTGTATTATTCACTATTTCTAATTTGCTGTTATTTTTTAAATTAGGAATGGATGTTGAATTTTGTCAAATGCTTTATTAATATCTATTAATATATATATTTTTCTTTTTTAGTCTGTTAATGTATGAATAACATTCACTGATTTTTTTAATATTGAACAAGCCTTACAATACCATAATTTCACCAGGACATTCTGTAAAGTCATTTTTATGCATTCTTGGATTTTTTTATTGTTTAAAGTATTATATATGTCTTTTTCCCTAGTGACCTCCTTCCCTGGCCACTCCCACCCTCTAGGACAAGAACCCACTACCCCAGTGTCTGTGTCCATTGGTTATGCTAATATGCATGCATACAAGTCCTTTGGTTGATTTCTAACAATGGCCTCCCCTACCTTTCCTTTGATGTTGGACGATCTGTTCAGTGTTACCTTATCTCTGGATCTATTTTTGTTGTTCATTATATGACATATGAGTGAGATCATGTGATATTTATCTTTCTCCAACTGGCTTATTTCACTTAGCATAATGCTCTCCAGTTCCATCCCTGCTGTTGCAAATGATAAAAGTTCCTACTTTTTAATAACAGCATAGTATTCGATTATGTACTATAGATGTACAGTCTTTTAATTCACTCATCTACTGAAGGCACTTAGACTGTCTCCAATTCTTAGCTAATATAAATTATGTTGCTATGGACATAGGAGTACATACATCCTTTCTGATTGGTGTTTTTGATTTCTTGGGATATATTCCTAGAAGTGGGATTACTGGGTCAAACAGGAGCTCCATTTTAAACTTTTTGAGGAAACTCCATACTGTTCTCCACAGTGGCTGCACCAGTCTGCATTTCCACCAGGAGTGCATGAGGGTTCCTTTTTCTCCACATCCTCACCAGCACTTGTCATTTGTTGATTTGTTGATGATAGTCATTCTGACAGGTGTGAGATGGTACCTCATTGTTGTTCTGATTTGCATCGTTCAGATGATTAGTGACTTTCAGAATGTTTTCATATGTCTCTCGAACTTCTATATGTCCTCTTTAGAAAAGTGTCTACTTATGTCCTTTGCTCTTTTTTTATTGGCTTGTTTATGTTCCTTTTGTTAAGTTGTGTGAGTTCCCTGTAAATTTTGGATATTAAATCCTTATCTGAGATAGCATTGGCAAATATGTTCTCCCATGCAATGGGCTTTCTTGTTTTGTTGATGGTTTCTTTTGCTGCACAGAAGCTTTTTAATTTGATGTAGTCCCATTCATTTATTTTCTCCTTGGTTTCCATTGCCTTAGGAGCTGTACCAGTAAAATTACTGCTACAACGTATGTCTGATATTGTGCTGCTTATGAAGTCTTCTAAGATTTTTATGGTTCTCCCTCTTATATTTAAGACCCTTAACAATTTTGAGTTTATTTTTGTTATGGTGTAAGTTGGTGGTCTAGTTTCATTTTTGTGCATGTGTTGACCAATTTTCCCAGAACCATTTAGAAAATAGACCGTCTTGACTCCATTGTATCCATTTGCATCCTTTGTCAAATAATTGAGCACAATGTCTTGGGTCTATTTCTGGGTTCTCTATTCTGTTCCATTGGTCTATGTGTCTGTTCTTGTGCCAGTACCAGGCTGTTTTGAGAAGAGTGGCTTGGTTATACAGCTTGAAATCCGGTATAGAGATCCCACTTATTTTGTTCTTCTTTCTCAGGATTGCTGCAGCTATTCAGGGACTTTTTTTATTTTTATTCCCCAGATGAATTTCTGGAGAGTTCTTTCTAGGTCTGTAAAATATGCCATTGGTATTTAAATGGGGAGTGCATTGAATCTGTAGATTACTTTGGGTAGTATGACATTTTAATGATGTTGATCCTACCAATCCAGGAACATGGTATGTTCTTCTATCTGTTTATGTCTTCCTCTATCTCTTTTTTCAGTGTCCTGTCGTTTTCCGGGTGTAGGTCTTTTACCTCCTTAGTTAAGTTTATTCCTAGGTATCTTATTTTTTTTTGTGTGTGTGTGATTATAAATGGGATTACTTTTTTAGTCTCTCTTTCTGTAAGTTCATTAATGGTATATAAAATGCCATAGAATTCTTGAAGTTAATTTTGTATCTTGCTACATTGCCAAATTCACTTATTAAGACTAATATGTTTTTGATGGAGTCTTTCAGGTTTTTTATATACATTATCATGTCATCTGCAAATAAGGACAGCTTTACTTCTTCTTTTCAAATTTGGATACCTTTTATTTCTTCTTCTTGCCTAATTGCAATGGCTAATACTTCCAGTACTATGTCGAACAGGAGAGGTGAGAGTGGGCATCCCTGTCTTGTTCCTGTTCTTAGGGCAATTGGTTTTAGTTTTTGCCCATTGAGTATGATGTTAGCTGTGGGTTTATCATATATGGCTTTTATGATGTTGAGGTATGATCCTTCTATTCCCACTTTGCTGAGAGTTTTTAATCAAGAAAGGATGTTGGATTTTGTCAAATGCTTTTTCTGCATCAATTGATATGACTATGTGATTTTTATCTCTGAATTTGTTTATGTGATGTATCACATTTATTGATTTGCGGATATTGAACCATCCCTGCATCCCTGCTTGGTCATGGTGTATGATCTTTCTGATGTACTGCTGGATCTGGTTTGCGAGAATTTTGTTGAGGATTTTGGCATCTATGTTCATGAGAGATATTGGCCTATAATTCTCTTTCCTTGTGTTGTCTTTATCTGGTTTTGGTATTAGGGTGATGCTGGCTTCATAGAAGGTGTTTGGAAGTGTTCCTTCTTCTTGAATGTTTTTGAATAGTCTGAGGAGGATAGGTTTTAATTCTTCCTTGAATGTTTGGTAAAACTCTCCTGTGTAGCCATCTGGACCCGGGCTTTTATTTGCTGGAAGCTTTTTGATTACTGCTTCAATTTCTTCCATAGTTATTGGACTATTGAGAGGTTTGGCTTCCTCCTCATTGAGTTTTGGGAGGTTATATTTTTCTAGGAAAATGTCCATTTCTTGCAGGTTGTCCAATTTGTTGGAATAGAGTTCTTTATAGTATTTTTTAACAATCCTTTGTATTTCCACAGGGTCTGTTGTTATTTCTCCTCTTTCATTTCTGATTTTGTTTATTTGGGTCTTCTCTCTTTGCTTCCTGGTGAGCCTGGCTAGGGGTCAATCAATCTTGTTTATCCTTTCAAAGAACCAGCTCTTTGTTTTGTTGATCTTTTGAATTGTTTCTTTGGTCTCCAAGTTGTTTATCTCCGCTCTGATCTTCACTATTTCCTTCCTTCTGAGTACACTGGGCTTTTCTTGTTGCTCACGTTCTAGCTCTTTGAGTTGTAGGTTTAGGTGATTTATTACCATTGTTTCCTGTTTTTTGCATAGGCTTGTAGGGCTATGAACTTCCCTCTCAAGACTGCTTTCACTGTGTCCCATAAATTTTGTATTGTTGTGTTGTCATTGTCATTTGTTGCCATGATGTTTTCTATTTCTTCCTTGATCTCTCTGGTTACCCAGTCATTGTTTAAAAGCATGCTGTTTAGTCTCCATGTGTTTGATTTCTTTCTGTTGTTTTTATTATAGTTGATTTCCAGTTTTATGCCACTGTGGTCTGAGAAAATGCTTGATATGATTTCTATCTTCTTGAATTTGAAGAGACTTTTCTTATGGCCCAACATATGATCTATCTTTGAAAATGACCCATATGCACTGGAGAAGAATGTATATTCTGTGGCTTTGGGGTGAAATGTTCTGAAGATGTCAATTAATTCCATCTGGTCTAGTGAGTCATTTAGGATTGATGTTTCTTTGCTGATTTTTTGTTTAGAGGATTTGTCCAATGGTGACAGTGGGGTATTAAAGTCTCCTACTATGATTGTATTGCTGTCAATCTCTCCCTTAATATCCTCCAAGAGTTTTTTTTATGTATTTAGGTGCTCCTATATTGGGTGCATCTATGTTTACCAGAGTTATTTCTTCTTGTTGGATTGTTCCCTTTAGTATTATGAACTGGCCTTCTTTATCTCTTATGTCCTTCACTTTGAGATCTAATTTGTCAGATATAAGTATTGCAACCCCAGCTTTTTTTTCATTTCCATTTGCCTGAAGTACCATGTTCCATCCCTTCACCCTCAATCTGTGTGCGTCTCTTTTCCTAAGGTGGGTTTATTGCAGACAGCAGATATATGGATCATGTTTTCTTATCCATTCGGTTACCCTATGTCTTTTGATTGGAGCATTTAGTCCGTTTACATTTAAAGTTATTATTGATAAGTACTTATCTGTTGCCATTTTTAGTCCTTACCCCCGAGTTCCTTCTTCGCTTCCTCTTTCCTTTTCTTACAGCAGACCTTTTAACATTTCTTGCATTGCTGGTTTGGTGGTAATATATTCCCTTAGTCCTTTTTTCTCTGTGAAGCTTTTGATTTCACCTTCAATTTTGATTGAGAGTCTTGCAGGGTACAGTATTCTTGGATTCAGACCCTTCCTTTGCATGACTTTGTATATTTCATTCCATTCTCTTCTAGCCTGATGAGTTTCTGTTGAGAAGTCAGTAGCTAGTCTTATGGGGGTTCCTTTGTAGGTAACTTTCTGTTTCTCTCTGGCTGCTTTTAAGATTCTTACTTTGTCGTCGGTGTTTGCCAATTTAATTATAATGTGCCTCGGTGTCGGTTTGTTGGGGTTCATTTTGCTTGGGACTCTGTGAGCTTCTTGGATTTGTGTGGGTTTTTTCTTTTCTATATTGGGGAAATTTTCTGTCATTATTTCTTCAAACACGTTCTCTAATCCTTGTTCAGTTTCCACTCTTTCTGGAACCCCAATTATGCGGATGTTGTTTTGTTTTATGTTATCCCAAAGTTCCCTTAGACTCTCCTCTTGCTTTTTAACTTTTTTTTCTAGAAGCTGCTGTACTTGGTTATTTTTTCCTACCGTGTCTTCTAGCTCACTGATGCGGTCCTCTGCTTCTTCTAGTCTACTTTTGATGCTTTCTATTGAGTTCTTTATAGCAGTGATG
>JAAGEH010000037.1:2031463-2108632 GCA_011751065.1 Lasiurus cinereus
CTTCACTTCCACTATTATTCTGCTTGGCACTCCTGTTTCCCAGTAGGGGATGTATTGCAGTTCCCTGTGTTCCCCTCTTGGTGTTTTAATCTCTTTATTCTCTTGTGGTTATGCGAGAGTCAATTTGTGTGCCATCCATTGGGTGGCAGTGTTTCGGAATTGATCTCTGAGACAAAGCACAGGACCTCTCTAGGCTGTGCTCAGATCCTGCTACTCTGTGGTTCCCAAAACCAGTTTGTGGGGGTTTTGCAGCCTGGACACTGCAATAACTCCCAGGTTGTCCCTCTGCCCCAGAGAAAAAGAAAAAGAAAAAAAAACGAGTCGTTTTCCAGAGCTCTCCTCTGTCAACAGCCCTGAGGGTCTGCCTTCACACTCAGGAATCACGCCCTGACCACCTCTGCGGACCTCTCCAGAGGCAGCTTTCCCGCAGCCCGGCTCCCACCGTGCGCGTCTCTGCCCTGCAGGGGTAGGAGACTGCACCCTGGCCCAGGCTAAGTCTGACCCTTCCCTTCAGAGTGCGCCGTGTGGATCTCTGAATCCCACGCTGAGCGTCTGTGTCGCCTGGGAAGCCGCGCTCTGGGTCCTGGCTGCTCTGTGGGTGCCTCCGTCAGCCGCAGCTCTCAGACCTCGGCAGACATCCACCTCCCCCTAAAGTCAGGCGCAATCTGACCTTTCCGTGTGCTGTGTGGATCTCTGATTCCGCTGCGTGTCTGCGCCGATTGGAGAGCGGAGTTCTGGGTCCCTGGGTTCCTGGCTGCTCAATGGGTGCCCAGCCGAAGGCTTCAGACCGCCGCAGACATCCACCTCCCACTGCAAGATGGCTCAGGCTCCGGTGGAAAAAAACCCCGTGGCAGTGGGGCTGCCTGGCCGGGAGAGCCCCGTCCAGCAGTTCCCCGCCTTCCCCTGGAGGACAACTGACTCCTAGCTTGCCAACAAACACTCCCAATGCAACTCTCAGCCGCTCTCTCTCTCTCTCTGCCCAGCGACAAAGCTCCAGACGCGTCCGTCTACTCCGCCGCCATTTTCTCCTCTGGTAAACTTTTTTTTAATGCAATCTTGTTAACTTTAAATTTTAATTTTTTGCACACAAATATGCCTGTTTTATGTTCATTGCATATTAAGCAATTTTACCACGAAATGAGCTATCAATAGAAATTTTAATTAATACTTTAGAAACAGCTTTTTGTCCAGTACACTTAAATTTTCTTGGGAGTTCGCTTATTTCAGTTCGCCAATTAAATTAATGTGAAAGCTTGATAACACCTTTACGTCAAATTTAATACTCTACCAACAATCTTAGATTGCCCTGTATATATTAGTGGAAAGGTTTATTTGCATTGAGTAGGCACTGAGCATTCCTAGTGCTAGGCTGAATTTAGATATAGGGCAGCTGCTGTGGGCATGTTTCTGTCTGTTACCTGGGTCCTGATCTGTGCTGAGCATGGGAAGCGAGGTAGCCATGGGGGCAGCAGAACTCCCTCAGAAGGGGTGAAGGTTCAGACTCCTGCAAGGTTGGAGGGGGGGGTTAGGGTCTGTATCCTACCTCTATTGACCCCCAAGTTCTCTCCTGATGGCCCCTCTGTGACTGTGCCTGTCTTAGGTTGTTCCTTCCCTGAGGAATCTTACCCTTCTCTGGCTAACAAGTCATCCTCCGGGGCCAACCAAGGTGTTGTGAGGTTCAGTTTTATCTCCTTGGTAGCCTATGCCCCCGTGGCCTCCATGCCCAGCACCTGCATTGGGGATCCCCTGGCCTGCTGTTTGGGGCCCTGGCACTGGTAACTTCTCTTGGGGAATTCAGGTTCCTTCTCCAATGAGGGCCCAGCTCACACCTTTTGGCGAGAGATAGCTCCATTATACCAGCCACCTCGAGGCTTCAACATCAGTGTGAATAGAGAGCTCAGGCTATAGCTGATGGCCATTGGGTTGTGAGAAGAGGGTCCCTCTTGGCAAAAGAGGAAAGAGGGCCAGTATAGAATGCTCAAGTGCCTGCCCAGTGCCTCAATTCCTTCTGAAAAGAATTAAATCCTTTAATGTCTTCTTGTTAAATTCCTGCTAAACATTCAAAGAATTAATTTTTACATTTGTTTGGGATAGTTGTACAATATGCTGTTGTGAAATATCAAAAATTAAATGATATTGTAGAATAATATCATGTAAGGATATTCTTTGCTCTAGGCCATGTCAATTCAATTTCAAACGGGCTGACAATTTCTTTTCGTAACTATATAAACTTTTTCAGGGAGACAAAAACACAGACTACTTACCTTAGCTCAAGAGGCTAAATATGTTAACTTGCAATTACAATCTTTATGACATTTAAAGGAAACTTCTCTTTATTTCCTTCCAAAATGATTTTCATGTTACAGTGTTTCATTTAAAAAATATTTGTCTCATGAAACAATTTCTCTTAAGGTTATGGTGACCACTGTATAGATTTCGTCTCATGCCCCATGTTCCTTGTTGTCTGTGTCCAATGATTATGCTCATACACATGTATAAAGGTCCCTCTATTGATGTCTCTCCCTTATTCCCACCAACACCCACCTTCTCCAAGGTTTGATGTTTTGATCCACATTTCTCATTCTCTGGATCTAATCTTGATAATCAGTTTATGTCATTCATTATATTCCACAGATGAGTGAGATCATGTGATATTTGTCTTTCTCTGCCTGGCTTATTTCACTAATCATAATGCTTTCCATCTCCATACATGTTGTTGCAAATGGTAGGAGCTCCTTTTTTACCTCAGCATAGTATTCCATTGTGTAGATGTACCACAGTGTTTTAATTCAATCATCTGCTGATGGAGACTTAGGCTGTTTCAAAATCTTAGCTATGTTGAATTGTGCTGCTATGAACATAGGGGTGCATATATCCTTTCTGATAGGATTTTCTAATTTCTTGGGGTATATTCCTAAAAGTGGGATCACTGGGTCAAATGGAAGTTCCATTTTTAGTTTTTTGAGGAGACTTCATACTGTTCACAGTGGCTGCACCACTCTGCATTCCCACCAGCAGACCACTATGGTCCCTTTTTCTCCGCATCCTTGCCAACACTTGTCCTTTGTGGACTTGTTGATAGCCATTCTGACAGGTGTGAGATGGTACTGCATTGTTGTTTTGATTTGCATCTCTCTGATGATTAGTGACTTTGAGCAGGTTTTCACAGGTCTCTTGGCCTTTCTTTTGTCTTCTTTTGAGAAGTGCCTATTTAGTTTAGTTGCACATTTTTTGATTGGGTTATTTATCTTCTTTTTGTGAGATTGTATAAGTTCCCTGTAAATGTTGGAGATTAAACCATTATCATTGATATTATTGGCAAATATGTTCTCCCATGCAGTGGGCTTTCTTGAAAGCTTTTTATTTTGAAATAGTCCCATTTGTTTATTTTTTCTTTAGTTTCCATTGCCTGGGGAGCTGTGTCGGTGAAGAAGTTCCTTCTGCATATGTCAGAGATTTTCCTGCCTGTGGATTCCTCTAGTATTTTTATGGTTTCCTGTCTTATGTTTAAGTCCTTTATCCATTTGGAGTTTATTTTTGTATATGATGTAAGTTGGTGGTCTAGTTTCATTTTCTTGCATGTTTCTGTCCAATTTTCCCAACACCATTTGTTGAAGAGACTGTCTTGACTCCATTGTAACTTCGTGCCTCTTTTGTCATATATTAATTGAGCATAGTGGTTTGGGTTGATTTCTGGGTTCTCTATCCTATTCCATTGATCTATGTGTCTGTTCCTGTGCCAGTACCAGGAAGTTTTGAGAACAGTGGCATTGTTATACTGCTTGAAATCTGGCATTGAGATCTCACCTACTTTGTTCTTCTTTCTAAGGATTGCTGCAGCTATTTGGGGTCTTTTCTTATTCCAGATGAATTTTTGGAAAGTTCGTTCTAAGTCTGTGAAGTATGTCTTTGGTATTTTCATGGGGATTGTATTGGATTTATAAATTGCTTAGTGTAGAATGGACATTTTGAGGATATTGATTCTTCCAATCCAGGAACATGGTATGTTCTTCCATCTCTTTATGTCTTCCTCTATATCTTTTTTTAGTGTTTTGTATTTTTCTGCATATAGGTCTTTTACCTTCTTAGTTAAGTTTATTCCTAGATATCTTAAATTTTTTGGTGCGATGGTAAATGGGAATGCCGTTTTAGTCTCTCTTTCTGTAAGTTCATTATTGGTATATATAAATGCCACAGATTTCTTGGTGTTAATTTTGTATCCTGCTACGTTGCTAAATTCAGTTATTAAGTCTAATGATTTTATGATGAAGTTTTTAGGGTTTTCTATGTACAGTGTCATGTCATCTGCAAATAAGGACAGTTTTACTTCTTGTTTTCCTATTTGGATGCATTTTTTCTTTTTCTTGACTGATAGCCATGGCTAACACTTCAAGCACTATGTTAAATAGGAGTGGTGAGAGTGGGCATCCCTGTCTTGTTCCATTTGTTAGGGGAAATGGTTTTATTTTTTGCCCATTAAGTATGATGTTGGCTGTGGGTTTGTCATATATGGCTTTTATTATGTTGAGGTATGATCCTTATATTCCCACCTTGCTGAGAGTTTTTATTAAGAAATGGTGTTGGATTTTGCCAAATGCTTTTTCTGCATCAATTGATATGACTATGTGATTTTTATCTCTCAATTTGTTTATGTGATGTATCACGTTTTTTGTTTTGTGGATATTGCACCATCCTTGCATCCCTAATAAATCCTACTTGGTCATGGTGTATGATCTTTCTGACGTACTGCTGGATTCAATTTGCTAGAGTTTTGTTGATAATTTTAGCATCTATGTTCATGAGGGATATGGGTCTGTAATTCTCTTTCATTCTGTTATCTTTATTGGGTTTTGGTATTAGGGTGATGCTGTCTTCATAGAAGGAGTTTGGAAGTGTTCCTTCCTTGGAATTTTCTGGAATAGTCCGAGAAGGATGGGTTTTAGTTCTTCTCTGAATGTTTGGTAAAATTCCCCTGTGAAGCCGTCCGACCCTGGGCTTTCATTTGCTGGAAGCTTTTTGATGACTGCTTCAAGTTCTTCCTTAGTTATCAGTGTGTTGAGATTTTTAGAATCCTCCTGTGTGAGTTTTGGAAGGTTGTGTTTTCTAGGAATCTGTCTATTTTCTCTAGGTTGTGAACTTTGTTATGATAGAGTTGTTCATAATATTTTTAAACAATCCTTTGTATTTCTGTGGGGTCTGTAGTTATTTCACCTTTCTCATTTCTGATTTTGTTTATTTGGTTCCTATCTCTTTGCTTCTTGGTGAGCCTGGCTAGAGGTTCATCAATCTTATTTATTCTTTCAAATGATTAGCTCTTTGTTTTGTTGATTTTTTTTCCATTTTTTGGTCTCTGTCATTCATTTCTGCTCTGATCTTTAATATTTCCTTCCTTCTGCTCACAGTGGTCTTTTCTTGTTGCTCTCTTTTTAATTCTTTGAATTGTTGAGTTAGGTGATTCTTTACCATTTTTTCCTGTTTTTTGAGGTAGGCCTGTAGAGCTATAAACTTCCCTCTCAGCACTGCTTTCATTGTGTCCCATAGCATTTGTGTTGTTGTGTTTTTATTGTCATTAGTCTCCAGAAAATGTTTAATTTCTTCTTTGATTTTATTTATAACCCAACCATTTTTTAGTAACATGCTATTCAACTTCCAAGTGTTTTAATTTTTTGGAATGTTTTTATTGTAGTTTATTTCTAATCGTATGCCATGGTGGTCTGAGGAAATGATTGATATGAATTCAATCTTTTTGAATTTGGGGAGACTTTGCTTATGACCCAATATGTGGTCTATTTTTGAGAATGTTTCATGTGCACTTCAGAAGGATGTATATTTTGTAGCTTTAGGGTGAAATGCTCTGAAGATGTCAAGTAGGTCCATCTGATCTAATGAGTTATTTACAATTGCTGTTTCTTTGCAGAATTTTTGTCTAGAGGATTTGTCCAGAGATGTCAGTGGTGTATTAAAATTCCCTACTATAATTGTATTGTTGTCGATCTCTCCCTTGATATCCTCCAAGAGATTTTTTGTGTATTTAGGGGCTCCTGTATTAGGTGCGTATATGTTTACCAGAGTTATATCTTCTTGATGAATTGCTCCTTTTAGGATTATGTAGTGGCCTTCCTTATTTCTTGTTATAGCCTTTACTTTGAGGTCTATTTTATCACATATAAGTATTGCTCCCCCTGCTTTTTTCTCATTTCTATTTGCCTGAAAAAATGTTTTTTCATCCCTTCACTCTCAGTCTATGTGAATCCTTTTCTCTGAGGTGGGTCTCTTGTAGACAGCAAATGTATGGGTCCTGTTTTCTTATCAATTCAGCTACCCTATGTCTTTTGATTGGTGCATTTAACCCATTTACGTTTAATGATATTATTGAGAAGTTCATGTTTTTTTTGTCATATTTTACCTTAGTGTGTTTTTGTTTGTTTGTTTTTGCCTTTCTCTTTCTTTTTACAGCAGTCCCTTTAGCATTTCTTACATTATTGGCTTGGTAGTGATAAACATTTTTAGCCCTTTCTCATTTGTATAGCTCCTGATTCCACTTTCTATTTTGAATGATAGCTTTGCTGGGTATAGTATTCTTGGGTTCCGACCCTTGTTTTGCATCACTTCATATATTTCATTCCATTCCCTTCTGGCCTGGTGTGTTTCTGTTGAGATGTCAGTTGATATTCTACTAGATCTCTTGTAGGTAACTTTCTGTCTCTCTCTGGCAGCCTTTAAGATTCTTACTTTGTTGTTACTGTGGGCCAATTTTCTTATGATGTGTATTGGTGTCGTTTTTTTTTTTTCGGGTTCAGCTTGTTTGGGACTCTGTGTACTTCTTGGACTTGCATATTTTTTTTCCTTGCCAATATTAGGGAAATTTTCTGTCATTATTTCTTCCAATAGGTTTTCTATTCCTTGTTTTACTTCCACTCCTTCTGGTATCCCCATTAAGCATATGTTGTTTCATTTGGTGTTGTACCTAAGCTTCCTTAGGCTCTCTTCTTGTTTTTTAAGTCTTTTTTCCAGTTGTTGCTGTGCTTGTGTGTTTTCTCCTACCTTGTCTTCTAATTCGCTGATGCGGTCCTGAGCCTCTCCTAGTCTACTGTTTAGGCCTCCCATTGTGTTCCTTATTGCAGCTATGTCGTTATTCATCTCCTCTTGGTTTTCTTTCATGTTGGTGACATTCTCATTCAGCTCCTTACAGTTCTCATTGAGTTGTGTGATATTGTCGTTGAGTTGTGTGTATTTGTCTTCCATCCATTTAAGCATCCTTAAAACCATTACTCTGAATTCTTTCTCTGAAAGGCTGCTCATTTCAATTTCATCTAATTCCCTTTCTGGTGATTCCTCTTTTTCTTTTTTAGGGGGATTGCTTTTATGTCTTCCCATGTTTTCCTGTAATGTTTTAATTGTATATCCTATTGCTTTACTATCCAAGTTTTTTTTTTTTTTTTTGGGTGGGGGAATGGTGCTACTGGTGTATTTTCTCAGTTCTCTGTTAATTTATTGTCATTTTCTACTTGAGCTATTTGGGTTCTCTTGATGTAGATCTGCGAGTTTGAGCAGCAAAACTGTGGTGTCTAGAAGTTGGCAACCGTGGAGAGGAGTGTCCCTATTTTTGCTGTTTTGCACCCTTAGTTGATATTACGGGTGCCCAGCGGGGATACATAGTGGCACCAAGGATCCGTCTGTCATGGTGATGTGTTTCAGGGGCCTACACCCTGGAGAGGCATGACTGTAGTGTCCAGAGTTAAAAAGTCACACCTGCAGGGGCTCCCAGTGGTTCCCAGGCACTGTTTAAGGAGTGGAACGTACTGCTGAAAACCTGCCTTGGGTGGCAGCCTTGCGGGCACACCGCAAATGCAGGTGACCGGGGAGGTCCACAAACCAGATAGGAGGGCACGCCACAGACAGGGCGACCAGAACACACATACACAGGGCCTAGGGTGCCACAGATGGGGCGACCCTGACACGCAAACACAGGGACTAGGGTACTTTGCAAACTGACACACAAATGGCGTGCAAGCTGGCACACAAACTGGCCCAAAGGCACGCTGCAGACTGGGAAACGTGCAGGCAGGAACTAGTGTGTGGCCGCAGCTGAAACCCTGGCACAGCTGAAACCGTGGTGCAAGCACACAGTGCACGTATAGTTGGTAACCCACGCACACTCAGTAACCTGGGAGATCGCAAGCCCAGACCCATGTGTGGCCCCTGCTGCAGCAGCACCGATGTTGCTGGGGAGGGAGAGGTTGCACTCATTGCTTTGGAGGCGGAGGTCCCAGGGTCCGCGTGTCTGCAGGGTCCGCGGCTCTGCTGGACTTTGGCTGGAGTGGCTGTTGGGTTGCAGGGCAGCTCCAATGCCTGTCTGGCTGGCGGTTTTGTTTAGTTCCCAAAGGAAGACCCTTTTTCCCTTCAAGATGGTGTGGGCTCCGCAACCAAGTCCTGCAGTCCCCGGAGTGAAAGCCACGATGGCAGTCTCTCCTTGTCCAAGACAGCCTGGACTACCAGCAGGGAATCTCACTGCTCCAGTGAGATTCAACTGTCCCTCACTCAATCACACCCACCACACACGCCCATACACTCTCTTTTGTCCCCTCACACACTTCCTCTCCCTCACCTGTGTCCTGCCAGCTGCCATCATCTGCCAAATCTCCCCATCTTGTTTCTTTAATTTTATCTTTTCATAATACTTTAAAAATATATATTTATTGATTTTTATATATTTTACTTTAAAATATATTTTTTATTGATTTTTATTGATTATTGTATATATAATAAAAGGGTAATATGCAAATAAAAGGATAATATATAAATTGACACTAACAGTGGAATTAACAGAATGACCCCTTAAACAGCCACTACAAGGTGCACTGACCATTTCTCGGTCCCTTCCCCCAATCAGTAGGCTCTGATTACCTGATGGTGAACAGGGATATAGGGGTGAGTGGTGGGGGGTGGGATGGCTCCATGCAGCTGGGGAAGATGGCCGTAATCACAAGCCAGGCCTAGGGACAGTACCCAGGTACAAATTTTGTGTGCTGGGCCTCTTGTGTGTGTGTGTGTGTATTTTTAAATTACACACACACACACACACACACACACACACATATATATATATATATATATATATATATATAGAGAGAGAGAGAGAGAGAGAGAGAGAGAGAGGTGATCAAACCCACAATCTGGGTATGTGCCCTGACTGGGAATCTAACTGACAACCTTTAGGTGTACAGGATGACACTCAACTGATTGAGCCACACTGTCCAGGGCTAAAAAATCTTTCTTTAAAAAAAAATATTTATTGATTTTTTTACAGAAAGGAAGGGAAAGAGAGAGTTAGAAACATTGATGAGAGAGAAACATCAACCAGCTGCCTCCTGCACACCTCCTACTGGGGACGGCCTGCAGCCAAGGTACATGCCCTTGACCGGAATCAAACCTGGGACCTTTCAGTCTGCAGGCCAACTCTCTATCCACTGAGCCAAACAGGTTTTGGCTAAAAAAATCTTTCTTAATGCAAGTGAATCACTTGGAAAACGAGAGAGAGAGAGGGGGGGGGCGGGGGAGGGAGAATATGAGAATTTAAGGAATACTAGAATATAATGTTAATTTACAGAAATAAATCAATATCTTTGTTGTACACTAGCAATCCATTAGAAGACGCAATGAAATAGAAGCTTCTCTCTGTAGCAGCAACAAAAGGTATCAGCAACAAAAAAGATAAAAATACTTACCAAAATTGTACAGAATATATGAAGAAAACACTACTGAAAGACAAAAGTGTAACTGAAAAAAATGTAACGACATACTTTCTTCATAGATAGGGAAGATTCACATTGTCAAGATATTAATTTTCTCTAAGTTAATTTATAAATTTAATTTAATCTCAATAAAGGGTCAATATTTTTTTTCTGGAAGAGAATTCCAAAATTCATATGGAAAATAAATAAACAAAAATAACCAGGGATCCTTGAAAAAGAAAAATCAAATATTATAGCATATTAAAGCCTCTAAAGTTAAGAATGTGGTATTGGTAAAAATGGACAGAGAGATGGAATGATGGGCCCTAAGGGATATAAGAGTTTACTATCAGTCATCTTAAGTCAATGTGGTAAAGATGGACTTTTTTTTACCTTTTAAAAAAAATCTTTATTGTTGAAAGTATTACATATGTCCCCTTCCCCCCATTTACTAAAAAGACAGATGTTTTAATAAATGATTTTAGAAAAATATAAAGTTGGGTTCATAGGAAATCTCCAAGTTGGTCAATAATTTAAATTTAAAGAAAAATGAAAGAATGGAAGTAACAGAAGAAAAATATGGGTGAATTCCTTTTAATCTTGGCATAAAATATGCCTTTTTATCTATGACTTAAAATCTAGAAACCATTAAAAGGTTGACAAATTTGGTAACATTAAATGAAAATCTTCTTCCTGGAATATGGCATCATAAGCAAAGGAAATAACAATCTAAGAAAATATTTGCAATTTATATCAAAACAAAATAACTACTCTCATATAAATTGAGAAGAAAAACAACTCTTTAAAAATCAGCATTGGACATAAACAGACATTTCTAAGAAATGCAAAGATCCCTTAAAATATAAAAAGTATGACTTGCCAGTGTGGCTTAGTGGTTGATGGTTGACCTATGAACCAGGAGGTCATAGTTAGATTCCTGATTAGGACACATGCTTAGATTGCAGGCTCGATCCCCATAGAGGGCAAGTAGAGACAGCCAATCAATGATTTTCTCCCATCATTGATGTTTCTATCTCTCTCCCTCTCTGAAATAAATAAAACATATCATATATATATATATATATATATATATATATATATAGAGAGAGAGAGAGAGAGAGAGAGAGAGAGAGAGAGAGAGAGGGAGAGGGGCTGGCAGGGGAGAGCAGTTAGGGGTGATCAGGCAGGCAGACAGGAGAGCAGTTAGGAGCCAGTGGTCCTGGATTGAGAGAGGGATGGGCCCTAAATTGGCAGTCAGACATCCCCTGAGGGGTCCTGGATTGGAGAGCATGTAGGCTGGGCTAAGGGACTCCTTCCATGCACAAATTTTGTGCACCAGGCCCCTAACCACTTGCCTGCCTGCCTGATCACCCTTAACTGCCTCTGCCTGCCAGCCTGATGCCCCTAACGGCTTTCCTCTGACGACCTGATTGCCCCTAACTGCTCTCCCCTGCCAGCCTGATCACTCTAACTGCTCTCCCCTGCTGGTCTGATCACCCCTAACTGCCTCTGCCTTGGCCCTGCCACCTTGGCTTTATCTGGAAAGATATCTGGAAGGTTGCCAAGAAGGTGTCTGATCTAATTAGCATATTATTTTTTATTAGTATAGATATATGTGCTCCAATCCTTCCACTTCCAGGGAAAGGAGCAAAGGAGGGTTGCTGAAAGTGATAAGGGAGGCAGCAGGGTGAGCTTTTTTTTTTGTGGGGGGAGAGTTTCTTCCTGATGAGGGGCTTCAAAGGACATCAGCCTACTTCTGTTACGCTCTGTTTCCAGAGACACAATTTATGATTCGCATCTGGCAGGACAGAATAGTTGCAGGTACAGGACTGAGAGCGCTTTTCTGCATGTAGCTCCCTGAAGAGTGTCTTATGGCCAAGGAAAGTTTTGTTCTAACCATTTCTTTTGGATCCAGGGCTGCCGGGTGGTCTCAGGCAGGAGGGCAGAATGGAGGTGGGGCAGGGCAGAGCAGGAAGAAGTATGGGGTAGAAGACTGGGCTTTGGGAAAGGAGAGGGTGAAATCTGTGTGTATGTGGGGGGAGGGCTGGTGCAGAAGGAGAGCTGGGGTCAACATAGGAAGGTTTGGAGGGACTGGGGGAGTAAGAGGGACCAGCCGATGCCAGAACAGGGGAAAGGGTCTATGGAATCAGGTGAGGGTCTGCGAGGGTAAGTATAGACTAAGTCCCTTCTCCAGACCCTGCCATCTCAGGTGGCCAGTGGGAGGGGTCCATAGGGAGGAGCTGAGCCCCCTACACTTTGTGTGAGACTCCGGAACATGTGGCCAACATGCCCCGCCTGGGCCATCCCTGCCAAGTGCTTCCATTTGGAACACATTTGCAGACACATGAATTGTTTTTAAGTTAATGCTTTTTAATTCACTCTGTTTCCCACGTGTTGTTTTTTATTGAAAAGGCAGATTCTACTGGTGTGTGCTCCTTTGTGGGGGCGGGGTGTTCTCCACGGGCCGAGATCCCATGAGAAAAAGAGAAAAAAGGCCCAGTGAGATTTGGGGAATGAGTAAACAGGATCAGAGAGCAAGGAACAGGGCGAGAGATGCACAGGGGGAGACAGGCAGACACAGAGACCCCAGAACTCTAAGGGAGGGACCCAGCCCTAAGGGCAGAGAGAGTGTGCTGAGAAATCCTGCTTCAGGAAGGCTGATCCCTCCACCTCCAACTAAGGCCCTTAGGGCTGAGCTTGCTGTCCTTCAAACTCTAGTTCCCTTCAGCATAGACAGGGCTGAATTGGCCTCAGGGAAAGGACTGGAAGGATTTGTCGGGCAATGGACTGAGTAAGCAGGACCAGAGTCTCCGAGGTCTAGGGATCAGAGACCAGGCAGAGAGAGAAGGACCTGGAGGCATTCTCTCCCAGGTCTCCGCATGCACACCTTCTGTTTTTGAGCGAAGCCTGAATCCCATGCCAGAGCTCTGGAGATGGAAGCCTGGACTGCTGTGCTGCATAGGGTGAGCTCCCTAACATCTCTGAGCCCTGGCTATGCCACCTGCAGGAGAGGAGCACTGGTGGCTGAGGTTCTAAATAGCTCTGGGGCGAGAAGACAGAGCACTGTCTAGGACTCCTCCCTTAAATCCGAAATCCCAGGGATTGTTTGCCTTGGCTGCTGCCCTAGGCTCATGTTTATGTAGGACTTCAGACAGGAGAGGCCGACAGCGCTAGCTCTTCCATACCCACCCTGCCACCTCACCTCTCCTCATTGGTGACTGGTACTCCCAAACCTCCCCAGTGGCCAGTGTAGACACAAAATGGAGGACACACAAAGATATTCCCAAGCAAGCAGGTGGTGGCTGTGTAGACAGTTAAGCAAACACCGACACACCACACAGGGTGCTGTGGATGGGGAAAAAGCTTCCCGGCCCAGTGAAAGGGCTCATTCCGCGGAGCAGCAACTTTGTGGGAACATCATTTGCAGCTCCCAGGCCCGGAGTCTTTGAGTCTTCGAAATGAAAGCACAGTATAATTAGAGCTAATTACATGTGCCATCTCTCCCCAAGCTTTCTCCCTATGATCTTGTCCCAACAAAGGGGCTTTGCTGGCACAACTGGGGCTGAGCACCTGGGGGAAGGTCAAGTAGGCAGAGAGCCCCTGGGGCTTAGGGGTTGGGGTTAGCTCTCTGCCTCCAGAGCTCCTCCCCCCTACCCCGCCAGATTACACACTCCAGTGTGCTCTGAGGCCCAGGATAGTAAGTCGCCACTGGGTTAGGAATTGGACCAGAACTTGGTCTGAGCTCCCCTTGCCCTTGTGCTGAGCGGGGCCTGGCAGCATGGGCCCCAGCATTTGGGTCCTTATGTTTCTATTATCTTGGCCTCCTGAGCATTCCTGTCTCTGTAAAGATTCAAGACGGGGGCTCTCCTTGTATTCTGCCACAGGGAGTGCCTGTCTGGAGCTGAGGCTGAAAGGACTGAGTCTGGTGCTTGGCTTTTGGTGATCAGTTTGTGTCTACCTGGATACATCACAGGACCCCAAAAGGGTGACTTTTCTGAGCTTTCATTTGTTAGTCCATACCGTGCATGCCTCCTGTGAGACTCAAGAGTCCAAGGAGAAGGAGAAAGGCCCAAATTCCTCACATATGAATGAGGCTTTACACTTTGAACTGCTAGCCTGAATCAGTGATCTAATTTTGTGTTTTCAGGAGAGTTTGGTGGGTTGAATGAGTAAAACATATGCTTGGTTGAGGATTAAAAAATAAAATAAAATACCCTTTATGTTGTAGCATCTTTAAAACTTGTTAAAACTCTATTGTATTTCATTTGATGCCCACAGCTTCTGTGTAAACAAAGGATTTATTAGCATTATTAACCTTGTTTGACAGATGAGAAACTTGAGACACAGATATTATAAATGACTTGATCCAAATAACACATCTTGGTGGGAATGTAAATTGATACAGATTTTATGTAAAGTAATTTCAACATGTATATATCCTTCCCCCTCCCTTCCTTCTTTCTTTCCTTCCTTTTTCTACCTATCTATAATCTTTAAAA
Organism: Lasiurus cinereus; assembly: GCA_011751065.1. Classification (NCBI taxonomy): domain Eukaryota; kingdom Metazoa; phylum Chordata; class Mammalia; order Chiroptera; family Vespertilionidae; genus Lasiurus; species Lasiurus cinereus. The sequence continues at coordinate 2,045,697 of JAAGEH010000037.1, forward strand.
TATTATTACTTTTGGTTCAGTGAGTCCACTAATAGAAATCTACCCCAAAGAAGTATTTTGAAATAGAGTAGTTTTGTGGAGAGATACTCATCACAATGTTACTTATAATAGTGAAAAAATATGAAGGCAGCTTAATATGCCCAACAAAAAAGAAATAGTTAGTATATGATTTACATATATCTTACCTAATAATAGAGAGACATGTAAATTGACCATACCTCCCCTAACCTACAGCCAATCAGAGTGAGTATGCAAATTAACCCATCAAAGATGGTGGATAATTTGATTATGCAGGCAGGGAGGGCAGCACCAGACACCACCCACTAGGTACTAGTTCATAGGGCCAGGGAGGTGAGGTGGGCAGAACCAGATGCTACCTAAGGGTTCCAGGTCCATCACAGGCCCAGGAGGGGCAGCAGCCTGCCTATCCACTCCTGAGGGGCCCTAGGAACATCGCTGCCCCGGGGGGCATGGCTGGGCCTGCTTAGCCACTCCCGTGGGGCCCAGAGAACATTTTCTAGAAGTGTTATATTCAATTATCAATTTATTGTTAATATATTTTATGCTATATTTCTACAACATTTAAAAGCTCTTTATTTCCTACTAATTATGGAAGTTACACATGTTCTTTGGACAAAAATCTCAAAAAATGTAAAAATACCTAACAGAAAATGAAAGTTTTCATATAATCTTATTTTTTCAGAATTCTATCAACAGTTAACACAACAGTATATTTAATGGCTGCTTAGTATCCTGTTGTATGGTTATACTATAATTTATTCAATTAATTCCATAATAGTTTTATTTAAATAAATTGGAAACAATCTCTAATAAATCCACCTGCTATGAACATCTTTGTGTAAACACTGTGGTGCAATTGTCCAATTATCTTGATAGAATAAATTCCTGCAAGTTATTTGCTGGTTAAAATTTATGTATACTTGTAATGTTTTAAAATTATAGACTGCTAAATTTTTAAAGTATACTTTTATTGATTTAAGAGAGGAAGGAAGAGAGAGAGAGAGAGAGAGAGAGAGAGAGAGAGAGAGAGAGAGAGAAATAGAAACATCAATGAGAGAGAATCATTGATCAGCTGCCCTCCATTGGGGGTCAAGTGACCCAGGCATATACTCTGACTGTAACTTCCTAGTTCATAGGTGGAAACTCAATCACTGAGCCACACCTGGCTAAAATTATTTTTGATTAATAGTTCAGTTGAACACATTTTTCATGGACTTTAGGCTATTTGTATTTCTTTATGAATTCTCTTTGCTCATTTAAAAAGTGGAAGTGTTACCTTTTTCTTGATGACCATATTCAATAGAATAATATGAAGCCAATGAAAATGTTTTATGAAGAACTTTTAGTGCTCATTTTCAATGTTAAGTGAAAAAATACAAGCTATACTATTATATCTATCCCATCAGCTCAATTAAATAAAATACTTTGTGCATTGGGAAATACTGAAAAATGAAGCATAATCAGTCATCTGTAGATGGGATGTTTAGATACTTTTTCTTTTCTTTAAATTGTTTATTTTCCCTGTTTAAAATGGTGCATAACAAAGCAATTTTTTTCTTTCAAAGCACAGAGCTAGTTTGTGTCTGAAGTAGGACCACCCCCCCACGCTCTGCCCATTTGGCATATGCATCTAGGAAACTAGTCAGAGGTAGAAGGAGAAACAAGGAAAGGTAAGGAGAGCAAAGGATATTAAGAACTTTGTAGAAGAAAAAACTTATTCTTAAGAGATGCATGCTGAAGAATTTAGGGTTCAAGTAGAATAAATTTGCAACTTAGGAAATATATATTGAAGTATTTAGAGTGGCACCATACCTGGAGAGAGAGGTGTGTAGGGCAGAGGGAGGGAGAAAGGGGAACATAAAGAGTGAGGGAGAGCAAAAGAGAGATAACAAAGGAAATGTGGTAAAATGTTAAAGAATGAAGCTAAGTTAAGGATATGGTGGCTGTTCCTTGCAGTATTCAATCAACTTTTTTAGGTTTAAAAAGTTCCAAAATAAAGAAGTTAGGGAAATTATGAAGAAAAAAAAAAAAGAAGTGGATAATCACCTTGCAAATGTTCTGGAGAAATTACTTAGAATGAGCTCTATAAAGAGGCAGTTGAGTCTACACAATAGAGGAACAATGTAAGTATTAAACAAGTAATTATTTCAGAAGGGCCAGGTGGGAAGAGAAGTAAAATCATATTGCAAAGTTGGTTGGCCAGTGAATGGGAGGTGAGGCAGTCAAGTCAATAGTGAGGCTGAAATTCTGAGAATGTGAGCAATAGAAAAAAGAGAAATTGAGAAGCAATAGAATTTTAGAAAACATTACTTTTCACCTCATTATAAATTACTATTAATATAAAATTAGTATTTTACCTGTTATCTCCCCTCCACACATATGCCTTTCCTGATGTATAAATAATGTATTAGGAAACCAATAAAACAAATACAAGAATAATATGCACAATGCTACCATCTAGAGTATCCACTGAAAATTACACCTAGCTTTGCAGTCATTTCAGGTGACTTCTCAGAGACTAGTTTAGGGCCTTTAGGTTTATGTGTGTGTGATACTTTGTGTAAGTTATGTAGGAAGTGAGTAATATTCTTGGTGCAGCCCAGTGTTTTGGGGACTAATACTTTGATTCCTGAGTTAAATATTTAAAATGGTCATGCAGTCCTAAAATTTTATTTGAAACCAGGATAGACATTTTACCTCAATAGCGCTTTGGAAATGAAATGGAAACATTTAAGAGGATAAGGAGAGGTCAAAGACAACCTTAAGTACAAGAGTTAAGGGATTATTGTATTTATCTAAGAGAATGGTGAACTTACTCTTGACATTTATTTATCACTTTAGAAAACGTCATCCATCTTTGTAGTTAGTTTGAAGTCAAGTGGATAATGGTGAAGTTGCACCTGTGGAAATTCATGCTTGAGTAATGGTAGACAGAGTAATTTAAGGTAGGCAAGAGCTGGCTCTTGTTGGTTATGTAGGATTTCAATAGTCAAAAGATGCAGTGGACAACAAAAGCTCCAGGCAGAGGGAACATTGTGAATAAAGGCAGAAAAAGCACAGGATACCTTTGGAGAAATAGAATCAGTTCCCTTATGTCTAGAGTATTAAATGTATTAGAAGTGGGGAGTGGGAGGCAATGGGGGGCAGTCAGGACACATATGTAATACTTAATCAACAAAGAAAAAATTATTAGAGGAGAGAGTGGGAGAGAAGGTGGTAAAAGTATATTGGCACCTACATGCCTCTCTTCTCTTCCTCCAACCAGAGGATTCACTCTTGATAATAGGTAAGGTTTCTCTTTTGTTCCTCTCTAAGGGCTTAACACTGGACTGGGTACACAGTAGGAGTTTAATATATTTTGGTCTATTAGACCATTAGCTAATATTGTTGTGCATTTATATCTACTAAGATAAGAGCTTGGCAATGAGAACTACAAATGAGGGTGGATGCTGGGGTTTAGCTACTAGAGGCATAATTCTAGTGCTTGAAATCAGGCAAACTAACTGATCAGCTACCATCCAGAGCAACACTTCTCAGACTTTAATACAAATCTTGTTAACATGCAAATTCTGATTCCATACAGCTAGCTGGGTAGAGACCTGTGAGTCTGCATTTCTAATAAGCTTCAAAATGATGCCTAGGTTGCTAGTGTGGAGACCAAACATAGAGCAGCAAGGATCTACAGGTCTTTCCCAGTCCCCACTCCTTGACCTTTACAGACTCCAGACTTAAATGATTTGACATAACTAAGTATAGCTTATGGAAAAACATGAAGATTTTTTCCGCTACTAGAATTGTTGAGGTACATTTAGACTGATGGCATCCCACCTGTGTTATTTAAAATTTTTTATTCTTAGATGAGTACAATTCTATCTGGTTGGAATAAAAGTGTAATGTAGTCTATTTTAAAAGAGGGCAAGTCTTTACTCTCCAAATGTAGACTTATCTATTGATCAAACATCCCTTCTGTCTAAATTCCATGTCTGTTTCCTCCTCAGAATTATAAACCTGTGTTTCTCAGGCTAATGGCTCACACAAAGGTCAGTCAAACTCTAGTCACTGGTATTTTGAAAATGGTTATTATTACATGAAAAAAATATAGCTGTGAGAATCAGGATTGGTAAGGAATAGTCTCCAGGATGCAAATGAAAATGATGGTAAATTGTTGCATATATTAATTAGTTTTTTAACTAATTACACAATACCACCTGGCTATATTTTAGCTGCACTATAGGGAGAAAGGCTAGGGTGCTGACTACATGATTATAGGCTTATCAAGAAAAATGTCAATCTTTAAAGAAACGTCAGAAGTTTGATTTTCTTTTTTCCTCCAAGACTAGATAGGTTGAGAACTGCTGCTGTAGAGCCTAAGACCATTGGAAAACACAGTTATTTACATTACGATTCATTAACAGTAGCAAATTACAGTTATGAAGTAGCAATAAAAATACTTTTATGGTTGGGGAGTCACCACAACATGAGGAACTATATTAAAGGGTCCCTGCATTAAAAAGGTTGAGAACCACTGAGATAGATAGATGATAGATAGATAGATAGATAGATAGATAGATAGATAGATAGATGATAGATAGTAAACACAGACTCAATAATGAGATATTCACACAGCCTGAAGTCTGGAGGCAAAGAGAGGCTTGACCATTCACCTGAAGCCTGGCTTTTTATCTTCTCTCAGTGTTTAAAACACCCATTTGCTCAGATTCTCAATGCAGCTTTTTAAGTTTCTTCCATCTGTCTAGCTTTAGCCTCTGGGAATAGAAAGATCTGTTTAGCAACATTGACCACTTTAATGTATAGCTGATAGAAGAGATTTTCTGAAGATATATATGTGTGTGTGTGTGTGTGTGTGTGTGTGTGTGTGTGTGTGTGTGTGTATTAAAATCAAGGACACAAGAAGAAATGAAGGAATTCTGCTTTTTCATTTAACTCAATTTTTCTTTCTTTCAAGGGCTAGAGCAATTGTCATGCTTTCTTTTCTACTTAAAAGTTGTGGGCTGTCCTAATCACTAGTAGAGCAACCTAAAAACCCACCTGTTTTCTCTGAGAAAGGACTGAGCTTTCACAAGAAGCTTCCTGCTAAAATAAAACAAGGCCTTCAGATTGCTGGATATATTTTAATTTCATTTCTATTGGGTTTGAATGAGTGAAGGGGAAAGTAAAACATTTGGGAGGCTAGCTATCTGAATTTGTGCCAGTAACTTGTATTCTGACAAACTCCATGATGCCTGTCCTGCTTTGCAGAACCTGTTTCCCAGAATACTCCCATTTCACAGATGCCATAAACCAAGAACCATATACAACCCCCTGAGGGGGGGGCGTGGAAGTGCTGGTGCCAGACAAGTCTCTGAGTGTAATCTCACTTCCCCCATCCCAACTCACGGGGGACTGCAAAGCCCACAAAGTGTCCGGACATACATATTTGGGGGACAAAGGAACTAAAGGGTATAAAGGGAAGGCTTCATTCATATTCATCACTCAGGATTTGGAGACTGACTCTCCTGAGTCATGGCACTAGTGTGTCTGCAAATAAAGACTACTAAATATCCTCTGAGTGCCCCTCTGATTAATTCTCCCGCTCCACCTGGCAGCTTATCTGCAAACTGAGGATTCCAAGTAAATGTTAACCTTTCTTCTCTCTTCTCTTCCTCCCTCTTATCTTTCTTTGCCTCAGATATACATGTTTAAAAATTGCAAAAGAACTACCATGTTGCAAAAAATTAAATATTACAAGTAGTGAAGGCTCATCATCCCCCCTTTTAATTATACTGTAATATGTTTAGTTAATATCTATCATCTCACATAATATTTTTTTCTGTTGTGGTGAGAATTTTTAAGATCTACTCTCTTAATAAATATACAATATTACAATATATAATACACAATATACAATAAACAGGTTCTGCAAATATACAATACAATGTTGTTAACTATAGTCACCATGTTGTACACTACATACCCAAAACTTATTTTTTAACTGGAAGTTTGTACCTTTTGACCACCTTCATCTGTTTTCTCTACCCCCACTCCTATTTGGCAACCACCAATCTAGTCTCTATTTAATCCCACTCTCCAGAGGTTGACAATTCTTAATAGGTTGGTATAAATTCAGACTTTAAAAAATCTTTATTGTTGAAAGTATTACCTAGGTTCTCCTTTTTCCCCCATTAACCTCTTCCAGGCCACTCCCATCCCCACCCTGCCAACCCTTACCACTCCATTGTCTGTATCCACGGGATGAGTGGATAAAAACAAACCAACCATGGTATACTTACACATTGAACTATTATACAACAATAAATTTAGACTTTTAATAAGCATATATAAATGTATACATTTAGATATATAACTTATTTTAGCTTATAAAAATTGGATATTTATATACTTTACTATATTTTTTAATTTACCAATATACCATGAATACTTTCCTCATTGCATGACTCAGTAGTATCCTGATATCATGATCTATTTAACTGTTTCCTTATTAACAGAAATTTCATTTACACAAAAAAATGTATATGAATTATGCTACAACAAATATGCTTGTACAACGCAAGCTTTTTTGTAGCATAAATTACTAGAAATGAAAATCCTATGTTAAGGTATCTACATATTTAAATATTTTTAGATTTTGTCAAATTTCCTTTTAAAAAGGTTGAATCAATTTAAATGTCCATCATTAATGTATAAGAGGGTCTGTTTCCTAGAACACTTACCAATTTGGGGTATTTTAATCCTTTAATTGTGTTGCCAGTTTGAAAAATCACATGTTGGTGTTGTTTTAATTTCATTCATAGTTGGTGAAACCGAATGACTTTTTATATTTTTGATGGCTATTTATATTCTTTCTTTTGAAGGACCTGTTTCTACCAGGAAATGCAGAGGGCAAACAAGCCAGGTCTTGTGACAGAGCTCTGGTAATGAGAAAAGTTTATCACCTGTGCTTAGAAAAATAAAAAGAAGAGTGTTTATTTTTATTAGAATTACAAATATGTTGCTTTAAATGGTAAAGACTGAAAGGAAAGTAGAATGGGTCACTTCTAAGGACACACAGGTAGGCTTCATAGTATATTTCAGAGACAGTAAGTCACTTGAACAGAAGAAAACATGGTGTGATAACACTGCTGGAGAAGCTGACAGTGTAATTCTAAACATTCATCCATTTGTTCATACTCAACAAGTATTTCTGAGCACCTACAATGTGGATATCAGTGGTGAACAAATATTCTAGTCTCTGAAGTAAAACTGATTGAGTTTCAATTTTAGCTCCACTTCTATATCTGTATGATCTGTGTAAATCCCGCTATGTGTTTGTGTTGTAGTTTCCTCATCTGCAAAATGGATATAATAATAATATATAGCTCATAGAGATGCTGAGAGGATTAAATGAGATAATGCAAGTAAAGTTCTATGCAAGGAGTAAGCACCTAATGGGACTGATATTTGCAATTCCTGGCAAATGAGTTGCTGTTTTCCTTTCCAAAATCAACTCTGGAGAAATTATAGAAGCCAAAGTGAAAGATAGATTACAGGAAAAACAGCAACCACAACAAAAACACTGTGAAGAACCTCTGAGAATACTGAAAGCTGCTTGAACTGGTGTGTGTAGAAGATAGGTAGTTGTATCTTGGTGTAGGCATCAGATAAGATATGGCAGAAAAAAATCTTTTAGAGCTCTACTGCTGACTCTCCACTGTGTACCTTTAGTATAATTACTGCTTGCTTTATTCATTATAGAAATCAGCTGCAAAAGTCCAAACTGCCTGTATCAGCATGCTAATGTATAGATGGGAAATACAAAATCCTGCTGGGGTGAGGACTTTTGAGCACTGGAATGTACTAACCAGTTGCCCTCTGGTGTTCATTTATCCACCTCTCCATCTCCAAATTATTAGATCTGATGGATTGCTATTCAAGGTGACTGACTGAAGGAGTTGCCTCATGAGGTGCCAGGATATAGGAGTAACACTAGTTCTGTGGTGTCTATGGCTCTTCACTTGGACTAGACCAGAATGTGGCCTTGGGCCCTTCCTTAATATACATATATTAGATGAAGTAGCTAATATCCTCAGGAAACAAAAATTGGCATATCTAGACTTCTGAGTAGGATGAAAACTGCAATAAAAAGGGTAAATTGGGGGAGAAAAATGGCGGCAGAGTAGACAGACGCGTCTGGAGCTTTCTCACTGGGTAGAGGGAGAGAGAGCAGCTGAGAGTCTCACTGGGAGTGATTGTTGGCAAGTTAAGAGTCAGTTATCCTCCAGGAGAAGATGGGGGACTGATGGACAGGGCTCTCCTGGCCAGGTAACCCCACTGCCACGGGGATTTTGTCTGCCGGAGTAAGCAGGGCAAGGGCGGAGACCACGCCATCTTGCAGAGGGAGGTGGATGTCTGCGGCGGTTTGACACCTGTAGCTGAAGCACCCACCGAACAGCCGGGGACCCAGGCACCTAGAACACCGCTCTCCAATCTGCGCAGACACGGACTCAGAGGAGCTCCACACAGGACACAGAAAGGTCAGATTTCACCTGGGATAAGTGCCTTGTGTGCTGTACCTGGGCGTGTTGTAGTTTGTGCCTTTCAATCAACATAGGAGAGAGAACTACATAACCAGACACCCAGAGAAGAAAGACCATGGGCAGAAAAAGAAACAGCCCACAAAAGACAGAAAGGCAGGTATCACCAGAAAAGGAAGTAAACGAAATAGAAGCAGAAATAAGCCTGCCAGAGAAAGAGTTAAGAGAAATGATCATAAGGTGGATGAAAAGAATGCAAGACAAAATCCACAATGTGAGTAAGAGCCAAGAAGAAATGAAGAAGAAGCAAGAAGAAATGCAGAAGAACCTAGAGGAGGTGCAGAATAATAAAGAAGAAATGAAAAATGACATCACTGCTATAAATAACTCAATAGAAAACATCAAAAGTAGACTAGAAGAAGCAGAGGACCGCATCAGTGAGCTAGAAGACACGGTAGGAAAAAAATAACCAAGTACAGCAGCTTCTAGAAAAAAAATTAAAAAGCAAGAGGAGAGCCTAAGGGAACTTTGGGATAACATAAAACAAAACAACATCTGCATAATTGGGGTTCCAGAAAGAGTGGACACTGAACAAGGATTAGAGAAGCTGTTTGAAGAAATAATGACAGAAAATTTCTCCAATATAGGAAAAAAAAAAAACATACAAATCCAAAAAGATCACAGAGTCCCAAGCAAAATTAACCCTAACGAACCAACACCAAGGCAAACTATAATTAAATTGGCAAACACTGACGACAAAGTAAGAATCTTAAAAGCAGCCAGAGAGAAACAGAAAGTTACCTACAAAGGAACCCCCATAAGACTAGCTACTGACTTCTCAACAGAAACTCGTAAGGCCAGAAGAGAATGGAATGGAATATACAAAGTCATGCAAAGAAGGGACTGAATCCCAGAATACTGTACCCTGCAAGACTCTCAATCAAAATTGGAGGTGAAATCAGAAGCTTCACAGACAAAAAAGGACTAAGGGAATATATTACCACCAAACCAGCAATGCAAGAAATGTTGAAGGGTCTGCTGTAATAAAAAGAAAGAGGAAGTGAAAAAGGAACTCGGGGGTAAGGACTAAAAATGGCAACAGATAAGTACTTATCAATAATAACTTTAAATGTAAACAGATTAAATGCTCCAATCAAAAGACATAGGGTAACTGATTGGATAAGAAAACATGATCTATATATCTGCAGTCTGCAAGAAACCCACCTTAGGAAAAGAGATGCACACAGATTGAGGGTGAAGGTATAGAAGATGCTATTTCAGGCAAATGGAAATGAAAAAAAAGCTGGGGTTGCAATACTTATATCTGACAAATTAGATCTCAAAGTGAAGGACATAACAAGAGATAAAGAAGGCCAGTTCATAATACTAAAGGGAACAATCCAACAAGAAGAAATAACTCTGGTAAACATAGATGCACCCAATATAGGAGCTCCTAAATACATAAAAAACTGTTGGAGGATATTAAGGGAGAGATTGACAGCAATATAATCATAGTAGGAGACTTTAATACCCCACTGTCACCATTGGACAAATCCTCTAAACAAAAAATCAGCAAAGAAACATCAATCCTAAATGACTCACTAGACCAGATGGAATTAACTGACCTCTTCAGAACATTTCACCCCAAAGCCACAGAATATACATTCTTCTCCAGTGCACATGGGTCATTTTCAAAGATAGATCATATGTTGGGTCATAAGAATAGTCTCTTCATATTAAAGAAGATAGAAATCATATCAAGCAATTTCTCAGACCATAGTGGCATAAAACTGGAAATCAACTATAATAAAAACAATAGAAAGAAATCAAACAAATGGAGAATAAACAGCATGCTATTAAACAACGACTAGGTAACCAAAGAGATCAAGGAAGAAATAAAAAACATCATGAAAACAAATGACAATGACAGCACAACAATCCAAAATTGATGGGACACAGTGAAAGCAGTCTTGAGAGGGAAGTTCATAGCCCTACAAGCCTACTGCAAAAAAACAGGAAGCTATGGTAATAAATTACCTAACCCTAAAACTTAAAGAGCTAGAAAGAGAGCAACAAGAAAAGCCCAGTGTAAAAGTAAGGAAGAAAATAGTAAAGATCAGAGCGGAGATAAACAACATGGAAACCAAAGAAACAATTAAAAAGATCAACAAAACCAAGAGCTGGTTCTATGAAAAGATAAACAAGATTGATGGACCTCTAGCCAGGCTCACCAAGAAGCAAAGAGAGAAGACCCAAATAAACAAAATCAGAAATGAAAGAGGAGAAATAACAACAGACCCTGACAAAATATAAAGGATTGTTAAAAAAATACTATGAAGAACTCTATTCCAACAAACTGGACAACCTGCAAGAAATGGACATATTCCTATAAAAATATAACATTCCAAAACTCAATGAGGAAGAATCTAATCATCTCAATAGGCCAATAACTATGGAAAAAATTGAAGCAGTCATCAAAAAGCTTCCAGCAAATAAAAGCCTGGGACCAGATGGCTACACAGGAGAGTTTTACAAAACATTCAAGGAAGAATTAAAACCTATCCTCCTAAGGCTATTCAAAAACATTCAAGAAGAAGGAACAAGTCCAAACACCTTCTATGAAGCCAGCATCACCCTAATACCAAAACAAGATAAAGACAACACAATGAACAAGAATTATAGGCCAATATCTCTCATGAACATAGATGCCAAAATCCTCAACAAAATTCTAGCAAATCGGATCCAGCAGTACATCAGAAAGATCATACACCATGACCCAGTAGAATTTATCCCAGGAATGCAGGGATGGTACAATATCCGCAAATCAAAAAACGGGATACATCACATAAACAAATTGAGAGATAAATATCACATAGTCATATCAATTGATGCAGAAAAAGCATTTGAAAAAAATCCAACACTCTTTCTTGATAAAAACTCTCAGCAAAGTGGGAATAGAAGGCTCATACCTCAACATCATAAAAGCCATATATGATAAACCCACAGCTAACATCATACTCAATGGGCAAAAACTAAAACCATTTCCCCTAAGAACAGGAACTAGACAGGGATGCCCACTCTCACCTCTCCTGTTTGACATAGTACTGGAAGTATTAGCCATTGTAATTAGACAAGAAGAAGAAATAAAAGGCATCCAAATTGGAAAAGAAGAAGTAAAGCTGTCCTTATTTGCAGATGACATGTTACTGTATATAAACCCCGAAGGACTCCATCCCAAAACTAATTGACTTAATAAATGAATTTGGCAATGTAGCAGGATACAAAGCGAATGCCAAGAAATCTGTGGCATTTCTGTATACTAATAGTGAAATTACAGAAAGACAGACTCAAAAAGCAATTCCATTTACCGTCGCATCAAAAAAAAAAATAAGATACCTAGGAATGAACCTAACTAAAGAGGTAAAAGACCTATATGTAGAAAACTACAGGACACTGAAAAAAAGAGAGAGAGGAAGATGTTAACAGATGGAAGAGCATACCATGCTCATGGATTGGAAGAATCAACATCATTGAAATGTTTATACTACCCAAAGCAATCTATAGATTCAATGCACTACCCATTAAAATACCAACGACATATTTCACAGACCTAGAAAGAATTCTTCATAGATTCATCTGGAACAAAAAAAACACCACGAATAGCCACAGCAATTCTGAGAAAGAAGAATAAAGTAGGTGGGATCTCAATACCAGATTTCAAGCTATATTACAAAGCAACTGTTCTCAAAACAGCCTGGTACTGGCACAAGAACAGACATATAGACCAATGGAATAGAATAGAGAACCCAGACATTCACCCAAAGCACTATGCTCAACTAATATTTGACAAAGGAGGAATGAACATGCAATGGAGTCAAGATAACCTCTTCAACAAATGGTGTTTGGAAAATTGGACAGATACATGCAAAAAAATGAAACTGGACCACCAACTTACACCAAATACAAAAATAAACTCAAAATGGATACAGGACTTAAACATTAGAAGGGAAACCATAAAAATACCAGAGGAATCCACAGGCAGCACAATCTCAGCATATGCCGAAACGTTTTTACTGATACTGCTCCAAAGGCAATGGAAGCTAAAGAAAAAAATAAACAAATGGGACTACATCAAAATAAAAAGATTTTGTACAGAAAATGGAACCATCAACAAAACAACAAGAAAGACCACTGTTTGGGAGAACATATTTGTAAATGTTATCACTAATAAAGATTTAATCTCCAACATCTACAGCCAAGTTATACAACTTAATAAAAGGAAGATAAATGATCCAATTAAAAAATGGACAATAGACCTAAATAGAAACTTTTCAAAAGATGACAGAAGGAAGGCCAAGAGACACATGAAAACATGTTCAAAATCACTAATTATCCGAGAGTTGCAAATCAAAAAGACAATGTGATACCATCTTACACCTGTCAGAATGGCAATCATCAACAAATCAACAAAGGACAAGTGTTGGCGAGGATAAGAAAAAGGAACCCATATTCACTGTTGGTGGGAATGCAGACTGGTGCAGCCACTGTGGAGAACAGTATGGAGTTTTCTTAAAAAAGTAAAAATGGATCTCCCATTTGACCCTGTAATCCCACTCTTAGGAATTTATCCTAAGAAATTACAAACACTAATCAAAAAAGATTTATGCACCCCTATGCTCATAGCAGCACAATTTACAATAGCTACAATTTGGGAACAGCCTAGGTGCCCATCAGCAGATGAGTGGATCAGAAAACTGTGGTACATCTACACAATGGAATTCTATGCTGCCATTAAAAAGAAAGAACTCTTACCATTTGCAGCAACCTGGATGGAACTTATGCTTAGTGAAATAAGCCATTCAATGAACGAGATCGCCATATGATCTCACTCCTTTTTGGATAATAAAGAACACTGTAAACTGATGAACAAAAGTATAGATACAGAGGCAGTAAAGCATCAAACAGACTGTGATATTATAGCAGGAAGATTAAGGAGAGGTGGGGTAGATAAGAGATCAACCAAAGGACTTGTATCTATGCATATAAGCATAACCAATGAACATAGACACTGGGGTGTTGTGGTTTGCCTGGGGGGGGGGGGGGCAATGGGCAGATATGTATACATGTAACACAATAAAAAAAAAGACCAACATAAAGTGGAAAAAATAAAATAAAATAGAAATAATTATATAATAAAGGGTAAATTGGACAACATATAACATCCAGTAAGGAATTATTAGAATAGAAATGCAAGTAATTTAAAATATGCTAGGTAAATATATTTAAGGAGTTAAGGTATAAATTAGTAATATGAAATAAAATAATTTAATATAATAAGGGTCATATGGAAAATATTAGCCTGGAGATACTTATTTACAATTTCTGACACTCTTCATTTCTTTGTGTAGACCTCAGTTTCCATCTCATATTAGCCTGACAATATTTATTTATATTATTTTTAAATGAATTTCTATTTTAGAATACATTTAGGTTTATCAAAAAATTACAAAGATAATACAGAGAGTTTCCTTATTCCCTCAATTTTCTTTCCTCTATTGTTAATATCTTATATTAGTATAATAGCAGTATCATTGGTATGATACATTTATGTAGACTAGCTACATAAATTATTTGGAATTCTTTTATATGGTAGATTTGTATGTTATCCTTAACTTATTTGTTTACTAAATCATTTATATCATTATGAACTTATGGATATTTATTTTATACTTTGGACTATAATCCAATACCATTTTATTTCTTCTTAAAATAATTCTTATAGAATTCTTTTCCAACTTTGGCTATTCCCCCCACCCCCCAGTTGATTGCTATGTCCCACTGACATGTCTTCATCATTTTAAAACATTTTTTTAACTTTCTGATGCTACAAGATATTCTAGGCTCTTCTTGTATATTTCTAGCTCTAACCCTAGAATCAACCATTTTTTCAAGGAGCCCTGGCTATTTTTATTGTATAGTGAAATTAGAAGCCAAGATCTAGGTACTGGGTGAAACATTTCTTGTTGTGCTGGTGAAAAATTATCTCAGCTTTGATTTGCTCAACACAGTATTTATTCAACCTTTATTTTCAAAGTATTTTCCCCCTTGGATATAGAATTATTTTGGAGCTTACATTATTTCTGATAAGAAGTCAGTATTTACATTTTCCTTTATTCCTTTACATGTAAGGTGGTATATTTCTTCCTCTGGCTGCATTTAGGATTTTTTTCCATGTACTTGGTTTTCAGCACCTTGATTATGATGTGCCTGGTGTAATTTTCTCTCTTTATACTGGTTGGGATTTGTAGAGTTTTTTTTTGATTTGTGAATTCAGAGTTATCAAATAAGAAAACTTTCACCCTTTATCTCTTCCAATATTTTCTCTGAACTTCCATCCTGGCATCCAATTACATATAGATTAGACCACTTGATATTGACCCACTTGTCACTGAGACTATGGCTATCTCATTCTACACTCCCCTGCCCACCACTTTGTGCTTTGATTTGGGTAGTTTCTTTTGTTATGTCTTCAAATTTACTTATTTTCTGTAGTGTCTAATTTCCTGTCAATCCCAACCAGTAAACTTTTCATTTCAAATTCTGTAATTTTCAACTCTAGTAGTTTTACTTGGTTGTTTTTTATATTTTCCATTTCTTTCTTCATTATGTTAATATTTTCCTTTAAGCCCAGGAATGCATTTTAATAGCTAGCTATTCTGACAGTTTATCTGCTAATTCTATCCTCTCTGTCATTTCTGTGTCTTTTTCTATTGTCTGAATTTTTCCTGTGTATATATCATATTTACTTGTTTCTTTTTTCTTAATCTTTATTATTCAGATTATTACATTTGTTTCTCTTTTTTCCCCTCCATAGCACCCTTCCACCCAGCTCCCACCCTTCCCTCTGCCCTTACCTCCCTCCCATTGATCTCATCCATAGTGTATGATTTTTGTCCATTCTCTCCCTGTATACCCTTCACCCCTTTCCCTCTGAGAATGAGCAGTCCACTCCCTTTCTGTGCTCCTGATTCTATTATATTCACTAGTTTATTCTGTTCATCAATTTTTAATTCACTTAATTTTTAGATTCACTTGTTGATAGATATGTATTTGTCGTTCCTAATTTTTATCTTTACCTTTTTCTTCTTCCTCTTCTTAAAGAGTACCTTTCAGTATTTCATATAATACTGGTTTGGTGTTGATGAACTCCTTTAGCTTTTTCTTAACTTTGTTGGGTAGAGTAATCTTGGTTGTAGGTTCTTGCTATTCATCACTTTGAGTATTATTGCCACTCCCTTCTGGCCTGAATAGTTTCTGTTGAGAAATCAGCTGACAATCCTTTGGGTGCTCCCTTGTAGGTAATGAACTGTTTTTCTCTTGCTGCTTTTAATATTATCTCTTTATCTTTTGCTCTTGGTATTTTAATTATGATGTGCCTTGGTGTGGTCCTCTTTGGATTCCTTTTATTTGGGGTTCTGTGTGCTTCCTGGACTTGTAAGTCTATTTCTTTTACCAGATGTGGGAAGTTTTCATTCATTATTTCTTTAAATAGGTTTTCAGTATCTTGCTCTCTCTCTTCTTCTGGCACCCCCACAATTCTGATGTTGGTATGCTTGAAGCTGTCCCAGAGGCTTCTTACATTATCTTCACATTTTTGGATTCTTTTCTCTTCTTGCTTTTCCAGTTGAGTGTTTTCTGCTTCTTTATATTTCAAATTTTTGACTTTATTCTTGCCTTCCTCTAGTCTGCTGTTAGGACTCTATATAATATTTTTTATTTCAGTCAGTGTCTCTTTTGCATCTCCTCTTGGGACTTGATAAATTTATCCATCTTTTCTAGCATATATTCTTGAAAAACCTTATAAGTGTGGTTTTGAACTCTATATCCAGTCTTTTTTTTTTTCCCTCCATTTCTTTTGTTTGTGATCCCTTCCCTTGTCTTGGCATTTTCACTATGCCGGGGAAACTTCTGTGTTGAATTCAGACTTATGATACCAGACTTGCAAAACCGAAGTAGCCTCTGTTGAGCTTGGGATGGGTGGAGTCTCAGGGCTTAAGGGACTGCCTTGCCTTCCAGTCGGCCCTGCTCTCCACGACCCCTGAGTCTCACGTGACTGGGCAATTGCTGGAGCGGTCCTTGTGCGTGCACGGGTGCACCCACAGTGCCTCTAGACCGCTGCCTTTCTGGCTCCCCTGGGCACCAGGGCCACAGGAGTCTAGGTCCCCAGGGTTTCTCCCGAAACAGGGGCTTAGTGGAGTCAGAAGTGGCACAGTTGGGAGGGTCTGTCTCCCGCCCACTCGCGACAGCCAGCAGCACAATCAGCAATCTGTCCTCTGTGGCGCAGTGCTGTGCGCGCCACCAATCCTCTGATCTTTTATGACTCCCCTAAATTTTCGTGCACTTCTCCCTTTTCACAGTCCAAACTCCCCCTGTATTAGTTTCAGCTGGATCTGGGGTTTAGTGTCATAAGATAAGGGGTTCAATGCTGTTGGGAGTCTCCGTTTCCCTCCCACCAAAGAAAGCCAGCCAGGTACTCCGGCACCCACTCTCTCAGCGCTCGTGTCTCCATACCTCAGCTTTTTGCAGCTCCTCTGGGTTTCTGTGAACACCTCTCTTTCCTTCTAGCTGTAGAACTTCCACTCATCCAGCTTTCCTGTGGTTCTGGATGATGTCCGTTCTGTCTTTTTAGTTGTAGTTTTGAAATAGTTGTGCGAGGCAGCAGTGTAGGTGTTTACCAATGCCGCCATCTTGGATTCTCCTCATATTTACTTGTTTCTTTACCTGCCTCGTAATTTTTTATTGGATGCTGAATATTGTGAATGTTTTGTTGTCAAGTGCCTGGCTTTTGCTGTCTTATTTTAAAGAAAATTCAATTTTGCTTTTACAGGCAGTTACATCACTTCCATACCAACTTCAAACTTTCAAAGTTTGTTTACAAGGGTTAGGTCTAATATAGACTTTACTGTAGGGCTAAGTTAGCATTATTACTAAGGTGTGATCATTCCTGGGCCTATACTTAAATTACTGAGAGCTCAGTAATATTTCTCAACTCTGGCTGTTTGGAACTCAAGCATTCTTAACCCTGGATAAGCTCTGGCAACTGTTTTGCTTACAGCTTCACAACAGTTGTTCTTTGTCCATCTTCACTGAAGTTTCACTATGTATGCACAAAATATGTATCAAATACTCAAGGGAACCAATATATAATTTTCTAGAGGTTTTTTTCCTTTGCATAGCTAACTCCTCTCTATTACTCTGCTATACTAATTATAGCTGCCTTGGTCTCCCTACCAGTGGTTCTCAACCTTTTTTAATGCTGTGACCTTTTAATACAGTTCCTCACGTTGTGGTGACCCCCAATCTTAAAATTATTTTCATTGCTACTTCATAACTGTAATTTTGCTACTGTTAATGAATCATAATGTAAATATCTGTTTTCTGATGGTCTTAGGCTCTACAGCAGCGGTTGAAAACTGCATCTCTTCTCTGTCTTAAGTCAGCACTATCACTGTGCTCTGCTTGAGCTTTCCATTCCCTGCTGTGGTCCAGAAATTGCCTCCAGACAGCAAGCTAGGACAATCACAGAGATAACTTCATTTGTTTTCCTTCTTTCAAAAATCATAGTCCTGCCCTGTCTGTTGTCTATTGTCTGAAAACAATTTTTCCTATATTTTTTCCAGTTTTCTACTTAGTTATGTTAAGAGGACATATCTAGTGCCAGTTACTTTATCATGGATGGAAGTAGAAATTCTACTCATAAAAATGTAATAGAGGAAATGAAAACTAAGACTGATGGAATCAAAATCAAGATGAATGTAGCTAACAAATAAATTAGTTAGTTAAAAATTGAGGAACTTCCCAGAAGTCAGCAGGGAAGATAAGGAAATATAAATTATAAAGAAAAATCTAAGGGCTATGGAGATGGAAATAAAAGTTTCAACATCAAATAAAAATGAGTCCAGGAAATAGGTAATATAAAAAATAGAGAAGTAACTGCTTTAAGAAAAAATGAAGATACAGGTGGTTTTTTTGTTTTGTTTTGTTTATTTATTTATTTTTTGGAATGGAGATATAATGAAAGATTTCATGTTGAAAAAAGTCATAGAGTGCCAAGAAGGAAAACCTATGCTAGTTACTATACAGTGAACATTAAGAGCATCAAATAAAAAATTCTAAAAGCATCTTGAAAGAACACACAGCACACCTACAAAGGTAAAAGCATCAGATTGATCAATGTCTATATTAGATGTAAAAAGAAAATAGAGTATTCCTGGTGAGATGAATAAAAGCTTCGCAGGAGAAAAAAAAAGCCTGGGATGGAGGGACACCAGAGAAAGAACTGAATTGATCAAAGGCTCCACAGTCTTAGTTTAATGGTGCAAAAGGGCTTGTGTATTTCTTTAGGGCAGAAAATTAAGCATAATTCCCCTCTACTGAATCATCTTTCTCCGCTGGAGTTAGAATTATTTCATTTTGTATTTGTCTTGTACTTGTATTTTATACATTTCAAGTTGCTTTAATATTCATTACACATTTTAATTTTGTGGAAATGGAAGATTGTTATTGTGTTCATGTGGTAATATTTGCCCCATTGTATAGATAAGAAAGCTTAGACTCCTTTTTTTAAAAAACTCTAACTATTTAACTATCAGATGTCTGCTGTTTCTTCAGTAGTAAGGATCATAAAAGTTTAGGTGTGCTGAGTGGTTATGAATTTATTTGCCAAATGGATCTTGCTTGAAAAGACCTTTTGACTGGGACAGGCGTTATCAAGTGAAGAGGGGACTGTTATATTTCTACTATCATGTTTTTATGAGAGACCACCCATGAGAAGTCTGTGTTCTTCTGTATTTGGCTTTCTGTATTGTGATTGTCCTCAGCTCTGAGATATTATCCAATAATGAAAAAAAAATCTCTTCCCACTTGAAGTTTTTGTTAGTCATTTATGTGGATAAGGTTTTATTGGTATAATTATTGTAAATATGGTACACATGAAGAGTGGCTCCAATTGGATTTTTAGAGCATAAATATATGATAATTAATTTCATGGCAACTTACACAAATCTTCTTGCCCTGAAAGCTACCAGCAGGAGAGATAGTATTGTGTGTCAGATAAATGTTAGAGAGGAATAAACCCCTACTCTAATTTTTTTCTTTGCTAAATATGAACTGTCTCTTTCCCATGGAGCTCATAAAGACCCTCCACATTGTCAGCTATACACGAACATTCTTTTTACCAACTACCCTAAGGTTGTAAAACTTCCAGTGAAGGAACAAAAAAGCACAATAATTCTAAGAAACAGGAGCAATACTTCCTTATTAAAGAGGAATGAAATCATGAGTGTAGCAGTGTGTCAGGCCCATGGCTAGTCTCCCCTCTGGAAGGGTGATGAGCTGCAGAGAACATGCTCTGTCAATGTAGAATGTGTTCTGCTTTGTGACTATGCTTTCACTTGTGTCTACATTTAAATGATGTACTGTTTGAGAATCTGGCAATCTCTGTCTCCACTACACTCTCTCCTCTCCCC
Source organism: Lasiurus cinereus (assembly GCA_011751065.1). NCBI lineage: Eukaryota > Metazoa > Chordata > Mammalia > Chiroptera > Vespertilionidae > Lasiurus > Lasiurus cinereus. The sequence goes on from JAAGEH010000037.1 coordinate 2,065,777, forward strand.
CATATCCTCTCTTCTCTCTATTCTCTCTCTCTCTCTCTCTCTCTCTCTCTCTCTCTCTCTCTCTCTCTGTCCCCACCTCTATTCTTCTCTCTCTCTCTCTCTTCCTTTTTCTCCAGCAAAACCTTCATGCTATGAAAGCACAAGCCCTTGAATAGTTCATTGAAATAAAAATAAAGATGGATGGGACCTGAATTTCTAAGATGGAGTTCCAAATGTAAAAGATGAAGTGGGCCAGGGAAAATGAACCATTTGTACAGCTGAGTCTGAAAAACTTTTAGTAATAGTTAATTTATATCTTAATATCCTTTACAATTTTAAGATTTGATTTTTATTGTGCTTTAACTTTTTTTAATTTAATAAATCTTTATTGTTCAGAATATGACATTTGTTTCTCTTTTTCCCCCCATAGCTCCCCTCCACCCGGCTCCCACCCCTTTCTCTCCCCTTACCTCCCCCTGCATTGTCCTCATCTATAGATGTATGATTTTTGTCCAGTCTCTCCCTGCACCTCCCTCACCCCTTTCCCCCTGAGAATTTTCAGTCCACTCCCTTTCTATGCTCCTGATTCTATTATATTCACTAGTTTATTCTGTTCATCATATATTTCATTCATTTGATTTTTAGATTCACTTGTTGATAGATATGTATTTGTCATTCCTAATTTTTATCTTTACCTTTTTCTTCTTCCTCTTCTTAAAGAGTACCTTTCAGTATTTCATATAATACTGGTTTGGTGTTGATGAACTCCTTTAGCTTTTTCTTAACTTTGTTGGGTAGAGTAATCTTGGTTGTAGGTTCTTGCTATTCATCACTTTGAGTATTATTGCCACTCCCTTCTGGCCTGAATAGTTTCTGTTGAGAAATCAGCTGACAATCCTTTGGGTGCTCCCTTGTAGGTAATGAATTGTTTTTCTCTTGCTGCTTTTAATATTATCTCTTTATCTTTTGCTCTTGGTATTTTAATTATGATGTGCCTTGGTGTGGTCCTCTTTGGATTCCTTTTATTTGGGGTTCTGTGTGCTTCCTGGATTTGTAAGTCTATTTTTTTCACCAGATGTGGGAAGTTTTCATTCATTATTTCTTCAAATAGGTTTCAGTATCTTGCTCTCTCTCTTCTTCTGGCATCCCCACAATTCTGATGTTGGTACACTTGAAGTTGTCCCAGAGGCTCCTTACACTATCTTTACATTTTTGGATTCTTTTTTTTTTCCTTTCTAGTTTTCTGCTTCTTTGTATTTCAAATTTTTGACTTGATTCTTGTCTTCCTCTAGTCTGCTATTGCCGGAAACTGAACATTGTTTTACTAATAGAAAGATATGGACAGGAAGCCCGGAAGGCTAGTCAACAATCTTAATTGTTCTAACTTCTCATTGTTTAGTTGAGACATGGTTAGCTGAAGTGGCCTCCACCTCTGTCTTTTGTATTTTTGCTATTGAAATTTCCTGCCTAAAGGCTATGGGTATGTCCCAAAGCCTCAATAAAAGGGATAGCAAGGTCAGAGCAAGGGGAGTCTTCCCACTAGAGGAAAGCTCCTGCCTGGCCCCCCATAATTCCCAAATTAATACTTTTCTAGTCTCTTTTCATTTGTGTATGGCCTCCTCCAGAACCTGAACCCTGAACAGGAACCCTGAACCACCTGGGATGTGAAAGGGGTTTCCACATGCTATTAAGTCTCTGTATAATATTTTTTATTTCAGTCAGTGTATGTTTAATTTCTAGTTGGTGCTTTTTCATCTCCTCTTGGATATCGCTAACTTTATCCCTCTTTTCTAGGAAATTCTTGAAAAACCTTATAACTGTGGTTTTGCACTCTATATACAGTCATTTGTTTTCCTCCATTTCTTTTGTTTGTGATCTGTTCCTTTGTCTCTGCATTTTCACTATGCCTGGAGAACTTCTGTGTTGGATTCAGCCTTATGATACAAGACTTACAAAACTGAAAAAGCCTCTCTGTTCAGCTTGGATGGTGGGGTGGTGGGGAGTCTCAGGGCTTAGTAGACTGCCTTGGCTTCCAGTCATCCCTCATCACACGGCCCCTGTGTCTCAAGTGTATCTCAGTAATTGGTGCAGCTCTTTCTGTGCGCACGCGCATGCCTCCAGACCTCTGCCTTTCTGGTTCCCTTGCACTCCGGAACCCGTATAAGTCTGGGTCCCCAGGGTCTCGCCTGAAACTGGGATTCAATGCAGTTATAAGTGGCATAAGTTGGGAGGCTCTGTCTCCCACCCACTAGAGAAAGCCAGTGGCACAATCAGTAGTCTATCCCCTCTGTCCATATTGGTGTGCATGCCCCAGACTTCTGCCCTTTCGTGGCTCCCCTAAATTTCCATGCACTCCTCCCTTTTCACAGTCCAGACTTTCCCCATATGAGTCTCCCTAGAGCTGGGGTTCAATGCAGTAGGATAAGGGGTTCAGTTCTGTTTGTAGTCTGCGTCTTCCTCCCACCAGAGGAAGCCAGCCAGGCACACCACTGCCCACTCTCTCCATGCATGCATCTCCTTACCCCAGCTTTTTGCAGCTCTTCTGAGTCTCTGTGAGCCCCTCTCTTTCCTTCTAGTTGTACAATTTTCACTCAGCCAGCTTTCCTGTGATTCTGGATGATGTCTGTTCTGTCTTTTAGTTGTAGTTTTGAAATTGTTTTGCGAGGCAGCAGTTTAAGTGTTCATCTCTGCTGCCATCTTGGTTTCTCTTCGTGCTTTATCTCTTGAAGCAGTATTTGTTTATTTCAACAAGGACCCTTCAGGAATATAATTTATTAATGAATTCAAAAGAAAATGTAAGTCTTGCAGAATCTGACTGGCACTGGCTGCATTTGGCATCTTTCATTTTAGACTCCATAGTTGCTTACTTGAATTGCAGGTTAGAGCCTTTATGACTGCGGTTGGCAAAGTTGGTTTTTGGAGCCCCTCATTTCCTTACTCTGTCTGCTTATACCTATGTGTTATCTGCCCCGCCCCCCCCACACACACTCCATACACACACATGCACTTCCATTACTGACCCCGCTAACCCTAATCCGGGATACCCTTCCCCTCTTTTTAAACTTCCAGCACTGTCTATTCACTTTTTCTTCCTATTAATATCTGCTTGGAGGAGTGGCTCTAATCAGTCATTTAGAAATCAGTATGGATCTAAATCAACTTCCTTCCTTCTCACAGGGAGCCTGTCTTTTAGATTTATCTTTAATTATGAAATTAAAGATTTTGTTCCTTATTAAAGGTATTTCAGGCATTAGCAAGTTTGTGGGGAAGGTAGATTTTTGGCCAGGTGGGTCTTAGGCATCTCAGAAATTGCCTGCTGATTGTCATACCCGCAGTACTTAACACAGTGGCTAGCACACCTAGTAGCAGTTCAATGGAGATTTGTTAATTAGGTAAATGGTTATTTACTCCTCCTACTGATAAGGCATTGGCTGTTCAACTTTTTATTTCACTTTTTAATGCCTCTTAGATGGATATTGTGGGGTGTGGTCGGCAAACTATGGCTTGCGAGCCACATAGAGCTCACGAGCCCCAGTTTGCCACTCTATTGACTAATGAGTTTGCCGACCACTGTGTGGGTCATGTGCCCATTAATCCCTATACCATCTGGTCTTCCCTGCTTCTGCTACCACTAGAAATGGGCAAATGAATTCTGATATTACAATGAAGCCTGACAATGAAAAAGATTGCAATATTTGAAAAGATTGAGTCTTGAAGGATAACTCAATGAGCAGTCACAGGACAGAATTAGAAAGTTAAACAGACATACATGAATCTTCCAGAATTAAAAACTGTCACAATTGCTGCAAGATTAAATCATATATTATTTGCTGTAAACCTGCTCTGGCTATTCTTTCAAAGAAGAGTATTTCCTGACTGTCAGTCAACTGTGGCCTGTTTAGAGGGAGCAGGATCTGAGGAGGTCAGAGGCTGGGCTCTGCAGTCATTTCTAACCAGTTTTTCTTTTGTCTAAAACACAGCAGGAAATGTGAGTGCAAGGTGGAGAAGAGTTTTTTTTTTTTTCTCACATGAAGCTTATATTTCCATTTGAAACCTTTTCACTGAAAGTTCTTGGAAAAATTGACCCCTGAAACAAGCATTATTTACAGAGTTTGGGACGTGGCTTTCTGGCTAGATATAAGTTTGAAGGTGATTAACAAACAAGCCCCCATACTGGGCCTCTTGGCTTCTGCTGGCTGGCATTCATCCCTATACCATCTGGTCTTTCCTGCTTCTGCTACTACTAGAAATCTCCCTGCTACTGTTCCTTGTACTATAAATGTACTGTGTACATTCTCTAGTATGTTTTTGAATGGACCCTCCTTCATTGTCATCTAGGAGTGGCCCATCCTCTAGGTACATAAATCAATCATTGTAATTTTGCACAAGAAGTCCTGGGAGCAGGGAGAGGTGTTGAACACAGGTGAAAATACTTATGCTCTAATTATTTGTTAATCACCAGGCAACTTCTTGTGCCTCATCTCTCACAGTCCCATTTCTAAAAAGCCTGGGTTGCTCTCTTTCTGGGCCTCAAATTGCTTTTTTCAATAGACTAAGGCTATAACTATTAATAAGCAAGGGCTTTTGCTTCAAGGCTGTCAAGTCTGAAAAATTTGTCCTTTTCAAGTCTGAAAATTTTGCTTAGCAATTAAAATAAAAGAGATTTGAAATCTCATGTATTCATATACTAGTAAGTGGCTCTTCCTTTCATATTTTTGCCTGGCTATAACTTGAGATGCTTTTTAACTACAAGCTTTCTATTAAGTAGAAAGTGTAATTATACTCTTAGAGGGGAAAAGCAAAAATATTATCAGTTATCTGTCTAAAGAATCCCTTTAACAAATGATAGCTTATCTCAAATTAGAGCAAGAATTGGACAGATTCTAAACAATATTGGGGCACGGCAATAAAATCAGTAATCTTTTAAGAATAACATCACTGCTGTTAAAGCTTGTAAGCACTTTATTAAATGCACTAGAGGCCCAGGGCATGAAATTCATGCACTAGGATTGGGCCTAAATGGGTGGTCGGACATCTCTCTCACAATCCAGGACTGCTGGTTCCCAACTGCCCTCCCTGGCAGGCCTTATCGCCCCCACAACTGCCCTCCTCTGCTGGCCAAGTCACCCCTAATGGCCCTCCCTGCTGGCCTGATCACCCACAACTGCCCTCCCCTGCAGGCCTGGTTCCCCCCAACTGCCCTTCCCTGCAGGCCTGGTCCTCCTCCCAAATGCCCTCCTCTGCTGGCCTGGTCCTCCACAACTGTCCTTTCCTGTAGGCCTTGTCCCCACCAACTGCCCTTCCCTGCAGGCCTGGTCTCTGCCAACTGCTCTTCCCTGCAGGCCTGGCTCCCCCTGCCCTAACTGCTCTTCTCTGCTGGCCCAGTCACCACTTACTGCCCTTCCTGCTGTCCTGATTGCCCACAACTTCCCTCCCTTGCATGCCTGGTCCCCCCCAACTGTCCTCTCTGCAGGTCTGGTCTCTCCCAACTGCCCTTCCCTACTGGCCTGGTTCTCCCAAACTGCCCTCCCCTGCTGGCCTGGTCTTCCTCAACTTCCCTTCTCTGCTGGCCCAGTCACCCCTAATGGCCCTCCCTGCTGGCCTGATCAACCACAACTGCCCTCCCCTACAGGCTTGGTCAACCCTCAACTGTCCTCCCTTGCAGGCCTGGTCCCCCCCAACTGTCCTCCTGTGCTGGCCTGGTCACGCCTAACTTCCCACAACTGCCCTCCACTGCAAGGTATCTTGTGATGACCATCTTGTGTCCACATGGGGGCAGCCATCTTTGTCCACATGGGGTGGCCATATTGTATTTTGGTGTGATGGTCAATTTGCATATTACTCTTTTATTAGATAGGATATTTGAAAATATGAAAGCCATTGTATTCTAGGCTCAATAAAGCAAAATGATAATTGTTTAACAATCTTAAATGCCTTTCAGTATGAAAAAATCTTACTGAAATGTCCAATAAGTTTGTAGCATCATTTGAAATAAAATTTTACTTAATGTCGTTCAAAATATCATTCCAGTAATCTTTAAGCAAGTATCCAAGTAGTTACTTGGATACTTGATTAATACAACTTTCTTTAGCTAGGACCCTTAATTAACTAAATGAATTGCCCTTTTTTTTTCAGAAAGAGGTGTATCAAAAGATAACCGTGTCCTAGTTTTTTTTTAAATTTTTTATTAATTTTTATTAATTTTTTATACATATCTCCCCATTGCCCCCCCCACTCTCCCAGGCATACCCCAACCCCCCAGTGTCTGTGATCATTGGTTATGCTTATATGCATGCATACAAGTCCTTTGATTGATCACTTATCTACCTCACCTAACTTTAATCTTTCTGCTGTAATATCACAGTCTGTTTGATGCTTTATGATTTTTGTCCTCCTGAGAATTATCAGTCTACTCCCTTTCTGTGCTCCTGATTCTATTATATTCACCAGTTTATTCTGTTGATCAAATTTTTAATTCACTTCATTTTTTACATTCACTTGTTGATAGATATGTATTTGTTGTTCATAATTTTTTGTCTTTTACCTTTTTCTTCTTCGTCTTCTAAAAGAGTACCTTTCAGCATTTCATATAATACTGGTTTGGAGTTGATGAACTCCTTTAGCTTTTTCTTCTCTGTGAAGGTCTTTATCTGCCCTTCAATTCTGAATGATAGCTTTGCTGGATAGATTATTCTTGGTTGTAGGTTCTTGCTGTTCATCACGTTGAATATTTCTTGCCACTCCCGTCTGGCCTGCATCGTTTCTGTTGAGAAATCAGCTGACAGTCGTATGGGTACTCCCTTGTAGGTAATGAACTGTTTTTCTCTTGCTGCTTTTAATATTCTCTCTCTGTCTTTTGCTCTTGGTATTTTAATTATGATGTGTCTTGGTGTGGTCCTCTTTGGATTCCTTTTATTTGGGTTCTGTGTGCTTCCTGGACTTGTAAGTCTATTTCTTTTACCAGATGTGGGAAGTTTTCAGTCATTATTTCTTTAAATAGGTTTTCAGTATCTTGCTCTCTCTCTTCATCTGGCACCCCCACAATTCTGATGTTGGTACGCTTGAAGCTGTCCCAAAGGCTCCTTACATTATCTTCACATTTTTGGATTCTTTTCTCTTCTTGCTTTTCCAGTTGAATGTTTTCTGCTTCTTTATATTTCAAATTTTTGACTTGATCCTTGCCTTTCTCTAGTCTGCTGTTAGGACTCTGTATAATAGTTTTTATTTCAGTCAGTGTATGTTTAATTTCTAGTTGGTCTTTTTTTATCTTTAGTTGGATCTTTTCCATCTCCTCTTGGGTCTCACTAAATTTATCCATCTTTTCTAGCATATTCTTGAAAAACCTTATAAGCGTGGTTTTGAACTCTATATCCAGTCGTTTTTTTTCCTCCATTTCTTTTGTTTGTAATCCCTTCCCTTGTCTCGGCATTTTCACTATGCCGGGGGAAAACTTCTGTGTTGAATTCAGCTTTATGATACCAGACGCAAAGCCCCAGAAGCCTCTGTTGAGCTTGGGAGGGGTGGAGTCTCGGGGCTTAAGGGATCGCCTTGCCTTCCAGTCGGCACTGCCCTCCACGGTCCTTGAGTCTTAGGTGACTGGGTAATGGCTGGAGCGGTCCTTGTGCGCACACCCGCAGTGCCTCTAACTGCTGCCTTTCCGGCTTCCCTGCGCACCAGGACCACACGAGACTAGGTCCCCAGGGTTTCGCCCAAAACAGGGGCCTAGTGGAGTCAGAAGTGGCACAGTTGGGAGGGTCTGTCTCCCGCCCACTTGCAAGAGCCAGCGGCACAATCAGCAGTCTGTCCTGCGCGCCGCCACCAGGCCTTTGATCTTTTGCAGCTCCCCTAAATTTCCGTGCACTTCTCCCTTTTCACAGTCCAAATTCCGCCCGTATGAGTTTCAGCTGGATCTGGGGTTTAGTGTTGTAGGATAAGGGGTTCAATGCCTTTGGGAGTCTCCGTTTCCCTCCCGCCAGAGAAAGCCAGCCAGGTACTCCGGCACCTGCTCTCTCCTCGGGCGCGTCTCCGTACCTCAGCTTTTTGCAGCTCCTCTGGGTTTCTGTGAGCCCCTCTCTTTCCCTCTAGTTGTAGAACTTCCACTCAGCCAGCTTTCCTGTGGTTCTAGATGATGTCCGTTCTGTCTTTTAGTTGTAGTTTTGAAATTGTTGTGTGAGGCAGCAGTGTAGGTGTTTACCTATGCTGCCATCTTGGATTCCTCTCCTTTTTTTTTCTTCCACAGCATTTCTTTTTTTTTATTATTAATTTTTTATACATATCTTCCCATTGCCCCCCTCCCTCCCAGGCATACCCCAACCCCCCAGTGTCTATGTTCATTGGTTATGATTATATGCATAGATACAAGTCCTTTGATTGATCTCTTATCTACCTCACCTAACTTTAATATTCCTGCTGTAATTTCACAGTCTGTTTGAAGCTTTACGGTCTCTGTATCTATCCTTTTGTTCATCAGTTTATAATGATCTTTATTATCCCCCAATGAGTGCGATCATGTGATGCTTCTTCATCATTGACTGGCTTATTTCGCTAAGCATAAGGCTCTCCAGTTCCAACCAGGTTGCTGCAAATGGTAAGAATTCCTTCTTTTTAATGGCAGCATAGAATTCCATTGTGTAGATGTACCACAGTTTCTGATCCACTCATCTGCTGACGGGCACCTAGGCTGTTTCCAAATTGTGGCTATTGTAAATTGTGCTGCTATGAACATAGGGGTGCATAAATCCTTTCTGATTGGTGTTTGTAATTTCTTAGGATAAATTCCTAAGAGTGGTATTACAGGGTCAAATGGGAGATCCATTTTTAGTTTTTGGAGGAAACTCCATACTGTTCTCCACAGTGGCTGCACCAGTCTGCATTCCCACCAACAGTGCACAAGGGTTCCTTTTTCTTCACATCCTCGCCAGAACTTGTCGTTTGTTGATTTGTTGATGATTGCCATTCTGACAGGTGTAAGATGGTATCGCATTGTCATTTTGATTTGCATCTCTTGGATGATTAATGACTTTGAACATGTTTTCATGTGTCTCTTGGCTTTCCTTCTGTCGTCTTTTGAAAAGGTTCTATTTAGGTGCGTTGCCCATTTTTTTATTGGATCCTTCATCTTCCTTTTATTAAGTTGTATGAGTTGGTTGTAGATTTTGGAGATTAAACCTTTATCAGTGATAGCATTTGCAAATATGTTCTCCCATGCATTGATCTTTCTTGTTGTTTTGTTGATGGTTTCTTTTGCTGTGCAAAAGCTTTTTATTTTGATGTAGTCCCATTTGTTTATTTTTTCTTTAGCTTCCATTGCCTTTGGAGCGGTATCAGTGAAGAAGTTCTTTCGGCATATATCTGAGATTGTGCTGCCTGTGGACTCCTCTAGTATTTTTATGGTTTCCCTTCTAATGTTTAAGTCCTGTATCCATTTTGAGTTTATTTTTGTATTTGGTGTAAGTTGGTGGTCCAGTTTCAATTTTTTGCATGTATCTGTCCAATTTTCCCAACACCATTTATTGAAGAGGCTATCTTGGTTCCATTGAATGTTCATGCCTCCTTTGTCAAATATTAATTGAGCATAGTGGTTTGGGTGGATATCTGGGTTCTCTATTCTATTCCATTGATCTATATGTCTGTTCTTGTGCCAATACCAGGCTGTTTTGAGAACAGTTGCTTTGTAGTATAGCTTGAAGTCTGGTATTGAGATCCCACCTACTTTATTCTTTTTTCTCAGAATTGCTGTAGCTATCCATGGTCTTTTTTTGTTGCAGATGAATCTATGAAGAACTCTTTGTAGGTCTGTGAAATATGTCGTTGGTATTTTAATGGGTAGTGCATTGAATCTGTAGATTGCTTTGGGTAGTATGGACATTTTAATGATGTTGATTCTCCCAATCCATGAGCATGGTATGCTCTTCCATCTGTTAACATCTTCCTCTATCTCTTTTTTCAGTGTCCTGTAGTTTTCTGCATAAAGGTCTTTTACCTCTTTAGTTAGGTTTATTCCTAGGTATCTTAATTTTTTTGGTGCAATGGTAAATGGGATTGCTTTTTTAGTTTCTCTTTCTATAATTTCATTGTTAGTGTATAGAAATGCCACAGACTTCTTAGCATTAATTTTGTATCCTGCTACATCCGAATTCATTAATTAAGTCAATTAGTTTTGGAATGGAATCCTTTGGGTTTTTTATGTACAACATCATGTCATCTGCAAATAAGGACAGCTTTACTTCTTCTTTTCCAATTTGGATGCCTTTTATTTCTTCTTCCTGTCTAATTGCAATGGCTAATACTTCCAGCACTATGTCGAACAGGAGAGGTGAGAGTGGGCATCCCTGTCTTGTTCCTGTTCTTAGGGGAAATGGTTTTAGTTTTTGCCCATTGAGTATGATGTTAGCTGTGGGTTTATCATATATAGCTTTTATGATGTTGAGGTATGATCCTTCTATTCCTACTTTGCTGAGAGTTTTTATCAAGTAAGGATGTTGGATTTTGTCAAATGCTTTTTCTGCATCAATTGATGTGACTATGTGATTTTTTTCTCTCAATTTGTTTCATGATGTATCACATTTATTGATTTGCGCATATTGAACCTTCCCTGCATTCCTGGGATGAACCCTTCTTGGTCATGGTGTATGATCTTTCTGATGTACTGCTGGATCCGGTTTGCTAGAATTTTGTTGAGGATTTTGGCATCTATGTTCATGAGAGATATTGGCCTATAATTCTCTTTCATTGTGTTCTCTTTATCTGGTTTGGGTATTAGGGTGATGCTTGCTTCATAGAAGGTGTTTGGTAGTATTCCTTCTTCTTGAATGTTTTTGAATAGTCTGAGGAGGATAGGTTTTAATTCTTCCTTGAATGTTTGGTAAAACTCTCCTGTGTAGCCATCTGGACCCGGGCTTTTATTTGCTGGAAGCTTTTTGATTACTGCTTCAATTTCTTCCATAGTTATTGGACTATTGAGATGTTTGGCTTCCTCCTCATTGAGTTTTGGGAGGTTATATTTTTCTAGGAAAATGTCCATTTCTTGCAGGTTGTCCAATTTGTTGGAATAGAGTTGTTCATAGTATTTTTTAACAATCCTTTGTATTTCCACAGGGTCTGTTGTTATTTCTCCTCTTTCATTTCTGATTTTGTTTCTTTGGGTCTTCTCTCTTTGCTTCTTGGTGAGCCTGGCTAGGGGTCCATCAATCTTGTTTATCCTTTCAAAGAACCAGCTCTTTGTTTGGTTGATCTTTTCAATTGTTTCTTTGGTCTCCAAGTTGTTTATCTCCGCTCTGATCTTCACTATTTCCTTCCTTCTGAGTACACTGGGCTTTTCTTGTTGCTCACGTTCTAGCTCTTTGAGTTGTAGGTTTAGGTGATTTATTACCATTATTTCCTGTTTTTTGCAGTAGGCTTGTAGGGCTATGAACTTCCCTCTCAAGACTGCTTTCACTGTGTCCCATAAATTTTGTATTGTTGTGTTGTCATTGTCATTTGTTGCCATGATGTTTTTTATTTCTTCCTTGATCTCTCTGGTTACCCAGTCGTTGTTTAAAAGCATGCTGTTTAGTCTCCATGTGTTTGATTTCTTTCTATTGTTTGTATTGTAGTTGATTTCCAGTTTTATGCCACTGTGGTCTGAGAAAATGCTTGATATGATTTCTATCTTCTTGAATTTGAAGAGACTTTTCTTATGGCCCAACATATGATCTATCTTTGAAAATGACCCATGTGCACTGGAGAAGAATGTATATTCTGTGGCTTTGGGGTGAAATGTTCTGAAGATGTCAATTAATTCCATCTGGTCTTGTGAGTCATTTAGGATTGATGTTTCTTTGCTGATTTTTTGTTTAGAGGATTTGTCCAATGGTGACAGTGGGGTATTAAAGTCTCCTACAATGATTGTATTGCTGTCAATCTCTCCCTTAATATCCTCCAAGAGTTTTTTTTATGTATTTAGGTGCTCCTATATTGGGTGCATCTATGTTTACCAGAGTTATTTCTTCTTGTTGGATTGTTCCCTTTAGTATTATGAAGTGGCCTTCTTTATCTCTTGTTATGTCCTTCACTTTGAGATCTAATTTGTCAGATATAAGTATTGCAACCCCAGCTTTTTTTTCATTTCCATTTGCCTGAAGTACCATGTTTCATCCCTTCACCCTCAATCTGTGTGCGTCTCTTTTCCTAAGGTGGGTTTCTTGCAGACAGCAGATATATGGATCATGTTTTCTTATCCATTCGGTTACCCTATGTCTTTTGATTGGAGCATTTAGTCCGTTTACATTTAAAGTTATTATTGATAAGTACTTATCTGTTGCCATTTTTAGTCCTTACCCCCGAGTTCCTTCTTCGCTTCCTCTTTCTTTTTCTTACAGCAGACCTTTTAACATTTCTTGCATTGCTGGTTTGGTGGTAATATATTCCCTTAGTCCTTTTTTTGTCTGTGAAGCTTTTGATTTCACCTTCAATTTTGATTGAGAGTCTTGCAGGGTACAGTATTCTTGGATTCAGACCCTTCCTTTGCATGACTTTGTATATTTCATTCCATTCTCTTCTAGCCTGACGAGTTTCTGTTGAGAAGTCAGTAGCTAGTCTTATGGGGGTTCCTTTGTAGGTAACTTTCTGTTTCTCTCTGGCTGCTTTTAAGATTCTTACTTTGTCGTCGGTGTTTGCCAATTTAATTATAATGTGCCTCGGTGTCGGTTTGTTGGGGTTCATTTTGCTTGGGACTCTGTGAGCTTCTTGGATTTGTGTGGGTTTTTTCTTTTCTATATTGGGGAAATTTTCTGTCATTATTTCTTCAAACACGTTTTCTAATCCTTGTTCAGTTTCCACTCTTTCTGGAACCCCAATTATGCGGATGTTATTTTGTTTCATGTTATCCCAAAGTTCCCTTAGACTCTCCTCTTGCTTTTTAACTTTTTTTTTCTAGAAGCTGCTGTACTTGGTTATTTTTTCCTACCGTGTCTTCTAGCTCACTGATGCGGTCCTCTGCTTCTTCTAGTCTACTTTTGATGCTTTCTATTGAGTTCTTTATAGCAGTGATGCCATTATTCATTTCTTCTGGTTTATTCTGCACCTCCTCTAGTTTCTTCTGCATTTCTTCTTGTTTATTCTGCACCTCCTCTAGTTTCTTCTGCATTTCTTCTTCACGCTTCTTCGCCTCCTCTAGGTTCTTATTCGTTACCTCTTGGCTCTTACTCATATTGTCAAATTTGTCTTCCATTCTTTTCAACCACATTATGATAATTTCTCTGAACTCTTTCTCTGGTAGGCTTATTGGTGGTTCTATTTCGTTTAGTTCCTTTTCTGGTGAAACCTGCCTTTCTGTCTTTTGTGGGCTGTTTCTTTTTCTGACAATGGTCTTTCTTCTCTGGGTGTCTGGTTATGTAGTGCTCTCTCCTACGTTGACTGAAAGGCACAAACTACAACACGACCAGCTACAGCACACAAGGCACTTAGTAGAAATGTATTCAAGATGTTAATAATCACAAATAAGGTGACCACCAAAGAAGGACAAATTAGGGGTAAATAGAGAAAGAAGAAGAGGAAAATGAAGAAGAAAGAAAAGAAAGAAGTGCCAAAATCAAGTTGGGAGAGTGAGAAAAAAAAGATAAATAAATGAACAATAAAATAAAATAAAATAAGAAAATAAAAAGGAGAAAAAGGAGAAAGAAAGAGGAAGATAAAAAAGTCAGAGAGAAAGGAAAGTGTATAAGAGAGAAAAGAGGAACAAAATATAGATGTCAGGAGAGAAGTTCAATAGAACAGTCACTAATCCCAATAAATGCCAGCAACCAGTACCTAGAGATTGATGCAAATTGCAAATAGCAACTGGTATCGAGGGAGATGAGGGAAAAGAGAGGTAGAAAACAAAGCAAGCAAAAAGCAAAATAAAACAAGTAGAATAAACAAACAATCTCTCAAAAAATTTTCAAAAAATCGATATAATCACTTTTCAGGCAAATAGCAACAAAAGGACATAGAGAAAAAACAACTTTTTGGCTAATGAAGACAAGAGGGGAGAGGTTTGTGTGGACTTGTAGTAGGGGATTTGAAATTAGATATATAAATGGGGTGAAATTTTAACCAGGTAAAGAGAAAAAATAGGGAGAATCTAAAGTTGGAAAAGGGAAAGAGAAACAAGACAGCAAAATGGGGAAAGTTAGGAGGAAAGTGTTGGCATAAAGGTGGAGTTGAGTTGGAGTAAAATTATGCTAAAGGGAAGATGAAAATAGAATGTAGAACTCTAATCCCGAAATAAAATAAAGAGAACACAAAATGACACTTTTTTTTCCAAAAACGGTAAAGTACTAGTAGTAATTAATAATACTAGTTTAAAACAAAAATGTAGTAATTATAAAGGTAAAATCAATTGAGGCAGAAAGAAAAAAAATATTCTTTTAATTAAAATATGTGAAAATGAAAAATAAAGAATTAAAAATTAAGAAAAAGAAAAAAGAAAAAAAGGAAAAAAAAAAGAAGAAGAAAAATAGAATGGTCCTTCACTTCCACTATTATTCTGCTTGGCACTCCTGTTTCCCAGTAGGGGAGATATTGCAGTTCCCTGTGTTCCCCTCTTGGTGTTTTAATCTCTTTATTCTCTTGTGGTTATGCGAGAGTCAATTTGTGTGTCATCCATTGGGTGGCAGTGTTTCGGAATTGATCTCTGAGACAAAGCACAGGACCTCTCTAGGCTGTGCTCAGATCCTGCTACTCTGTGGTTCCCAAAACCAGTTTGTGGGGGTTTTGCAGCCTGGACACTGCAATAACTCCCAGGTTGTCCCTCTGCCCCAGAGAAAAAGAGAGAGAGAAAAAAAAGAGTCGTTTTCTGGAGCTCTCCTCTGTCAACAGCTCAGAGGGTTTGCCTTCACACTCAGGGATCACGCCCTGACCACCTCCTCGGACCTCTCCAGAGGCAGCTTTCTGCAGCCCGGCTCCCACAGTGTCCGCGTCTCTGCCCTGCGGGGGTAGGAGACCGCACCCTGGCCCAGGCTAAGTCTGACCCTTCCGCGCGTGCGTGCAGTGTGGATCTCTGAATCCTCAGTCTGCGTGTCTGTGCTGCCTGGGAAGCCGCGCTCTGGGTCCTGGCTGCTCTGTGGGTGCCTCCGTCAGCCGCAGCTTTCAGACCTCGGCAGACATCCACCTCCCCCTTAAGTCAGGCGCAATCTGACCTTTCCGTGTGCTCTGTGGATCTCTGATTCCGCCGCGTGTCTGCGCCGATTGGAGAGTGGAGTTATGGGTCCCCGGGTTCCTGGCTGCTCTGTGGGTGCCCAGCCGAAGGCTTCAGAGCGCCGCAGACATCCACCTCCCACTGCAAGATGGCTCGGGCTCCGCGTTCGCGCTGGTGGCTCCGGTGGACAAAAACCCCATGGCATTGGGGCTGCCTGGCCGGGAGAGCCCCTTCCAGCAGTTCCCCGCCTTCCCCTGGAGGACAACTGACTCCTAGCTTGCCAAGAAACACTTCCAATGCAACTCTCAGCCACTCTCTCTCCTTCTGCCCAGCGACAAAGTTCCAGACGCGTCCGTCTATTCTGCCGCCATTTTCCCCCACCCCACAGCATTTCTAATGCATTGAGTTCACTATGGGTTAAATACAATCTCTTAAGACTTTTACATCACTAGTTTGAGCTCATGGCATTGATGGTTGGAAAGATGACTCCAAGACCTGACAATACCTTCAATCTTCAAATAGTAAATTTTGTTCACCAATGTAATTGTCTATGCCAGTGGTCGGCAAACTGTGGCTCATGAGCCACATGCGGCTTGTGAGCTGCGGTTTGCCTCTCTGTTGACTAATGAGTTTGCCGACCATTGCCTTAGGGAAAAACACTTAAAAAACATTTTAATAATGTACTAATGTCTTTAACCTAAAGTCAAAACTTCTGGGTTAGGGTAATGCCTTATGCAGTGGTCTGCAAACTCATTAGTCAACAAAGCAGGAAAACCGCAGCTCACGAGTCACATGTGGCTCGTGAGCAGCGGTTTACTGACCACTGTTCTGTACTATACTCACTAAGGTAGGAAATTGAATCATAGGATTTCCAGCCATAAATTTTGAAAAATAGTAGCGTTTCAGGTTAACCCCCAGTTACACAGACAAAAAAGCAATCACAATATTCTACTTACAGACTTAAGGAAGAAAGAATTGGCCATGCTGATGTGTCATTGTTTTGAAAGTAGCCAAAAATAATTGCCTATGGTTTGCAAATAGTTTTATTTTATAGTAAATTTGTGGTTCTAGAAATTAATCTGTGGAATTTTTTGTTATTCACTATGTACAGCCACCCAGAACAATGGATGGCTTTAACATGGTAGGTATTTTAAAATATTTTTATCTAAATCGAAGAATGAATATGTGCCCTGTATATTTTTAAGATTTTAAACTAATTTTTGTTGCCCATTGCTCCTAATAATCTGTTTCCTTGTCTTGTACTCCTACTACTTATTGAATCAATTGTACTTATTATTTCAGGGAAAGACAGATATGACCTGGAACAAATGTATCACTGTTCAGCTGAATTTCAAAGTATAACTTTTTAAGTCCATTGTAAGATAACAGTTTCAAAAGCCAGGCTTTGATGAAAATAAATATTTTCTTTTTATACCAAGTATAAAATGCAGTGGTCTAAAACTAGCACATCAACCATTGTGTAGAAAGGACAGGGGATACTAATATAAAGGAAATATCTGCCACTCAGGGAACTGAAAGCCATTTTGGTGCTTGAAGGAGCTTGGAGATATTTGGGAAAGAATATGCTTAGGCTTAAGATGCTTACCCCACACAATAGGCCACAAAAGGGTCTGATACACCCCTCTTGGAGGGGTTCACATAGTGCCACATATCAACAAAAAGTAGCCAGAGTTGAATAGAAATGGCACCATGACATGATAAAGAAGAGAGAGGACTAGGAATAGTGTACCTGATCCTAGAGAGCTATATAGGAAATAATAAATTCTCACATGCCCTGGTTGGGGATGCAAGAGTGAAGAAAAGATAGGTGGATCAGAAGAGGCCTGGTATCAGAAAAAGGAGGTAACTGAGTATGGGAACCCTACCATTAGAGTAATGGCAAGGTTTATGGTCATTAGCAGTGTTTCCCAGCATGCTTCTCCAAAGGCCAGGTAACCCCAAGATAGTGCCAAGGTAGTGTGTGGTGGGCACCTGTTCATTACTCATGATAATCAGACATGGTTACAAACATCTCAACAGATTCAGAAAGGAACAACAGAGTAACATGCAGCACAGAGTTCCCTTCTCCAGTGCAATGAGGCTATATAATCTTCCCTCTGCACTCTGATGCCATCTTGGGAACAGAGAAGAGAATCTATTTTAAGAAGGTAAGAGGTTGACCTAATAGGAAGTTTCAATTATTTTATTTTATTTTATTTTATTTTATTTTATTTTATTTTATTTTATTTTATTTTATTTTATTTGTTTGGAGAAGTTTAAACTTTGAATTGACTGAATATTAACCTGAAAGATACTGTGGGAATTGGGGCTTCAGCCAAGATGAAGTCAGATTAAGTTGCTTTATTGTAACTGAGTCAGAGTGTGTACATGTATCAATACTTTATAGACTAAGACAAGGCTCATCTACCTTTCTAACTCAGCACCAAGTTTTTACATTAATTTTTCCTATCATACATATTATTTGTTTTTCCAGCTTTATTGAAGTTTAATTGACAAATTTATATTTAAGGTATATAATGGGATGATTTGATACACACACACACACACACACACACACACACACACATTGTGAAATGATTACCACAATCAAGTTAATTAATACATCCATCACTTCACATAGTTACTTTCTTTTAGTGAGAACACTTAAGATCTACTCTCTTAGTAAATTTCAAGTGTACAGCATAATATCATTAATCATGCTACACACACACACACACACACACACACACACTCAGCATACTGTACATTTGATCTCTAGAACTTACTTAACTTAGAAGTGAAAATTTGTACCCTTTGACTAGCATCTCTCCATTTTTTTATACTCTCAACTGTGAGTTAAAAAATCTTCCTTTTTATATATTAACCCTGCTAAAGGTGAAAAAGTGAGATGACAAGAGAAAAGTTTTCTATTCAAATGCAGATTACTCTGGAAGTATTTGCATCTTAAAATTTTATCAGTGAATACTAAATTCTTAGTTAACAAAATAGTTGTCCATTAAAAACAATATCTCAGTAGTGGGGGATGTAGTAAAGACTAGGCACTTTGGAGAAGGTGGTTAAAGAGGATTTAGGAAGTAGGTATAGTCTTCTTAACATATCTGAGGCCATATGTATAGTATTTACTCCATAGTTTTTTCTTAAAATTAAATTTATTGGGGTGACATTGGTAAAAGACATTATATAGGTTTCAAGTGTACAATTCTATTGCACATAATCTGTATATTGCATTGTGTGTCCACCACCAAAGTCAAATCTTCTTCTGTCACCATATATTTGACCCCTTTTACTCTTTATTATCTCCCAACTCTCTTCATTCTGGAAACTGCCACAGTGTCCTAAGGCCTCAGACAGTCTCTAACTTTCAGGGAATCTCTCTGATGTTTCCTGCAGCATCAGTCAAATAGTGAAAATCTGGTCACAGGAAATGTTGTCTGTGTCTATGTTTTGTTTGTTTGCTTTCTGTTTGTTCATTTGTTACTTTCAGTTTTATATCTCACATATGAGTGAAGTCCTATGGCTTTTAACTTTTTCAGACTGACTTATTTCACTGAGCAGAATATTCTCAGGGTCTATCCATGTTGTCTCAAATGGCAGTATTTCATCTTTTGTTGTGGCTGAGTAGTATTCCAAGGGTTCCAACCAACTGAGCCATCTGTCTAGGGCTCATTGTAGTTTTGATTTGCATTACCCTAATAGTTGGTGAAGTTAAGCAAATTTTAATATAACTGTTGGCCATTTGTATGTCTTCTTGTGGGAAGTGTCTGTCCAGGCCTTCTGGCTACTTATAATTGGATTAAAAATTATCAGAAGGCCATTTTTGCTTGTTTAGTGTTGATTTTCATGAGTTATTTATATATTTTTGATATTAACCCTTTTTTTGGAGCTGCTGTTTGCAAATATCTTATCCAATTTGGTTGTTTGCCTTTTTGTTTTGTTGGCAATTTCTTTTGCTGTACAGAAGCTTTTTAGTTTGGTATAGTCCTATTTATTTATTTATTTATGCAAAGATGGGCATTTTATCATGTTAAAGGGGACACTATATTAAGAAGACATAGTAAGGAACCTAAATACTCTTGACAGATATAGATAGATCATCCTAATAGAAAATCAATAAAGAAATATTGGCCTTAAAGGATACATTAGACCAAATGAACATAATTGACATTTACAAAACCTTTCCTCCCAGAACATCAGATTATATGTTCTTTTCCAGTGCATGTGGAACATTCTCAAGGTTAGACCATATATTGGGACACAAAACTAGCCTCTACAAATTTATATATAAAGCATATTCTCTGACCATAATTCTTTGAAATTAGAGGTCAACTGTAAAGGGAAAACAAAACCCCCACAAATATGTGGAGATTAATCAACATGCTACTAAAAATGACTGGGTCAAAAAGAAATAAAAAGTGAGATAAAAATACATTGTAACAAATCATAATGACAATATGACATATCAAAACTTTGGGGATACAGAGACTTCTGGTCAACATGGTGGCTTAGATAAATGGGGCACTTGCTGCCTCCCACAACCACATCAAAATTA
The DNA here is from genome assembly GCA_011751065.1 of Lasiurus cinereus. Lineage (NCBI taxonomy): Eukaryota > Metazoa > Chordata > Mammalia > Chiroptera > Vespertilionidae > Lasiurus > Lasiurus cinereus. Next base: position 2,085,483 of record JAAGEH010000037.1, read on the forward strand.
CAACTAAAATTCAGAACAACACGCATTCAGAACCACCTGAAATATAGCTGAAAGGAATTCCTACAATAAGGGAATTAAAGAAGAAGCATATTGAGACTGGTAGGAGGGACAGAGTCATGGGGCAGAATCCTGGAACTGGATGATTTAAAATTGGGAGAGATATTTTGGTGATGGAGGTTTCCCTAAGGAGTGAGAGATATCACTCCCACATTAATCCCCCTCCCTCAGCCCAGGGTTCCAGTGCCAGGAAGAAATGTCCTCACAACTTATATCTATAAAAACCAGTAGGAATTCTAGCTGAGTGTTACTGAGGCTGCTGGAGTCCCAGGCAGCTCCTTTTACAGTACCTTGACATGGACTTACTCCCTCTGAGCTCCAGCACTGGGGAAGTAGCTTGAAAGGAAGCTGGAACATTCAGGGAGAAACGAACATGTCTGAAATCAGAGTGAGAGCAAGAGGGACAGCTTTCTCCCAGACAGAAACACTGGTAGAAGCCATTGTTTCTTTGATGAGCCTTCCCTCCCATAGAGCCAACAGGCAGTCACCATATCTGAATCTCCATCATATTGGTTCACACTTTTTGCCTTTCCTGCATGATTCCCTGAGACACTACCCTTCCCTACTCAACCAAGCTATTTCCAGTGGTTTTTCCATACAACTGGACTCTCTTGCCTCATGCTTTTGACTTTCTTAAATATCACAAACAAGCAGAAGCTAGCCTCAGCATGTCCCATAACTCTCAGTAAGTGGCCAGCACTAGAGGCAGCCTGCCTTGGTTCACAGCTTGGCTTGTGCTGGACATTTCCAAACCCAACTTAAGTAGCAGCCATCTGAAGATCACTCTGTAGCTTGTGCCAGGTGGCCACAGCCATGGTGCAAGCAGTAGCTGGAGGGCCCAGAGCAAGTGCACCTGGTAGTTAGCTTCAACCATGCGGGATAACAATCCTGCCACCTCCATAAATAACAGAGTCAAGAGGTGGACTTGGTTAGCACCAAAGCCCCAATGAAGCAAGTCTTGCTTCATAGGGTTAGCTCCTGAACAGCAGATCTTCCACTGTAGTTGCAGCTAATCCTTGCAACCGATTGGCCTGGGGTTAAATCCTTTCCAGTGATGCCAACATCAATCAAGGCTACACTACAATAGTACAGTGCACATAGCTCACACAGAGTGTCCAGCTCAGGTGACTGAAGAGACTGAGCCACTGATCCCTACAGGGAATTTTCTACACAAGGCCACTCTACTAAGTCTGGGAGGCAGATCTACATAGTACATAGAAACAAATATAGGGAAGCAACCAAAATGTGGAGACAAAGAAATGTGTCACAAATGAAAGAACAAGAGAAATCTCTAGAAAAAGAATCAAATGAAATGGAAGGAATAAAACTACTAGATAGAGAGTTTAAAAAAATGGTTATAAAGATGCTCAAGGAACTTACTGATAGTTCAAGGAATTTAGTGAGAATGTTAAGGAACTTAGTGAGAATTTAAAGGAAATTAGTGAGAACATCAAAGACATGAAAAAGGGCCAGTCAGAAATGATGGCTACACTAACTGAAATAAAGAATAATTTACAGGGAATAGACAGTAGAGTAGAGGATACCAATAATAAAATCAAGAATTTGGAATATAAGGTAGCAAAAATCACCCAATCAGAACCGAAAAAAAATAGAATTAAAAAAAAAAAAGATAGTGTAAGGAGCCTCTGAGACAACTTCAAGTGTATGAACATTCACATCATGGGAGTGCTAGAAGGAGAAGAGAGGGAGCAAAAATTGAAAATCTATTTGAAAAAAATGACAGAAAATTTTTCTTACCTGATGAAAGAAATAGACATTCAAGTCCAGGGAGCACAGGCAGTCCCAAATAAGATGAAATCAAAGAGGCCCATGGCAACACACATCATAATTAAAATGCCAAAGGTGAAAGACAAAGAGAGAATATTTTTAATGTATATATTTTTTGTTCTTTTAAAAAATTTCTTTGTTATTAAATGTATTACAGATGCCCCCTTTTTTGTTTTCCCCCAATTACCCCATCTACCCTGAACCCTCCCTTCCAAGGCTGTCACCACACTATTGTCTGTGTCCATGGGCTATGCATGATGCAGCCACTATGGAAAACAGTATGGCATTTCATAAAAAAATAAAAAATGGAATTCATATTTGACCCAATTATCCCACTTCTAGTAATATATCCTAAGGAATCCAAAATACCAATCAGAAAGAATATATGCACCCCTATGTTCATAGCATCAAATTTATAATAGCTATGATTTGGAAATAGCCCAAGTTCTCATTATCAGATGAGTTGTTAAATATGTTTATTAATATCAAAGAGAAATAGAGAGAGGGAGAGAGAGAGATAGAAACATCAGTGATGAGAAAATCATAGATTGGCTCCCTCCTGTACACCACTACTGGTGATCAAGCCTATAACCCAGGCATGTTCCCTGACTGGGAATTGAACTGTGACCTCCTGGTTCATAGGTTGACACTCAAATACTGATCCACACAAACTGGGCAAAGAGAGAATATTAAAAGCAATAAGAGAAAAGCAGTTAGTTACCTACAAGGGAATGCCCATATGACTGTCAGCTGATTTCGCAACAGAAACTTTGCAAGGCAGAAAGGAGTGACAAGAAATATGCAAAGTGATGAAAAGCAAGGACCTGCAATCAAGATTACTTTACCCAGCAAAGCTATCATTCAGAATTGAATGCCAGATAATGAGCTTCACAGAAAAGCAAAAGCAAAAGGACTTCATTACCACCAAGGTAGTATTATATTAAATGTTCAAGGGTCTTCTTTAAGAAGAAAAAAATAAAAAAACATGAACAATTAAGTGACAATAAATATATATCAATAATTGAATCTAAAAATAAAAATAAATTAACAAGAAGAACAGAAACAGACTCATAAATACAGAGAGCATTTTGATGGTTGCCAGAATATTTTGATGGTTGCAAGGGAGGTTGGGAGGATGGTTGAAAAAGAAAAGCTTTAGAAGTACAAATTAGTCATAACTCATAGACAGGTAAAAGCCTGGAATGGGATGGGATTGGAAATGGAGGAAGGTCAAGGGGGTAGAATGGGGGACAAATGGGGAACATTTGTAATACTTTCAACAGTAAAATAAAATAAACTTTGGGATGCAGTGAAAGCAGTAATAAGAGGGAAGTTTATATCATTTCAGGCCTATTTCAAGAAACAAGCAAAAGCTGAAGTAAACAACCTAACATTACATTTTATTTAAATTTTTTCCATACCTCTGGTTCTATTTTATTTATCACTCTATTATGTTCATTAGATTCATTGTTCATTTGTTTTAGATAAAATTGTTGATAGATATGTATTTATAGAGGCCTGGCTCACAAATTCGTGCATGGGTGGGTTTTTGGGGATGGCGTGCAGAGGAGGATTGGGCCCCAGCCTCACAACCCAAGCTCATGCCCCCAACCTTGCAGCCCCACCTGGCACCTCACATTGGCCTGGCACTGCCCCCTCACCTGCTCTACCATCTCTCCTGCAGGGCCATCAATTGGGGCCAGGTCCCCAGCCCAGCTTCCTCAGTGACTGGGAGCCAGGCAGTGGTCTCGCCTCCCACTGCCACAGCTGGTCACTGTCTGCAGGGCAATCATTGGGGCAATTGGGCTCCTGCTCACACCTGCCTTGGCCTGGCTCCACTTGCTCACCTGCTCCACCATCCCACCATGGTCCCACTCTTGTTTGGGCTTACTGGGGCCGGCAGCACCTCTACTACTGTCCACTGCCAGCACTGCAACATTAATGCCCACCATGTTCTGCACCACCCCATGGTGGTCAGCATATGTCATAGTGAGCAGTAGAACTCCCAATCTTCAGGACAAATTCCCAGTCAAATAACCACCAGAGGGGACAATTTGCATATTAAGTTTTTATTATATAGGATTGGCATTTGATTTTTCATATTTTGATTTTTTCTCCTTTAAAATGTATTTCATTGTTAAAATTATTACAGATGTCCTCTATTTTTACCTTGTTGACCCTATCCATTCTGAACCTGCCAGCCCCCACACCTCCCCCCTGGCAGACCTTCACCACCCTATTGTCTGTGTCCATGGGTTAGGCATATATGCATATATGTTCTTTAGTTAATCTCTCCCCACCCACCCACTCACTCCCACATTACCTGTGAGATTTGCCAGTGTGTTCCATGTTTCAATGTCTTTGGATCTATTTTGTTCATCAGTTTATTTTGTTCTTTAGATTCCACATATGAGTGATATCATATGATACTTGTTTTTCTTTGATTGGCTTATTTCACTTAGCATAATCCTCTCCAGATCCCTCCATGCTGTCTCAAAAGGTAAGAGATTATTCCTTTTTGCTGCTGCTTAGTATTCCATGATATAAATGTACCACAGCTTTTTTTATCCATTCATCTACTGATGGTTACTTAGGCTGTTTCCATATCTTAGCTATTATATATTGTGTTGCTATGAACATAGGGATGAATATACTCTTTCTAACTGGTGTTTTTGGGTTTCTTAGGATATATTATTAGAAGTGTGGTCAGTGAGTCAAATGGCAGTTCCATATTTAATTTTTTGAAAAAACTTCATACTGTTTTCCAAAGTGGTTACACCAGTCTGTATTCCCATCAGTAGTGTAGTGGCATTCAATTTTTTCCACATCCTTGCCAGAACTTGTCATTTGTTGATTTGTTGATGGTAGCCACTCTGACAGGTGTGAGGTGATTCCTTATTGTTATTTTAATTTGCATCTCTATGATGATCAGTGACTTTGAGCAATGTTTTTCATATGTCTCTTGGCCATTTGTATGCCCACTTTGGAGAAGTGTCTATTTAGGTTCTTTGTCCATTTTTTATTGGATTGTTTATCTTCCTTTTGTTAAGTTGTATAAGTTCCTTATATATTTTGGATATCAACTCCTTATCATATGTATCATTAGCAAATATGTTTTCCCATACAGTGGTCTCCTTTTTATTTTGTTGATGGTTTCTTTTGCTGTGAAAAAGCTTTTTATTTACATGTAGCCCCATTTGTTTATTTTCTCCATAGTGTCCCTTGCTCTACAAGAGACATCTGAGATTTTACTGTGTATGGTTTCTTCTAGGATTTTTAAGGTTTCACAACTTATGTTATACATTTTGAGTATAGTCCTATGTATGGTGTAAGTTGGTGGTATAGTTTCATTTTTTTTTGCATGAACTAGTCCAATTTTCCAAGTAGCATTTATTGAAGAGACTGTCTTTACGCCATTGTATGCTCTTGCCTTCTTTATGAAATATTAATTGGACATAATGGTTTGGGCCGATTGCTTAAAAAACTCTGAATAGGAGCAGCAATTTTGAGAAAGAAAAACAAAGTTGGAGGGATATCAAGTCATACTACAAAGCCACTGTAATCAAAACATCCTGGTTCTGGCATAAAAACAGAATTATAGATCAATGGAATAGAACAGAGAACCTAACATTACATTTGAAAGAACTAGAAAAAGAATAATAAAGCAGCCCAAATTAGCGTATAAAATAATAAAAATTAGAGCAGAATTGAATGAAATAGAGAATAAAAAGACTGTATAGCATATACAGTCTTTTTATTCTTTGTTGCATCAAATAATTTAATGCAACAAAGATCTACTTCTTTGAGAAGATTAATAAAATTGAGAAATCTCTGGCTAGACTCACTAAGAAAAAAAGAGAAACAATGAAGTCCAAAATCAAAGAGAAGTTACCATAGACACCACAGAAATGCAAAGGATCATACAAGAATACTATGAAAGAGTATATGCCACCCAGAAGAAATGGATAATTTCCTGGAAATATATAACCTTCTAGGAACCATGAATAAATAGACCAATCAGCAATGAGGAAATTGAAACAACCATAAAACACCTTCCAAAAAGTGAGACCAGATGGCTTTACTAGTGAATTCTACCAAACATTCAAAAACAATTTGATACCTAACCTTCTTAAACGTTTCCAATACTATGGGGTAGTTAAGAGCACAAACTGTAGAGCCTAACATGCCTGTGTTCAAATTCTAGCTGTATGGCCTTGAACAAATGATCTAACCCATTTTAGCTTTAATTTCATCATCTGTAAGATGGAGAAAAGGATAAATATGACATAGAGAGGAATAAATGAAATTGGGACATTTCTGAGAACAATATCTGAAACTTGATAGGCACTCTTTAAGTATGTGTTCCTTTGTCAATTATGCTGGATATTGTGCCTTTATCTCTAGAGCCATTCTTCATCTTTTTCTGCTATACTGTGTTTTGGAAGAGAGACCTGTCTTAGACTCCTTCACTAGGCTTCCCTATAGTTTGAAACATTAGACCAATGGGGAACACTAGTAAATGATCAGAGAGAGGAAATTTGTGATAATTATTGCCAGCCTTTTCCCTGTAAGATGCCATGAGCTGATTAGGTATATCAAGGAAAGATCACAGCTCCAGTCAGCAATCCCTCCCTATGGAGCCTTCTCTCTCTCCTTCTGGGAGCAACTCCCTCCTGTTAGACAACAGGGCTGAGGTGATAACTCACTTCTCATCCCCCCCAGTACCTCTATTGAACTTTTCTCAAATTGCTCAATTGAGTGTGCCTGCCTGTTTCTTGTGGGGACCCTGATTGGGACATTCTCTTCCCATTTTAAAATATCTGTGTACTAATAGAAGGAAGACACATGCATTCAGTCTCTATGTAAAAGCCTGAATTTGCTGCCCAATCCTTTCTTTGACTTGCTGAGTTCTAACAGGAGGTCAGTTTGACCTAATAAAAATAATTCAAAACTGAAGGTCAGATGACTTGGGGCTTGGCTTTGGCTCTGCCATAACTTTCTGTGAGTTTGGGAAAGTGACATGGCTCTTTTGTGGGTCTTGATTCTTCTGTCAGATGAAGATATTAAATCAAATGATTTCCACAATACTTTCTAGTGATTACTCCACAGTGACTAGAATTTTCCCTAGTAGAGTTGTAGCATCCCTCTGATGTTAATTCATTTAAATTTACATTCAGGAAAAAAAAAGACTGAAGCATCTCCCAATCTTTCTTCAGCAAGAGAGTAAGCCCTGGCCGATTTTGTTCAGTGGTTAGAGTATCAACCTGCAGAAAGAAGAGTCTCCAGTTAGTTCTATTCCAGCCAGTTAGTTCTATTCCAGCCAAGGGCACATACCTGGGTTGCAGGTTCAATCCCCAAACCTAGTCAGGGTGCGTTTGGAAGGCAAGCAATCGACGTGTCTCACATCAATATTTCTATATTTTTCTCTCTCTTCCACTCTCTTTCACACTCTCTAAAAATCAATGGAAGAAATATTTTTGGGTGAGGATTAACCCAAAAAAGAAAGTAAGAAAACAGAAGAAGAAAGAACAAACTCTTAAAATGATAAGTGAAGCTTTTAAACCTTCCAATCAATCTCCCTGCCCTCTGAGGGGCAGATTAGGACTTTTGACATATGAAAGTCCACACTTACAGAACTTCAGCTTGATCTCTTCATAACAACACACGTGAGTCATTGGAAGGAGACAAATGATAGGCAGGAAGCAACATACCAATCACTGAAGAAATGCGAACTTAAATGGTAATCCTTTCACATGGCCTTGCCAGGCATCAGAATTTCATGTTGTTGCTGTGATTGTTCGGTTTGAACAGTTGTGAGAGTAGGGAGAATAGGGTGGGAGAGCAGTAGTTACACACATCTAGACAAAAACACCAACCAAGGCATGTGGGGAAGAATATAATAGTAAGGGTTAGAAAGAGTGAGGCTGTGCATTGTGATCTGTCACATTCTATCCCACTGTTTTGTAGACTTTGTATAAATTATAAAAAACAAATATGGAAGTAGATATTATGCTAATTTTAAGTATGAGTAAATTGGCTCAGAGAGGCTGATAAACTTGACCAAGTTCTTCCAGCTTTATTAGCAAGGGGAAAAATCAGCATTTGAACCTAGGTTTTGCAATCCATACTTTCCAGAGACTGCTAAGTGTGATGTTGTGTATTACATCTGGTGATTTCAGTGCACACAGATAGTTTAAAACAATTTATTCATGCACTCAAAAATATTTATTGTGTACCTACTCTATATCAAGCAATGTTCTATATATTGGGATATAGTGCTGAACAAATCAGATGAAATCCTTGCTCTTACCTCCTAAGAGCTTCCTTCTTCATAAGGGCGACAGGCAATCAACAAGTACACAAGTAGCAATGTAATTTCTAGTAGTCATAAGTATTTTGAAGGAAATAAAATAGAAAGACATTGATTAGTGGATTGTCATAGGTGGTTTCTCTAAGAAAGTGACATTAAAGCTGAATTGAGAATAACTGAGGAGCTGGCCTGCAAAAATCAGGAAAAAGGCCATTTTAGACAGAAGTATAGTAAGCAATAGGAGGGAAGCAAATGTAACTGGTAACTGGTAATATAGGGAAAGAGGGGAAAGAAGGCAGAAGGAATGGAGTGAGGGAAGGAAACAGGATAGATGGATAGATGATAGACAGATATATAGATGATAGATAGATAGATAGATAGATAGATAGATAGATAGATAGATAAAGATCATTGTAAATACCTGCAGGGTTTGCTTTTATTCCAAGGATGATGGTGATCCAGTAGTGCCCTCAACTAATCTACCCACTCAGGTGTTAAAGAAAAGATTTTATAAGAATAAATTTGATAACTTAGGATACCTAATGTAAATTTTAGCTACCCCTGAGATTGGAGTTTAAATAAAAAATATATTTCATGACAAAAGTACACAAGGTTCCAGTTCAGCAGTCACCACCCCATTTGGATCTCTGTGTTCATGTGTATAAGTGTGTATAATGTGGAGGTAGGGATGGTCTGCATGACTCCAAGATTTGGAAGGTCAAGAAGGTGGGTGGGACTACCCCCAAACCTCAGAAGGCCTCAGCCCAACTTCTCTCTAGCTTAAGGAACCTTGAGACTTTTCCTTGGTGCTTGATGCCATTTTCTCTGTTAGAGTCACTCCTGAATAAACTACAGCTTTCAATGAAAATGAAGGGAAGATACTTGCATGGCTTTGACTCTTGCACTGGCAATTCCAGGGAATTCACAAGATATATTTACATGATGCTGGAAGCATTTACATGATGCTCAAATTGCATAGATTGTGGAGAGGAAATGGTTTATTCAAGTGAAAACTGAGAGGGCTGATTTGATTTCCTAATTCAACCCAAGATAATGTGATGGTAGGGCATGTAAATTATTTTCTCATAGATGGAAGATTTTATCTTTATATTAAAAACTAAAGGAAATCAGGGAGGTAGTGCTTGGAGGGCCATGCAAAGGCTTCTGATATGGTGGTTGTTGATCTGGGTGCTAGTTACATGGATTTGTTCAGTTTGTGAAAATTCAATGAGCTACACTTATGTTCTGTGCATTTTTATGTATATGTTATACCTCAATAAAATTTTATAAAATATGCGGAAACCTGTGTGGCTCAGTGGATAGAGCATCAGCCTGCAGACTGAAAGGTCCTGGGTTTGATTCCGGTCAAGGGCATGTACCTTGGTTGTGGGCACATCCTCAGTGAGGGGCGTGCAGGAGGCAGCTGATGGATGTCTCACTCTCGATGTTTCTAACTCTCTATCCCTTTCCCTTCCTCTCTGTAAAAAATCAATAAAATATATTATAAAAATTATGAAATACTAGAGGCACAGTACATAAATTCGTACATGGGTGGGGTTTGACTGGCCCACCCCAATTGGGACTGATTGGGCAGGGCTGGCCAGGGAGAGGGGCTGCAGGCAGTTGGTGGGCTGGCCTCACCCCCTGATCAAACTCCCAGTCAAACTCTTTGTAGAAGGGACAATTTGCATATGATCCTTTTATTATATAGGATGAAGTAGATGAAATTCAGCCCTGGAAGCATTTTTAATATAATGAAGCTATGATAGTTAATAAGCACTGGAGTAAGCAGTTGGAGATTTAGATTCAGTACAAGGTCTTCCACTAACTCTCATGGATGAGCAATAGTAATGTAGATCTGAGGTTGCTCAATAAATAACATTCTGTATGTTCTTCCTCCAATTCTGAACTGATTGAGAGAAACAAAGAAATAAAGCTGGTTGAGATAAAAAGAGCTTTATTTCTGATAAAAGTTCTAGAGAAAGTGGCTTAGATATATTTTCCAAGTGGACTTCTTAATTATGAACTTCAAAATTAGGCAGAAAGACTCATCTACACCCTTGAAATGCAAAAGAAGTCCAGGTCTTGCCCACATGGGGTATTATATGGCGATGAGTAGAATACAGCTCACTTCCTCTAAAACCAGATAGATCTCTACTGGCTATACATGGACTGTTCCTGCTCCCAAATCTACCAATCAGATAAATTTTCCTCCTCTTGAGGATCAGGAAATGAGAGGCTGAAGACAGGTCAACAGTGTTACATTTAATGGATGTTTCTCTAATTGAGAACAAGAAAGCGGGAAAAAGGGTATCCCAACCTTCCTCAACTAACAATGAAAACCACTTTAGCCATGGTGATAATAGTAACTGCCTTTTACTGAGCCCTTATTTTTGTAAGGAATAGGATTGTTTACCCATAAGTGTTTTACATATATTATGTAATTGAATTCTTATAATTACCCCAGGAAATAGGTACCATTATTACCTCCATTTTACAGATGGAGTAACCTATCCAAGGTTACATAGCTAGGAAATGGTGAAACCAGGACTCAAACATAGATTCCAACTGCCACAGCACAGTGAAGAGTAGAGAGCTCAGCATTGGGATGACTCGATTGAAAAGTCAGTACCATTTACTAGTTGTGTAGCCTTGGGCAGGTTACTAAACTGATCATTTGTTCCCAAGTCAGTAAAATGGAGACATTATTTTCCTTTTTTGGGACTCAATATCATTACCTGTGAAATGTTTAGAGTAGATTAGTACAGTGGTTCTCAAAGTGTGATCCCTGCACAAGAAGCATCAGCATCATCAGGGAACTTGTTACAAATAGTTATTGTACAGAATAAGAAACCCTAGGGTAAGGCCCAGTAATTTGTGTTTTAATGAGTCCTCCAGGTGATTCTGATATATGCTAAAGTCTAAGATTCACTGATCAAGATTATTTCAAAGTTTTCCTCTAACTCTGCCATTCTGACCTCTGGCCTCAATGTTTTCAGTTACCTTTTTCTTCTTGCCAAATGCCCACCCACTAGAGGAGACACTGCTTTACCCTCAGGAACCTCCCACTATCAGACCAATGGTGGTGGTGTTAGAGGACATAGAGCTGCCTTGAGGAATGCCCTTTCTGATTGGGCAACCACATTATTTTAGTGTCTTGGGAAGTCCTGGAAGTCAGATTTTAGTTAGGTTTGCCATGCTAGCTCAGATTGTGCTAATGACATGTGAATGAATGAATATTAAAGCCCAGACCGTTAGCCTAAGGTGGGAGTTGTCATGGGTGGCACCAGCTGCCAGGAGTGGTTGGCCTAGAGCAGTGGTCGGCAAACTGTGGCTCTCGAGCTGTGGTTTGCCACTTTGTTGACTAATGAGTTTGCCAACCACTGACCTAGACTCTTGATTCCAATAATTACAGGCTGTTGTTGTTCCTTGTGATTAAGCCCTTAGAGGTTTGGCCTGAAGTTCAGATACCTACAGGATTAGACTGTGTGATAAAGTTAAGAAACTGTTTTCAGCACTATGGATTTTCTTGACTTTCTTCTTACTGCTTCTGCTTCTCCCCTCTGCTTACAGCCCCTAGATGGTCTGGGCATTCTGGCTTCCTAGGTCAGGGAAACAGGATTTGTCAGAGCAGGGGCAGGACTTCAGAAGAAGCAGTAGGTTAAAGCTGCAATTTGGAGCAGAGAAAAACAAAACAAAAAACATGCCTTTATATTATATGGTAGCAGATGAAGTCTTCATCAACATCTCAATACAGCTAAGGGATAATATTTGATAATTACATGAAAGGACTTTTAGAAACTGTAAAGATAGAAGATATTATAAGGAATTCTTTTTTCTTTTTTTTATTGTGTTACATATATACTGAATTAGGCCCTTTGGAAAACAATAGTTTTCCAATAAGGCCAATAGAGGGGTTTACAGATGTCTACCTAGTGTGTTTTGAGGGGTGTCATTTAACATCTTAGCATACTGGCAGTCTTTCAGCTGGTCCATTTACAGAGCTATTCCAGAAATGTCTCTACAAAAGTTACAACCACAACACCAAAGTGTTTTTTCTTCTCAGCAGGCTGCCTGCATGACAAATGTGATTTAAAGGAACTCTTTAAAGGATTGCATAAAGCTGGTTTAATTGGGAGTGCATACTTTGTGGAGTTTTAAATTAACTCACTATTTGTTCTGCTTCCACCTCTCTTCATCTTTTCTTCACCATCCCCAATTGTTTTAATTCAGCAGCAGTTTCCCTCCCTCGGGACCATGGTTTTCTCTGATTCTCTCCCTGTCCTTGTTAGGCCACATTACTAGCTGCCAGGTACTTAAACAGATACCAATGTGTATGGGATATGCTTCTTCATGCCATGCCTTTCCTCTATGCCCATCAGCTTATAATGAGCACCTACTGCTTCTGTCTCTTTCTTTGGTCTCATTTTACATTTTCTTTGGGACTCTGAGAGCATCGCTGGAATCACATGATGTATGTGAAAGCCATTTCAGCTTAAAGAAAGAAAAGAGATCACAGTGCCAGGTTTCTGAATAAATTGTGATTGAGCTGATGAGCTTCAAATAGGCTGACAGGGGAAAAAGCCTTTGCATATGTTTTCTTCTACCTGAAATGCCATTCCAGCCTTCTAAACCTGGCTTGCCACTGTATCTACTAGTTCTGCAAAGCTCAGCTCAAACATCTTTGCCTCTCTGAGAAGTTTTCAATGAGCACTGTTTTACTGGTCTTATAACTCTATCATATGTACCTCTAGCAACAACTATCACATATTGAATACTTTTTATGTGCCACTTTACCTGTATTAACTTATTTATAGAATAGATACTTTACTATAATTCCCACATTACAGCTAAAGAAACTGAGGTACTGGTTAAGGAACAGGTTAAGAAATGTGCCCAAAGTAACAAAGTTAGAAAGTAGCAGAGCTGGAATTGAAACCCAAACTTTCAGGCTCCAAAGCCTATACTCTATTGCCTCCCCTTTCTCTAGTGCAGCTAACGTAACATTATCGCCACTACTGTAATTATCTGGTTACTTATCAGTATTCACAATTAGACTAAAAACTGCAGAGCAGGGTGGTGTCTTAGGCATAGTTTTTGGTGCAAAATAGATGTTCAAGAAATGTTGAATGAGTGAATAAATACATTTTACCGAAGTAGAAAGTATAAGGCTTTTGGAAGCAGAAAACTTGGATTTGTATCCTGGCACTGACTAGCTATGTGATTCTGATAAAGCTATATAATTTTTGAGCCTCTGTTTCCTCTTTTGAATAGTGAGAAAAAAACATGTTTTTTTAAATTTCTTTACTGATTATGGTATTACATATGTGTCCTTATTCTCCCATTACTCCCTTACCCTCCCCATTGGTTAGGCTTATATACATTCATACAAGTCCTTTGGTTGATCTCTCTCCCTTGCCCCCACCCTCCCTTACCTTCCCTCTGAGGTTTAATGGTCTGATCAATGTTTCTCTGTCTCTGGATCTATTTTTGTTCATCAGTTTATTTTGTTCATTATATTCCACAAATGAGTGAGATCATGTGATATTTATATTTCTCAGCCTGGCTTATTTCATTTAGCATAATGCTCTCCAGATCCATCCATGCTATTGCAAATGGTAAGAACTCCTTTTTTACCGCAGCATAGTATTCCCTTGTGTGGATGTGCCACGGATTTTTAATCCACTCATCTGCTGATGGGCACTTAGACTATTTCCAAATCTTAGCTATTGTCAATTGTGCTGCTATTAACATAGGGGTGCATATATCCTTTTTTTGTGCTAATTATAATCTTATTTATACTTTCAAATTCTGCTGCTATGAACATAAAGGGGCATATGTCCAGAAGTGGGGTCACTAGGTCAAATGGGAGTTTCATTTTTAGTTTTTGGAGAAAACTCCATACTGTTCTCCACAGTGGCTGTACCAGTCTGCATTCCCACCATTGTTGCATGAGGGTTCCATTTTCTTCGCATCCTCACCATCACTTGTCGAGTTTGTTATGTTGATGATAGCCATTCTGACAGGTGTGAGATGGTACCTCATTGTCATTTTGATTTACATTTCTCAGATGATTAGTGACTTTGAGCATGTTTTCATATGCCTCTGGGTCTTCCTTCTGTCTTCTTTCCAAAAGTATCTATTTAGGTCCTTTGTCCATTATTTTTTTTATTGGATTGTTTATCTTCCTTGTGTTAAGTTGCATGAGATCCCTGTAAATGTGGGAGATTAAACCTTTATCAGTGATAACATTTGCAAATATGTTCTCCCATACAGTGGGCTTTCTTGTTGTTTTGTTGAAGGTTTCTTTTGCTGTGAAAAAGCTTTTTATTTTGATGTAGTACCATTTGTTTATTTTCTCTTTAGTTTTTATTGCCCTAGGAGCAGTGTTGGTGAAGATATTGCTTCGGCATATGTTTGCGATTTCACTACCTGTGGATTCCTCTAATATTTTTTATGGTTTTCTGTTTTATGCTTAAATTCTTTATCCATTTTGGGTTTATTTTTGTGTATGGTGTATGTTGGTGGTCTAGTTTCATATATTTGGATGTATCTGTCCAATTTTTCCAACACCATGTATTGAAGAGACTTTCTTGATTCCATTACATGTTCATGCCGAATTTGTCAAATATTAATTGAGCATAGTGTCTTGGGTTCATTTCTAGTTTCTCTATTCTATTCCATTGATCTATATGTCTGTTCATGTGCCAGTACCAGGATGTTTTGAGAATGGTGGCTTTGTAATAGAGCTTGATAACTCGTATTGAGATCCCACCTACTTTGTTCTTGTTTCTCAGGATTTCTGCAGCTATTTGCAGTCTTTTTTTTTTTTTTTTACTCCAGATGAATTTTTGTAAAGTTCATTCTAGGTCTGCAAAATATGCTGTTGGTATTTTAATGGGGAGTGCATTGAATCTATAGATAGCTTTGGGTAGTATGACATTTTAATGATATTTATTCTACCAATCCATGAATAAGGTATATTCCATCTGTTTATGTCTTCCCCTGTTTCTTTTTTCAGTGTCCTGTAGTTTTCCGGGCATAGGTCTTTTACCTCCTTAGTTAAGTTTATTCCTAGGTATGTTAATTTTTTTATGCGATGGTAAATGGGATTGCTTTTTTAGTTTCTCTTTCTGTAAGTTCATTATCGGTGTATATATATGCCATAGATTTCTTGGCATGAATTTTGTATCCTGCTACATTACCGAATTAATTTATTAAGTGTAATAGTTTTTTGATGGAGTCTTTATGTCATCTGCAAATAAGGACAGTTTACTTCTTTTCTAATTTGGATGCCTTTTATTTTTTCTTCTTGTCTAATTGCAATGGATAGTACTTCCAGTACTATGTTGAACAGGAGTGGTGAGAGTGGGCCTCCCTGTCTTATTCCTGTTCTTAGGGGAAATGGTTTTAGTTTTTGCCCATTGAGTCTGATGTTGGCTGTGGGTTTGTCATATATGGTTTTTTATGTTGAGGTATGATCCTTCTATTCCCACCTTGTTGAGAGTTTTTATCAAGAAAGGGTGTTAAATTTTGTCAAATGCTTTTTCTGCATCAATTGATATGACTGTTATCTTTATCTCTCAATTTGTTTCTGTGATGTATCACGTTTATTGATTTGCACATATTGTACCATTCTTACATCCCCAGGATAAATCCTACTTGGTCATGGTGTACGATCTTTCTGATGTACTGCTGGATCCGATTTACTGGAATTTTGTTGGGGATCTTGGCATCTCTGTTCATAATGGTTATTGACCTGTAATTCTCTTTCATTGTACAGTGGTACCTTGAGATACGCGTGCCCTAACATACGAGATTTTTGAGATACGAGCCATGAAGCGAGAAATTTTTGCTTTGAAATCCGAGCAACATTTGAGATACGAGTAATCGCTCAGATCGGCCGGCTGCACATGACCCATCAGTTTACAGTGACTGGAGCATCTCATAGTTTCCCACACCTCAAGGTTATGGAATGCATTAAACTCGTATCTCAAGGTACCACTGTATTGTCTTTATCTGGTTTTGGTTTTAGGGTGATGCTGGCTTCATAGAATGAGCTTGAAAGTATTCCTTCCTCTTGAATTTTTTGGAATAATCTGAGAAGTATAGGTTTTAGTTCTTCCTTGAATGTTTGGTAAAATTCCCCTGTAAAGCCATCTGCCCCTGGGATTTTGTTTGCTGGAAGCTTTTTGATTACTGCTTCAATTTCTACCATAGTTATTGGCCTATTGAGATTTTTAGATTCTTCCTGATTGAGTTTTATAAGGTTGTACTTTTCTAGAAATATGTCCATATCTTGCAGATTTTCTAGTTTGTTAGAATAAAGTTGTTCATAGTATTTTTTAACAATCTTTGTATTTTGTGGGGGTGAGTTATTTCACCTCTTTCATTTCTACTTTTGTTTATTTGGGTCTTCTCTCTTTGCTTCATGGTGAGCCTGGCTAGAGGTTAATCAATCTTGTTTATCCTTTCAATGAACCAGATCTTGGTTTCATTGATCTTTTGTATTGTTTATTTTTTTGGTCTCTATGTCATTTATTTCTGCTCTGATCTTGGTATCTCCTTTCTACTCAGTCTGGGCTTTTCTTGTTGCTCTCCTAATTCTTTGAGTTGTAGAGTAGCTGATTTATTAGCATTTTTTCTTGTTTTTTGAGGTAGGCCTGTAACACTATAAACTTCCCTCTCAGGATTGCTTTTATTGTGTCCCATAGATTTTGGATTGTTGTGTTTTTATTGTCATTAATTTCCAGGATGTTTTTAATTTCTTCTTTCATCTCCTTGGTAATCTAATCACTGTTTAATAGCATGCTATTCAGTTTCCAAGTATTTGAAATTTTTGGGCTCTTTTTATTGCAGTGTATTTATAATATTATGCCATTGTGGTCTGAAAAAATGCTTGATATTATTTCAATCTTCTTGAATTTGAGGAGATTGCTTGTGATCCAATATGTTGCCTATTTTTTGAAAATGTTCCATTTGCACTTGAGAAGAATGTATATTCCATGGCTTTGGGATGAAATATACATTCTTGTATTGCTGGCTTGGTAGTGATAAATTCCCTTAGTTGTTGTTGTTGTTGTTTTGTGTTGTTATTTTTTGTCAGGGAAGTGTCTTATTTCTCTTTCAATTTTGAATGGTAGCCTTTCTGGATAGAGTATTCTTGGATTCAGACCCTTGCTTTGCTTCACTTTGTAAATTTCCTTCCATTCTTTTCTAGCCTGATGTGTTTCTTTGGAGAAATTATTTGGTAATCTAATGGGAGCTCCCTTGTATGTAACTTTCTGTCTCTCTCTTGCAGCATTTAAGATTCTCTCTTCATCCTGAATATTTGCCATTGTAATTATGATGTGTCTTGGTGTGGATCTTTTTGGGTTCATCTTGGGTTGGGACTCTCTGTGCTTGTGTAACTTTTGCTTCCCCACATCAGGGAAGTTTTCTTTTTTAAAAAAATATTTTTTATTGATTTTTTACAGAAAGGAAGGGAGAGGGATAGAAAGCTAGAAACTTCAATGAGAGAGAAACATTGATCAGCCACCTCCTGCACACCCCCCACTGGGGATGTGCCCGCAACCAAGGTACATGCCCTTGACCAGAATCAAACCTGGTCCACAGGCTGACGCTCTATCCACTGAGCCAAACCGGTTTTGGCAGTGAAGTTTTCTGACATTATTTCTTCAAATAAGTGTTCTAACCCTTGTTCCTCTTACTGTTTTTCTGGCAGCCCTGTTATTCGTATGTTGCTTCATTTTATATTTTCCCAAAGCTCCCTTAGGCTCTCCTCCTGTCTTTTAATTTTTTTCTCCAATTGCAGTTCAGTTTGGGTGTGCTTTGCTTCCCTGTCTTCTAATTTGCTAATTCGGTCCTCTCCTTCTCCTAGATTACTGTTGAGACTTTCCATGTTTTTTTTTTTTATTGCATCTATATCACTCTTCATTTATTATTGATTCTTATATTCTTTTCATCCATTTCTTCCTGATTCTTATGTAAGTTGTTGATTTTCCCCTCCATCTAGTTTATTAACTGTATGGCCCTTATTCTGAATTCTTTTTCTGATGTATTTTTTTTTGCATCTGTTTTGCTTAGTTGCTTTGCTGGTGATTCCTCCTTTTCTTTCCTTTGGGGGTTTCTTTTTCTACCATTTTTGGTCTCACCAACTGATTTAGATGTTGAGTTGTGCAGAGGCTGTTCCTTGGCTGGCAGTGGCTCTTCATGCCTTGGTTGCTCTGTGGGCGGTTGCAGAAGTGGCTTCTCCTCAATTGGCAGCGGCTCCTTTGGTGGGTGCTGTTTGCAGCAGTCGCGTCTCCTCTGACTGGTGGTGGAGGCTGCTTTGCACAGTTGCTCTCCCTTGGATGGGAGTGGGCTGCTCACATGGCTGCTGCTCCTTGGGCTGCTCACATGGCTGCTGCACTTCAGATCAGGGCTGGCTGCACACTGCTGCTCTTCCTCAGATGGGGTGGGCTGCTCATGAGGCTCCCACTTCTTGGAAAGGAGCACATTGCTTGCCAGGCTGGTGCTCCTCGCGCAGCTGTTGCTCCTGGGACGGGAGATGGGCTGCTTGCTTGGCTGTTGCTCCTCAGGTGGAAGTGACCTGCATGTGCATTTGCTGCTCCTTGGCTGTGGGCAGGCAGGCC
Source organism: Lasiurus cinereus (assembly GCA_011751065.1). Classification (NCBI taxonomy): domain Eukaryota; kingdom Metazoa; phylum Chordata; class Mammalia; order Chiroptera; family Vespertilionidae; genus Lasiurus; species Lasiurus cinereus. The sequence goes on from JAAGEH010000037.1 coordinate 2,104,272, forward strand.
GCTCACCCAGCTGCTGCTTGTCAGACCAATGCAGGCTGCATGTGGTTGCTGCTCCTCAGACCAGTGCTGGCTGTGCAGGGCTGCTGCTCCATTGATGTGAGCGGTCAGCTCATGTGGCTGCTGCTTATTGGTCTGGGGTGGGCTGCATGGTTAATGTGGCTTGCTCTCTAGCTCCTGGCTAGACTGGATAGAATTCACCTCGACAAGACACAACACAAAAGGAACAAAGCATGAATATACTCACGACACTAATGACCCCACTATAAGTAACCACCTGAGAAAAGAGAATTAGGTGAGAGAAAAGAGAGCACAAATGGTATAAAAAAGGGTAAAAGATAAGAGAGGAAAGGAATAAAAAGGAATATATATGGGAAAAAAACAGGAAGAAAAAGGAACATATATTCCTTTTCTTCCTTTATATATATATGTATATGAAAACACCACAGAACCTAGATAAACCAAAATATATATATATATATATATATATATATATATATATATATATATATACAAATACCAAACACCCAGCAGAGAGTGGGGGCAGAATCTGTAGAGATTGAGCTTATATACAGAAAATAAGGTTAAGAATTTGATGAGTATGGGGAGGTCCTCAATTCAGTGTAGAGGAAATAGAAAGGGGATCATGGATAAGAAGAAATAGAACAAGAAGAAAATAATAATAATACAGTGGTACCTTGAGATATGAGTGCCCTAACATACGAGATTTTTGAGATACAAGCCGTCAAGCGATCAATTTTTGCTTTGAAATATGAGCAACATTTGAGATAGGAGTAATTGCGCGGATCAGCCGGCTGCACATGACCCACCAGTTTACCGTGACTCCAGCATCTCATAGTTTCCCATGCCTCAAGGTTACGGAACGAATTAAACTCGTATCTCGAGGTACCACTGTAATAAATTTACAAAAAATTGATTTAAAAATTGTGTAAAAATAAAAATAAAATAAAATAAAATGGAGTGATGTAAAAATAATGTGAAAAGAAATAGAAAATAAAGCAACAAATATAAACAAGGAAACAAAGAAAAAAGAAGAAAAAAAAGAGATAAAATAAAAATGAAAAAGTAAAGTATTGTTCCTTTGGCTGGCTTAAGATCCCAGTCTTCTGTACTGTCTTTAGGTCAGTCCCTTTGGACTCTCAGGGATTATTTGGATTTTTTTCTCAAATCCTTAGTACTATTCAGGGTGGGATCTGTGTGTGGCTGTATTGTTTGCCTGGACACGAGAGGGAGGGGCTATCTCTTCAGGAAAAAAATGGCTGCCCAGGTCCCAGGCTCAGGTATGACCCAGTGCCAGACTCACCACTACCTCTTCTGGACCCCCTACTCTCTCCAGACTCCAAGGGTCTGCACCTTCTTCCTCACCCCAGCCACAGATAAGTGTTTGTATCTGAAAGGTCCTATGAACTAGACTCAGTGAAGAAAAGCTCAGAACACAGAGATGGGAGAGACTGGGTCTCCGCACGCTCCTCTCCTGCCAGTGTTGCATGGTCTGGCCAGCTCTTCAGGCTGCACCCTCTGGGTTCAGCCCTTTGTGACTGTGGACCCAGTTCTAGAATTCCTTGCAGTCCAGCAGTTCTGTGGACCTTCTTTCCAAAGTTAGAGGCTGTGCCTGTCCCCAGGGATGCAGCTTGGTGCTGTGCAGGTTCCCTCCAACCCTTCAGGATCAGGGGTCTGGCAGACTCGCCTGCCCAGCTCCTTGATTTTACCCTTTTCCAGGGATCCTATGCCCTTCCCAGCTGCAAACTCTCACCCACCGAGTCTCCACCAATTTGGGATGGATGTTACTCGTTTCAGCTGTTCTTTCTATCTGCTCCAGGAAAAGGCTTGGGGCACATCTCTCTATTCTGCCATCATTTTGTCTCTTCTTCAATAAAACATGTTTTAAAGTTTTATTTTGAGAATTAAATAAAGTGATATTTTTAAAGCACCTACAATAGTTAGGTTCTCAGTACATGGTTTCATTCATTCATCAATGAATCCATCCATTCATTCAACAAATAATTATTGAGCACCTGACATGTGTCAGGCACTAAAATGTTTGGTGGGTATACACAGAGAAACAAATAGAGCTCCTTGTGGAGTTACATTCTAGTAAGAAGGGGAACAAAGTAAATGAGTAGACAAGTTAAAAATAAGTCAGACAGAGAAAGACAAATACCATATAATTTTATTTATATGTGGAATTTTTAATGAGCAAAATAAATGAACAAACAAAATAGAAACAGACTTACAGATACAGAGAACAGACTGACAGTTGCCACAGGAGAGGGACGTTAGGGTCTAGGTGAAAAAAGTGAAACGATTAAGAAGTACAAGTTGGTCATTACAAAATAGTCATGAGAATATAAATTATAGCATAGGGAATATAGTCAATGATTTATACTTATAATAGGGTAATATGCAAATTGGTCAGAACACCATCACAGTAACAACCAGTCAGCAGGAGGCTGTGTGTGGCAGGTGCTGGTGGGTGGGGTTGTATACGCATGAGGCCAGGGGACATGTGGCTGCATCAAATAAAATAAAATGCGTTCATATGCCCTAACGCACAAACATCCCAGCAGATAACTCAATGGAGATTACTGTGTAATCACAATGATTACACAATAAATCATGATTACACAATATTAATTACACAATGAACTTATTTTCACCAAAAAAAGAAGAAAAAACAAACAAAACATCTCTAGTATAATTTCACTTAAAGATGCTCCAGTAAGGATGCTGAGGCTTTCATCTGCCCCTTTCTACACCGAAGATGACAGGGTTCAAGGAGGAAGGGCTCCAGTTTCGTTTCCTCTGCAACCAGCTTGGAGGCCTCCCTGGGGCAGCTCTCTCTCTGAGCCCTGTACAGGACAGGCACTCTGGCTCCCTGCTTTCCCTTTGGGACCCCACTCCCCCTGGGAGTCTGGCATGGAGGGAACTCTCCTTGGGAACCTAGAAATCTGCCTCCTGGGATGACTACACAGCAGCCAGGCCTGGTGAGCCACAGAAAGGGCGACCTACTCATGTGGATATGTATGCTGGCAGTGGCCACAAAGCTGCCATAGTTAAAGTCATGCTTGATGGAGGAGAAGGGGTAGCAGGGATTGGAGTCAGCCATGTTGGCCATTGCTCCCTGCCAAATGACATAGAGCAATGGTTCTCTGTCACTTCCTGAACAGCAGTCAACCCCAACTGGGGATCAAACTCAAAACCTAAGTAGGTACCCTGACAGAATGGAACCCAAACTTCTACTGTGGCCAGAGCATGCCAGAGGGTTTTGTTGAGGGGCCCTGACAGGCAGTGCACAGCATAGTGGGTTAGAACTTCCTCCTGGTACAGCAAGGTTGTGGGTTAGATCCCTGGTCAGGGCACAAACAAGAAACAACTAAAGAATGCATAATAAGTGGAACAACACAATAGTGTTTCTCTTGCTCTCTTCATCTCTTTAAAATAATCAATCCATAAAAATTAAAATAAAAAATAAACCTTCTGGCTTGCAGAGTAGCTAAAACAGTTAGAAAGTGAAGTCCCATCCCTTCCCATTCATTCAACAAATACTTCATATAGTCCTTCAATAATCACACTGGGGATGGGTGTTCATTTGTTTGTTTGTTTGTTTTGGTTAATCCTCACCTGAGGACATTTTTTCATTAATATTTTTAAAGAGAGTGGAAGGGAGGAAGAAAGACAGAAACTAATGTGAGACATCAATTGGTTGTCTCTTGCTGAATCACTGACCAGGGCCCCGGATTGAGCCTGCAACCCAGGTACATGCCCTTGATCGGAATCCAACCCGGTACCCTTCAGTCCACCAAACCAGCATTTTTTTCTTTTTAAATCCTCTTCTAAGGATATGTCTGTTTGTTTGTTTGTTTTTTTTTCATTGATTCAAGAGAGAGAGAAAAGGAGAAGAAAAGAGAAAGGGAAACACTGATCAGTGGCACAAGCAATCCGACAGGGATGGAACCCACAACCTGTGTATGTGCCATCACCTGGAATTCAACCCTTTGGTGCATGGAAAAACACTATAACTACTGATCCATACCTATCAGGGCCTGGAGGTACATTTAAAAATTTTTTTCAGAGCCATCCTGGCCAGGTGGTTCAATTGGTTGGAGTCTCAAAGGATTTCCTGCTGGATTCTAGGTTAGGGCATATACTTAGGTTTAGGGTAGATCCTAGTGGGTCAGCAGATGCAGAGGCAGCCTACTGGTATTTCTCTGTCACATGGATGTTTCTCTAAAAGTCAATACCTTAATCAATAAAGAAATTTTAAAAATAATAAAATAAAAACATCCTCAGGTGAGAATTTATATATATATATATATATATATATATATATATATATATATATA